>VXBT01000651.1:0-99745 GCA_013400235.1 Oriolus oriolus
GCCCAGGGTGAAGAAGGACCAACGAGACCAACTGGATCCATGAGTGGTGATACATAAAACCCATGTTATTGATGTCAGCACATGGTCTCATTTGCACCTTAATACAGACAGAGATGTCTCCCACTAATCAGATCATAACGTCATTATTGCAGTAATAGCCTTAAACTGCTCCAAAGTNCCTCTATTTTTTTGCTAAGTAAAAAAAAAAAAACAATTTATTTTATCAAAAAAAAAAAAAAAAAAATCCAAATCTGCTTTTGATATATTCAGTATTTCTTTCTACCAGCATGATTTAATTGTCCTCAGCATCACTTTTCTGCCTATCTAAATATTTTTTCCTACTCTATATTAATTAAGGTGTAGGAAATAAACATTGTTAAGGGATTTGAGGACAGACAGTTCCCTGTGATCCCTTGAATTTACCAAGAATACAGTTGATTTCAATCCCCAATTTGTTTTTGTGGAGCTTTCAAACTAATGCAGTTACAGAAACTGTTACTTTTTAATTATATTCAAAATGCATGTGTGAGACAGGGAATCCAACAGCAACATTGGCACCAAAGTAGTGTAAATTATTTCCTCTGAGTCTTGTGAGAGAACTCCTGTTCAGAATTAGGTATTAAACCTGAGGGGCTTTTTGGAATGTCAAGATATTTCATAAAACAATTACATCAATATAAAAAATCGTCTTTTGTAACCAAGGCAAATTTTGTTATCCTAAACTTCCGTTACAGTTGTGGCTAAAATTCTTTTCACATATTTTAAACTTCTCATAAGATTTAATCTCTTCCCTTATAGAAACAAATTGTCTTCTGAGCATGGAAAAAGACTAGAAAACAGAATTAAACAGACATTTAACTTTATGCATTTGAAGATAGGTGAAATAAATCATATTCAAAATGACTTAAGAATATAGTGTAGATTTTATAGTAAATGTAGAGATACTGAGATTAATCGTCATTAATTCTGACATGTCATCATTCAGATTACTGATCAGTATGATATCCCAGGTAAGATGAGGAAAGGTTCACAATGGCTTATATGTACGTGGGGAAATGGCAAAAATAGTTTGTTTTTAAAGGCAAAAAATGAAATATGTGGTTGTAGTTTTCAGCAATTCTTCTAAAGTAATTTATGATCATTAAGGTTGGAAAAGACTTTCAAGATCATTGACACCAACCTTTAGAGGCTTATTAGCTTGTAGATGTGGCACGTAGGGACACGGATTTGTGGTGGACTTGGATAGTGTCAGGTTTGCGGTTAGAAATAATGATCTCAAAGGTCTTTTCCAACCTAAATGATTTTATGATTCTAAACCCAAACAAGGTTAATTCCATCATTCATCATACATAACTCCCAGAAGTGTCCAATGCTAGGTTGGATGGGGCTTTAAGAAATCTTTTCTAGTGAAGGGTGTCCCTTTCACATAGCAGGAGGGTTGGAATTAGAGGATCTTTAAGATCCCTTCTAACCTAAACCAGTGTATGATTCTGTGATCACATTCATTCATCAATATAAGCTTTCCACACCCTGGGAAAGTTATAACAAATGAGAGAAAGGCAATAATGTATAGATATTTCTAAATTACGATGCTACATTTCTGATTGACCTTTTGTAGCTGAGCATTTTTTGTTATCTCCTCCTCCTTGTGGAAGGAGAATGGACTATAACATAAACATGCAGTAGAAACAGAAGAGTGAACTGGAGATATTCTACAAGTGTAGCTATCAGGAAATGACGAGTTTGAAGGCGGAGCACTGACAAATACTGAAACAATGAGGTGAATGACCATAACTGACCACATATGTGTGTTAAATCCTTCTCAACAATAAAGTTTAATGCAATACTTTAAATCTTGGTTTAAATCCTGTACAGTTGCTAAGACTGTACAGATATCCTCATTTCTGACTAGTGAATGGGGAGTGGAGGGTGAAATTACCCACCACCTATTACAGTTTTTCTTGTGCTTAGGAAAACCAAAAAATTGTATTAGGTAAATCTTAAGGGCCTTGGGAAGAGAAACTTTAAAAGGAGGGTCAAAATAGAAGTAGTACAAAACAAACAAAAACATATTCACAACTGAGGATGCCAAGATGACCATTAGTATCACCTTATCTTTGCTTGTATCTTCTACTTGTCTGTTCCAGGAAACTTTTAGAGAGAGTAAATATATACAGCTTATTTTAGTGTTACTGTTTCCAAATATCATCCAGCAATGCTTCTGGGCATTGGAAAAACCATAAAAATAAAAATGCATGAGTTTGTGGGAAGACAAAACTCCATGGAACATGTTTCTGAAATTATTCTAGAGAAACGATAATTTTCAATTTTATTGCTCCTTGACTGACCTAGCTGTGGAAAGTTCGAACAAAATGTAACAGTAACCTCAAATTTGAAGTAGAAGGGGAATGTCTGTTATCAATCAAAAAAACAATCAAAAGGAACAACAGAAGTCTAGGGAATAAGTCTGCCAATAGCTCAGACAGTAATATTTGATTTAATAAGTGCAGGAAGATATCCTACAGCATATAGTAAACAGAGATGATACATGGTGCACCCAAAGCCTTGGAAAGTCAGCATGGACTATATGACTGCCTTTTTTTCTGTTCATGCAAAAGAGAAAAACAAAACTACTATCTGCACACTTATCTATACATATTTCGTCTAATTCCTTGTATGGGACTTTTTTTTTTATTTTACAGTGTGCATCTTATATCCTGAAAGATGAAAAAATATAATAGAAGATTTTTATTGCTGACTTCTGAGTCATTTTTACCTGAAAACTAATGCTATCACTACAAAAAAAAGCAAATGCAGTGTTGCATCTCTATTCCCTCAGCTTTTGCCTTCTAAGCCTTTTTCTAAAATGACATATAAAGGCTTCTATACACAGTACTGCTTTCAATATATAAATCAATAAAAAATCTTCAAATCTGAAAGAACCATGCTATGTATATCTGTAAGACTGAGTTACAATTTTCATATGCACTCTTATCTTTCATATTTATTTTAATCTTAAAACAGCTGACTATTTCTCATTATGCTGAATGTATTCTCTTGCTACCAGAGAGGCCTGTGATTATAAGGTATATATCACTGTGTAGGAATCTTGACAGTTTGCTTTAGTCTGCAAAATCCCTCACTTCAAGACATTACCTAATTTGAAACACTACCTAATTTGAGATATTTCAGTAATAACAAAACACTTTGTCTGCCGTTTTTTGCATTATTTGCTTTCCATTCTTTCAGTAGTGAATCCTGGGTTTTGAGGTGGTTTTAGGGGTTTGGGGATTTTTGTTTTTGTTTTTGTTTTTGTTTNTTTCTTTTCTTTTCTTTTCTTTTCTTTTCTTTTCTTTTCTTTTCTTTTCTTTTCTTTTCTTTTCTTTTCTTTTCTTTTTTCTTTTCTTTTCTCTTTTCTTTTCTTTTCTTTTTTTTCTGAAGCCTGTAAATTTATTTAATTCTTTAAAATTAAATGCCAATTTTAGCCCTTTTTTTTGGTACTCGTATTCTGTTAGCTATTTTTGAAAGTGGAAAACATTTTATTTTAGAAGACTGTCCTCACCAAAGTTTAGGTCAAAGAACTCACCTTAAAATTTAATGGTATTATTTTTTTAAATGAAACAGAAATAGATCATTTAAGTTAGTATAACAAAACATAAAATCTTTATTTTTTCTTTTTTTTTTTTTCTGAGAAAAAGTTTACATATGTTTTGGTGGCCAAGTCATTATTTTTTTTATATTTATATGTATACTCCAATCTTTAGATTATTCTTGGTGTTCTGTGGATGAATGGAGTATCATCAGAATTAAGACATGTCAAACAATCTGATGGAGAGCAGGTGAGACAGATATTTTGACAGTTCGACTATTTATGAGTATGCTGCACAGGGGACCTTCTGCCTTCAGCCTAAGAGGAGGAAGGGATATGTTCATCTGTGCCTGTGTCTGGTGTGAGTCCAAATGTGGGGGCTGCTGGAGGCAGAGCCTCATCTGAAGCTGTCTGTGTGGCACATTGTATGTGTGTGTGTGTGTGTGTCTGCATGCTGATGCGTGTATGTGCCTCTGTGTGTGTGTGTGTGCACGGGCTGGGTTCCAGCAGCAGGACAAAAGGGGTCCCAGGATGGAGCAGCCAGAGAAGATGGCTGCTCTTTACATCTCTTAATTATCTGCTCAAATTAATTTTTGAATTTTCTAAGTGAAGGCTCTAGAAAAAGAGGAAGCTATTTGAGGTATTGTAAAGTCAAACAGAATCAGGAATGTTTCAAATATAAAGGAAAATAGTTATTTCAGAGAAAGATCTGACATACTTCATCACCTAACTTAAGCTTGAATTTGTGCTTTATTAAAATGGACCAAGAATATGCTTAGATTTAACACACTTTTTTTTAGCTGTTCAAAAGTACAGTACTGAAGTGTCATCATTGACATCCCTTCTAAAAGTCTGCAAGCATTAGGTTTTTAAAATAGAACTAAGTTAAATCATCAGTTGTCTGCACACAACTAATCAACCACAATTCTTTCTGCAGTCAATACACCACCAGTGAACAATTTACTCTATTTTAAGGTAGGCGTCTAATTTAGGTAGAATGAAAGGCCCCCTGAGGTTCCTATTTCTCTCCAGACAATACAGAAAATGAGAAAAAACCAGCATAAGTTAGTTATCCCAGCAGCCACCTAAGCTGTAGTACAGTCTAGTTACATGAGGCAAATTAACTCTTACCTACAAGTTTTACTCCATTTAGATTTCTGTAAGTAGAAGAAACAAAAAAAATATTAATATATCCCCAAAGCCTGATCCAGCCATAATATTTTTGGTAGTTTCTCACCCAGCATTTAACTTACTGCTAGTTCTAGCAGAACTGTGAGGCTGTGATAATATCACGGCCTGAACGGGAAATTGTCATGCATTTTGAAGGCATTGATTATCCCTTAAACTATCACCTACTTCGGTATCTTCTTTTGCTACAGTTGCTCTTTAGTTTTCTAACAGTAATTAATTCCAGTTTAATTACACAAACAAGGAAGCAAACAAATAAATCATTTTGGCATGAAAAAGTAAAAACTACCCAATCAAGAAACAAGCACCCTTTCCCTCTGCCATGAGTCAGGGATGTCAGCTAAAAATTAAATATAAAAATTCTCATTAAAAGAATAAAACAACATATTATAAACCTCTTTCCATCAGGGAATTAGGAAAAGTTATCACCAGAATGAAATATTGTCACTTGTTCATGGTTTCCTGTTTTTCTCCAATGGGTGCATAATATATTCACTTCTCAAACAGAAAGCATGGAGTGTATGGCAATGTTCTATTAAATTGCTCTTTTTCTTCATTGCACAAAATACTTTATAATTGCACTCATTTGCTTTAAATCCTAATATTCAGGTCAAAATCACTCATCACTGTAGCTTAATATCAAATTTACAGGTTTTCTATAAAAATAAATCTGTTGTATGCTAGACAATTTTATTGTTAAAAATAAAGTTTTCTTACGATTGACTTAACTCATATGCTTGCTTTTGCTATAGTTCTCTAATTAGAAAGACTATTGATTCTGGTGGCAAATATAAGGAAGAGTTGAAAGCAGTGGCTATCAAATATTCAAATTTCATGTTTTTCTTTCATGTTTTGGTAATCACACATTAAGTAATGGCACAATGTCCTAGGTAAACATATAAAATTTATGGTTTTCTTTTTTTTTTTTTTTCAAAAATAAGACATACACAGTCTTTTGGGATAGCCTAAAAATACTTTTCTGTTAAAAGAATGTTCCTGACAAAATTTTTTGACAAGATCTACTTAATAACATTTCAAAAAATGGCCTTAATTCCAAAGGAGAATAAAATATTAGAGCCAAAAAGTGATTTGTACAATAAAGAAACAGAAGAGTATAAAGCACCTACCTAAGAGTACATAATCAACTCCAGCTCCCTCAGCTGCTCCTCATAAGACCTGTGTTTGTCACTGTCCTAGCAAAGCTTTGTATGACAATCAGAATATGTACCAACCCTGAGTGATGTCCTAATCAGAGAAAGACTTAATATATTATTAGTTCTTTGACAAGTCAGTAATAGAAGAGACAGGAGCAAAGATCTATGTTTTTTTACCAGGAAGCCCTTCTCCTTTTCAATGGAGGTTAGTATTAATTATAGAATGATGGAATCCTTTAGGTTGCAAAACTATTTTAAGACCACTGGGTCCGACCACAAACATATCACTGCCAAGTCCATAGCAAAACCTTGCCAGTAAGCATGATTTAACTACACGTCTTTTAATGCCTCCAGAAATGCTGACTTGACTGCTTCCTGGGCAGCGTATTCCAATCTTGACAAGTCTTTTGGGGAAGAAAAAATTCCTAAGCCTCCTTTACTCCAGACTAAACAACTCCAGCTCCCTCAGCTGCTCCTCATAAGACCTGTGTTCTACGCCCTTTCCCAGCTCTGTTGTCCTTCTGTGTACACGCTTCAACGCCTCAATGACTTTCTTGTAGTCAGGGGGCCCAAAACCCAACACAAGATTTGAAATGTGGCCTCACCAGTGCAGCAGGACCCGGCACTTTGCCTTCTTGAATCTCATACCATTCGGCTCGGCATATCAATCTAGCCTGTCCACCTTTCTTTACTGCAAGGCTGACCGAGCACTGGCACAAGTTGCCCATGGAAGACATAGTGTCTCCCTCCTTGGATGTATTCAAAAGCCGTCTGGGCACAGTCCTGGGCAACTGGCTCTAGGTGACCCAACTTGTGTAAGATTTTGTATCAGACAGGCTCCAGAGGTTCCTTCAAACCTCAGTTGTTCTGAGATAGTGATGTATAGCTCTATCCACACACAAATATTCAACTGGTCTTATGTTAGATGATATCTGAAGTCATATGATATGAACCCATTTTCACTAAATATGCTGTTTTTCCATAAGATTGTATTCTGTGTCATACTATAATAGAGACTGAGGTGAATATTTTGGCAAGATCCAATTCTGTGTCATTGTTAATATCACTTCAATGAAAAGAATATATTTAACAATTACATACTTAATAGAAGAATGTGTACAACACATATGGTGAAATGAAGGAAAACTTATGCAGAGATAAAAATTGCAGTATTTAAATATGAAGTAACTCCATACAATTTTTTATGGACGCTGAGGATGATCACTGTAATTCCACATTTCTCAGGTTGAAGTGAGTCATATTTAATAGGGTTCAATTTATAGAAACCATGGATTCCATGGGGTTGGAATGTGGCAGGCAGGATCAGACAGTGATAAGACAAATAGCAGATCCTAGTGAAGAAAGAGGTGAAGAGCAAAGCATAAGATAAATGGAGTAGTTAGTAACTGAAGAGTTATTTGCTAAATCATAGTGAAAATAAATTTTAAAAATAGTGATTTTATATATTTGATAGCATGTGGTGTGATTCTTGGCTGTCCTGCAAAGGGCCAGGAGTTTGACTCAATGATCCTGACGGGTCCCTTTCAACTCAATATATTTCATGATTCTATGACAATGTCAGAATAAGGCACAGTTCATAGATATTTCACAGATAATGAAGTATCTTTTTCTATATATCACAGTAATATTCAGATTATTTTTTTCCAGAAAAAAAAGAGATATTACTTTATTACTCTGACTCATTAGTGAGTGAGCTAAAGTGGCTTCACACATAAAATGAGTGAATTTACAAGAAAATATGAAACATTACAGCAGATTGCTAAATCATAGATAAATGATGAAACCACTGATTGGTGTGTTGGATATCCATTTTGGCAGTAAAGAAAAACAAATATTAAAATGCACAGACATAATCCCAAACCTGTCAGAGTTCAAAGAGCATCTGGACAATGCTCTTAGTCATAGAATTTAGTTTTATGTAGTCCTGCAAGGAGCAGGGAGTTGGATTCAATATTTATGGTTCCCTTCCAACTTAATATATTCCAGGATTGTATGATTGTAATTTAATTAAAGCATCTTTCATCTCAACATCAGCAATGTTTGATTTCTCTGGTCATATTTTTAGAGTAGGAAAGAAAGTCCTTTGTACAGAGGCTTTAAACCACTACATAGTTACTGTTGCCTCTCTCTAGAAAGTTGGAGAAACCAGGAGTCTGAAACTATGAATAAAATAAAGTGATACTTGGACACATTTTTATATATAAAAATATTTTTAGTGGCTGAGTGATTAACTTCACACCTTTATATGCAAGTAATTATAATAATAGTTTTGTTTAGACATTTCTATCTAACTTTTAAAGAACCCAAACATTTATAATTTAAGAGTTTAATCATTTACAATACAGTAAGTGTCCTAATATAGAATATGGAAAAATGATAGTTATCTTAAAACTAACTCTGGGAAAAACTGTAGTTTCTATTGTAGTCTAAAATGATTCACATATTTAGTTTGAAACTCTTAGGAGTTTGCCTAGCCTGTAGCCCAGCAGATGCAAGGTTGCTTTGACTCTGTTTTTCCAGGTGTCATCAGCAACAAAGCAGAGCGTGTGTTCCTGGTCAATGTGTCCATTGCTCATAGGCACAGTAGACATACACATCTGGCCACACACAGGCAGAAGACATTACCTTACAAGCACCCATACGATTACCAATAGCACTCACACGAATGAGTAGCACTGATGGCTCTGTCCTGTTCCTTGTCTCTAGCTGATCATGAGTGAAGTCTGCTAGTGGAATTTATGTATGTATGTACAAGCAAAATATGAGTTCCACTGGTAACTGCCTAGCCTCAGATCCCCAGGCTCCCCAGCCACTGGCACCTGGACATATTCTTCAAATTGTGGTATTCATATCTCTTCTCGTTTCCTGCAAAACCACAGAATGGCATATCTACCAGATGGTCTGGATCTACAGTGCCCCCAGTAGACAATTTTCAATCCCAGTCTCTACACTACTTGGTTTAGACCTATGGTCACCCCAGCAGTTGACTATCAGACTCCTGTTTGTCTCGTATCTGGACCCGAAACAGTGGTATCACCACTGATAGTTTCCAGATCATGCTACCTAACCTGCTACTTGGCTTAAAGTTTGCAAGTGCTACACACACAGAGTACAGAGTGCATCTTGCCTTAGGAAACCCTATCAGATGGTGACAGATACCTAACTGCCTTTTCCAGAAGGGCATGGCCTCTTGCAGCCTCTGTGTCACATGTGCCAGGCTTATCATATAAATGTCTTAAATACTCTGAAATATTGGAATGTGCAGGCAACTGAATCCCACAAAAACTGTCAAATGACCATTAGGGGTGTGGGCTCCCACTGTAGTTACTGAAGTCACAACATGCAGTGTTGACTAGAAAGATTAATTTTAACCTTAAACAGTTATCTGCATTCATTGAGTTGATTAGTTATCCAGTCTCTGGGATGATTAGGAGCTTTATCTAATAACAGGTGCTTCAGTGACTGTAGACTCTGAAGGGTACCATAACCCTAAAGAAATGTATGCGTTTACTAGACTTCAACCCTACATCCTTATTCTCAATTCCGGGATACATAGTTCACATATACATACCTACATTTAGTTGAGACCTTTTCTTCCTTTTCTTTTCTTTTTCTGTTTACATTTTGGAACAGAATTTTACCCACAAGGCCAATCAGCACCCTGTCTCCATCTTTCACAAAATCCATTTAACACTGCGTGCACAGCATCTCCTGGTACTACAGCTACACTTCTCAATTGGTAAATCAGCCGATTACACCCTTGACACGTGCTGTTGCTAATGACCTCTGGAGTTAGAAGAAAATTGTCCACTTAAATAAAGCCTAAATGCATATCTTGCATTAAGACATGATACATGAGAATTTGCATCCAGTCCACAGCTAAAAATGATTATTTAGGTACCTCATAACTCAGTGCTCTGCCAAGTTGCTCCAACCGGTTCCTCGTCATTTACTTAGAATCACATCTGACCTAGCAGAAGCACTGGCATAATGCATTACACTTATTTTCAGTGTATATAAACAGGCCTTAAAAGCAGAGTTCGCAGGCAAAGGTTAGATCTCTGCCTCAAAAAGCAGAGTGGAAGCAGCAGATTGTGACAGTGTCATCATGCTTACACAGCTTAAACTGTAGACCTAAATATCCCCCATGGTCTATCTAGACTTTTCCTTCCTTCTTCTTTAAAAACTAATCTGCCTGGTGGATTTCTATACTTCAGGGTGCTCCGTAAACCTCCACATTCTTCCTCGTTATTCTGAAGTGACAATGTGTCTCCCCTTTTTGTCTGCAGTGAATAATCAGTAAACATTCTCCTAGTTTTTGTGGTTGTATTAGTCATTAAATAATGCTTCCCAAGACCAGGCTATAGTCTCTATCCTGCCCAATCCCTCATCTCGTAATACTTAATTTCTTCATCATCCTAAAAATCTTTTAATTTTGGTCTTCTTTGTCAGATGCATTCAGTGAGTGATTCTGACACACTGAGTCAAGCTGTCATGGCTTTGACCAAGTCCTGAATACCTCAATAAAATGGAAGCTATTTTCCTCTGATGTTTCTTTTTCTCTGCAGATTTAATTTCTGGACCATAGTTAATTTCTTTCAGTTTCCTCTTCTTTTGTCTTTATCTAGTGGAGGTTTACTTAGTTTACTAAGGAAAAAAATTATTACTTATAACACGTTTTTCTTATAGAGGCAGAGAAATATATTTTAGCTGCCAAGCCTACTACTTGTGTAAGTATGTCCTACACTTGAGGGTGTCTACAGTTCTTACTATGAAGTGTACATATACAAGGGGTATTTTCTTTATTTTTCTCCTTTCTATTAAGCTTTTTTTTTGTTTGCTTTTTGGTTTTGGTTTTGTTTTTGTTTGCTTTTTAAAGGAAAAGAATTTATATCCTAGATGGTTGCTAACAAATCTCTTCTTCTTTAGCTTGTGCTTCCATATCATGATTTTCAGTAGCTTATATGATGCTCAGGGAAATGAAGAATAAATGTCTACAAATAACTTTAAATGACAGAAAAACAAACAAAAAAATAAGATGCCCCAAAATGCATCAATATTGATCTCCCTCTTTGATTAACTTTGTCTTACTATTTGTTTTATTTTTTATGTCCAGACAAGATCATTCATTTGTTTTCCATTTGATCCCTTGACATCACTTAGAGCATGCAGACACACAGAATTTTTGAAAGTGAAGCTGCTCAGGCTTCTCAATCTCTGATCCAAAAGCTATTGTTACCAATGGTAAGATTTCCAGTAATTTCAAAAGATTTCCAACTATTTCAACATACTTTAGATCAAACACACTTTTTGGGTTTGGGAAACTAAATTTAGGCATCATTTATCCTCAGATAAAAGGCCTTATTAAGACTGGAAAAAGACATTAGTCAGTTTTGTGTCTGTTGTCCTTCAAACAGTAATAATAAAAAAAAAGTCCTTCAGAAGTGAAACTGAAAAAAAAAAGTATCATGATCCAATTTTTTCCACTTAAAAAAAAGTTGAAAATTTAGAAATAGCTTATAAGATCCTTACTCAGAACACACACCCAGTATAGCTGTAACGATGATTAAACTAGGAAGTTTTTGAGGGGAGTGGGTGTGACGCAGATATACTTCATAGCTTTGACATTCATTCAAGGTCAAAATAATAAAAAAGAAAAATATAATTATAACCCCTACGTGTAGGTGGACAGAGAAATATCTGTCTATTTATACGTACACAAACAGTAAACAGGTTTTCAGAATATCAATCTTTCTGCATGTTTAGATGGTCTAATAAATTATGAGGATAACACAACAGAAATAAATAGAAATACATTATTTTTTTTCTGATATATATCAATATCAGAAGATATAATTATTTTTGAAAGTGTCTGTATAAAAAGAAATTGTTCAGTCCTGCAGAATCCCACTATGGACTTGATAAATTGTTCCAGTTATAAATCACAACCTTCATCAATGTCATAAAGAAAGAAAGCTGAGAAATACCAGTGTTTTCTTTCTTGCACAGTGTGTTTGATTTCCTGTTTAAGTTTAATGTATTCAGATCTACCTGGTTTATCCTAAATATCCAGGTCTAGGAGAGTCATTGTGTTCAGTAAGTTGTTTATAATCCTACTAAACAAACCAAGACAAAACTTCCAGAGTAAATTACTTTGTTTTGCAATAATTTTTTCACATTTAGATGAATTTTCCTGTTAATGTAGGTAGTTTTTACCACTTACTATAGAGGTAAATGAGAGTGACTACTTCATATTTAGAGGCTTTAATTGCATATTGCTAAAGTTAAGAGAAATAAACTAAACCTTGAGTTTTGCTATTCTGTTATCTAGATGAAGACTAATCTATTATAGTTGTTTTCCACACTTGGAATTGTGCTGTACACCAACGAAGGCATACCAGTCAGGTTAACAGACTGAATCCATATTTTCACTTTGTTACCTAGTTCCTGAGCTTTCCAACCAAAGGTGGTGACCAAAGGAGTCTCTATACTGTCTCAGGCTCATCAGAACACCTCAAACTGCATGTAGAGCAACACTCTATAATTATCAGGCAGTTCTTACTAAAATAGCAACCAAAGGAAATTTTAAATAAATCAGTATTTACTATAGTGAGAGAACTCACCCTTTTTAAATTCTAGAAACAGAAGGTTGAGGGGAGATCTTGTAACTGTATAGAATTACTTTTTTGGAGAAGACTAGAAGAATAGTGAAGACTTAGCCAAATTCTTCTCAAAGGGGAACCATTGGAGCAGCAGTAGACAAAAGGCTGAACACAGAAATTCCTGAGTTGAGGATTCTTATCTTTTTCCTCTTTTAAATCAAAATTTATTATTGTTGTTATTATTATTATTATTTAGTTTTTTAAAATTCTTTTTTATGCTTTTACTGAGAGCGTGGTGATAGAGTGGAAGAGGTTGCTCAGAGAGTTTGTGGAATCTTCATTCCTGGAGCATTTCCAAATTTAGCTGGCCAAATTCCTGAGCAGCCTGATTTAACTGGATGTTTTCCAACCTAAATTATTCTATAATTTTATATACAAATAAAGAAATGTAAACACACACACACACACACACAAAGCTATTTATCACACATAGCTGATGTGTTTCCATAAGGATGTCTGGGTTGCTCGAATGGTTTCTTGGATTTCCATCAATCTCCCAGGACTCTGAGGAACAATGAATTACATATTTCTTTGATTTAGTCAGAAGTTTTATCATATCCACTATGAACAGTTGACCATCACTTTGCATTTGCATCTACTTGTTTCAGGTAATCTTTGCACCTCATTTATGTAATTAATGAGTTAGAATAAATGCAAATAATATATAATGCTGGTTTTACCTTTCTGTTATGACTGACAGCTCTCTAACCAGGCTATTATGAGGTTGTTTGTGGTTTGCTATATCTAGCTGAGCTGTCTTCATCTTCCAAATTAAATACATGTTGCTAATGCTCACTGAAACTTGTTTAATGGATCAAAAAAATTTAGCAATCACCATTTAAGGCTAGGTTCAGCTGTCCAAACATGGGGCATGTAGTGCCATTTATGATACCTCAGGGTATTTAAGATATTCACATAGGCTTATCAGCTATGACACGGGATTCATGGAAGATCTGTCTTGTTCTGGAACACCAGCTGGGGGTCAAGTAGGAGATACTATGGCATTTAAAAAGGCATTTGTCAGCTATGTCTGGGTAATTGAACTGAGACTTTTAGGGAGAAATTAACCTCACCTGAGATTAAAATGTCTTCATTTATAACTAGTCATCTTACACTCCTTTTATAAACAGCACAGAAAAATCAGGAATTTTTATACTGAGATTAATCTGTCTAAAAGCAGGTAACTGCTCTTAAAGAGATGAGTCACATCTTGGAAGATCATAATATAGCCAGGTTTTCGTGACTACGTGCAATGTAGCCGTCCATATCTGTATGTGATCTGACAGATGTATTTGGAGACTATTTGTAAGCCATTTCTAGTCTCTGAAATTTAAATATATTAATTTATTCATTCAGATAAGCATAAAGCAGTTTGTTAAAGATTTTTCTTAGTTCTGTAACTGTTTTCTGAATGTTACCAATTTTCTGCTCTTCACTCATATGGACAAAATTTTCCTGAGCAGGGTGAAATTGTCTACAGCAGAGAGGAAGGAATAAGAAAGAGTGTTCTGGGGCCCTAGGAGATGACCTCCTTCCAGTCAGGGAAAAAAATAAGCAAGATCAAACATAACTTGTCTCCCAGTCTCAAACAATCTTTAAAGCCCATCTAAAAGATTTAAAAAAAAAAATATGTAAGAAAGTTGTTGAGGTTGAGATGATGAGACCGGACTATCACTTTCATGTCACTACTTAATCAGTGGGAATTTTAGTATTAGCTTTGGGGTTTTTTTCCAAAATACTGCAATTCACTAAAATTTTGTTACTGTCCCATCGATTTTAACAGTGTCAGACTATTGTATATAACATTTGTTTAAATTTTACTTTCAAATTTTCCGGCTGAGCAATTGCATGGAGTTGGAGCAGATAAGTATTTCTTGTTTGCAAAATTAAGACTGTTAAATTACCTTGCCAGTAATGACTACTATGATGTGAGATCTCAAACGTGTTATCAGATAAGATATAAAACAATGTAGAAAGTAATACTTCATTTTCATTGTATCTTACCTTTCTTCCTTAGAAATCAGATTCAAAGCAATATGATACAGACTACACAATGTTCTATGTGATCTTCAGTGACAAAGTAATACCCTGGAAACCAGACCTTATGTGTCTAGGAACACAATAAAAGAATAGTTCAACACAGCTTTGGAGAAGTGCATATTCTGTTTGTTTCTGTTCTGGAAAACTGGCAGATACCTTTTATTCCTTTTATTGATCATTACCTAGTGTGTTAGGGAATGCAGAGCTGAATTCTAAGAAAGAAAGCTGCTTCTCAGTATGGCCACACAACCTAAATAGAAACTAATCCTGTGTTTCATTTTGGTAGTATAATCCCAGAGAAAAAAAACTTTCTTTCTTCCATCAAGATACTATTGGTAGACATTTTTTGCTGTTACATAAAAGTAGAAAGCTTTTCTCTGTATTTATTGAAAACAGTGCTAACACAATTAAATCAAATTCACAAATACTCAACTTGAGTTATTGAAATTTAATTAGAAGTGACAGCTGTGTCTGGTCTTTGGACAAAAATATGCATGGAGTTCTGAGTAGGAATTAGAAAAGAGGAGGTGAGAGAAAACCAAATGACTATGCTTCACAAAAGGGATTTGGGAACAATTGCGTCTTTTTAACTCAAGAAACTCCTCTAGACTCCCCTTTACAAATTTCTATATTCATATCTTTGGAGTAAAACCTTAAGTAATATGGTTAGCACAAACATACTAGTTTCCTCCATGTTATATAGTATCAAGCCACCACATCTAACCTTCATAAGATATAGAATTAATATATATAAAAATTCCTTTATGGTTAACTTAGAGAAACACAATGGATACCATGAGGGGTCTTTGTTATTTTTCTGGATTTTTGCTACTTTATTAAAAAAAAATTAAATTTTATATCCTACATATTAAAAAATTAACATGGGTTATATTCATATCAGGTTGATACTGAATCAACTTGTGTTTCTGGAAATATAGAGTGCGAATACTTTTAATAAGGTTTCAGTCACAGAATGATAAATTGATTGTGACAAAAAGCACATGCTAGCCTGTGGTGAAAAAGTGAATGTCATTCATTTTATGAATGGATGGTGTGCAAGAAATCTAGAGTACAATTTTTATTTTATTTGGAAAGTTATTAAAATGACTGTCAGTGTTAAAAATAATAAGTCAACTTCTCTAGGTTTCCTTTGAGTTGCAGAGCATGTAGTTAAACAATAGGATCCTAGTAGCAAAGTTTCCTTTCCTAAGAAAATATCTGAATGTGTATTTAACAAAAATGATCCATTCTTGTACCTAAAATTCAGAGTAGGCAAAGCCTAATGCTAGCTTCCAGTTAATTTAATTATTTATACACTGCTATTTTAAGATTATGATGGGACAGCCATTATCATGTGTCCTGACTGTCCTTCATGTAGACATTTCCTCTTGAAGTCAGTCATACACAGAAGCTGTTCAGCAGTTTTGAGACTGAGGAAGCTGTGACCATCATTACTGGGAAAGGGCCACTTGAGACTTTATCACACTAAGAGGCAGCAGATCTGTCTAAATTCCTGATATCCTCCCACACACTTTCTCTGGTCTACATTCTCCTTTGTCTTTTGCATACAGAGCAGATTGTCCTTATTTAATTGGATGACCTACCCAATCACTTAATGGGTTTTTGTGATTCTTTTTTTCTGGTGGTATGTTCTTTCACACAGTGATGCTTGCTTGCTTCTCATTCAGAGAGGGACACCACATTCCTATTCCTCTGAAGAGGTGGCTCTAGTATCTTGTCACTTCTGGTGGAAGCCCACAGAAGGGATTATATGGGAAGAATAACCCTTCAATCTTTCAACATTTTATCTCTAAAACTCTCTGAAACAAATTTTCTATTGCCTCTGCCTCACTCTCTAGACACAATGGGAACAGAACCACTTGAATGGTCTGAGTTAGATGGGACCTTCAAAGATCATCTAGTCCCAAACCTCCTGCAATGGGCAGGGATATCTTTGACCAGACCAAGTTGTTCAAAGCCCCTCTCCAACCTTACTTTGAACACTTCCAGGCATGGGGCATCCATAGCTTCTCCAGGTACCCTGTTTCAATGTTTCACCACAATTTCAGCTGAATCTGGCACTTCTTTCACTGAAATTATCAGTGTGTAGGAACTGGGATGATAGGAGAGGCAAGAGCTAAAATCAAAATCATAATTCCTTAAAAGTGACAGTTAAATGTATCATTCCTCTTGCCCATTGACATCTTGCTCGAGGCACCATATAGTTCTAATGTCAGAGCTGGACCACTAAGTGGAGAGGGCTTTTAAAAGTTCATTATGCCTTCACCACTGAGTGTTGGAAGAAAATAAGCACAGGTCTGAAGCACAGTGTGAGTCATTAGCCTGAGGGCCAGCTTCTAAGATGGAGCTGCAGAGTACTTAAGACCATACTTATACAGCCCCTGTGCTGCATGTGGGTAACATCGAAAAGTGCTGTGAGTCACCAATTTTCAAACTTTCTTGCAGCTCACAGAAGGTCAGTCCCAGTCTACACCACAGCAATGGTCAGCAATCTGCCTGTAAGGCTGTGGAAGTTAATGGAGCTTCTGTAGAGCAGGGCAGACATAGCCACTTTCTTGTGAGTATTGGGTGGAATACCGGTGTTCTACATACTATTTTTTTAAAGCTTTTCAAAAAAGGGAGTCAGTTTTGGTCCATTTGTTAGCTTCTGTGGATTTAGCTATATTAAAGCTAACTAAGCTTGATAGCTATGTTCTTTATATCCCATCCTAAGAGATTGTTTCAGAAGATGGCTGTCTATTAACTATAAAGGAAGACTAATTGACAAACACATATAGTGTCTAACTTTTAAGCAGCTTAAAACGTGTAGTATAAATCCAATGTTTTATGTCAAAAGATACAGGATAAGACTGCAGACTGGCTGAAATACCTTTCTCTTATTAAGAAAGCTTTGCATTGTACTTCTTGTGAAGCATTCAGTATTTTTAAGAAAAATTATTATACAAGGCATTTTTTTCACTTTTTCTATCTAAGTTGCCTTGAAACAGCTTTGTCTATATTAAAACATTTCTGAAAAAGAAACAATGAGCTAGCAAAAAACAGTATCATCAATATGAAATTGAGAACCACTTTTTCTCAGGATTTATCTGGCTTGAAACATGTTATGAACAGTGCACTTCAAAGGATGGCAGGTTTATTTATAGCTCAAGAAATACAAAATATATGTAAAGAAAGAATTTTTCATGTAGTTTAATGCTTCCAACTAATGGACTTATTAAATTGAGTTAAATTTAATATTTATTATTAAATATTGAGACTCCTGTGCTTATTTAAAAGTTTTTGTGAACCAGGTTTTTACTCTTGTTACAAATAACGGTACTAAAATTCACATTTTACTAACCTTAATACTTGTCAGAGAATTATTTCCAACTAATGATAACAAAGACTACATTTCAGCTAGTCTTTTTTCCTGTCTTTTTCTGCCTGAATTTGTAAATTTTTTCTACATATCATGTTTATTCTGGCATGGATTCTTGATTATTTTATTGGACAGATGGAATGTTTCATCTGCTAATTTTTTAATGGGATGGTGAACCTCTGATTTGAACCAAAAATATGTGGTTAGACTGAACAGAAGGTCAGAAATCATTACTGACTTCAGTAATCATTGCAGAATCTGGGCCAGACTAGCAGTTTTGTAAAATATATTAAATCTGATCCTAAGTCAGTAACGTCAAAATTCTTGTCTCCCAGTCTCTTATTGACTTCAATAAGATTTGGATCAGACTTTTGGGAAATGCTTTGACCTGGTAATAGTACCATGTGTTAGAGAAGACGCCTAAGGAGGATTCTGTTAAATAGGTTAATACAAATAGAAAAGGTAAATTTTATATGTATTCTAGTTGTTAGCACAAAGTTAGATATCAATATTCTCATTCCTGTTACATGGTATCTTCCTGCTCATAGAACTCCTCTGAGAATCACAGAGTAGGATAAATGCACCTGCTTTAGCATGTAAGCTAAACCTGAATTTTGACATTCAGGAGAATTTTCCAACAATAAACTGATTGAAATTTTTAATAAAGGACTCATCTATAACTTACTAGGTAACCTTGTAAACTAAGGAGCCTGTTAGGCTGGGCACCCTCTGAGTATGCTGAATATTGCTTAAAGATAAGTATCCATAGTCATTTTCTTGAAAGAAAATACACCCACATAGTCCGAACCATACACACACAAACACAAACACCTAGAAAAAGGAAGAGTAGCAGAACTTGTTACCTTCTGAACAATATTTTTGTGCTTTTAGCCCTGAAAAAAAGTAACTGGTTTGACTTTGCCCTTCAGACAGAAAAGGACTCAGACATTTTGTCTTACATTTCAATCTGCTCTGCACTACTGTCATTCTGTAGCATAAATTTTTAAATTGACTGCTGGAAATAGTAGATATGGATCTGAAAGATAATTTGATTTATTGTCACTCTTCAACCTTCCCTGTTTCAATAGCAGAAAGATAATTATTAAATAATGGGTAATATATGCTGGTTTTTAGAAGATGTGCAATTTAGGGATTTTGGGAGCTGGGTTTGTTGTTTTTTTTTTTCCAGTTTCATTTTCCATTTAACTATTCAGTTGTTTTTCAGGTAAATCAGTTACCTCTCTTCAGTGTTATCAGTTGCAGTGGAAAACATATTTTTAAAATCAAGTAAGCTAGTCTTTATAAAATAATGACCCACATGCTTAAGTGTACCATGCCTAAAACTTGCTTGGTCTGATTTCCCTATATTTGGGGCAGTGATGTCTTGAGGCAATATAGCTCAGGATCATTTCAGGAACAATGTCAGTGTTAAAAAAAGACCCATAATAGATGCTCTTTCTGGGTTATCCTTTTTTGTGTTTCAGTAGCACAATGATTTGTTTAACCAAGCTGGTTGCATTTTACAATTGAAGGCTTTGCTAAATATTTTAAGCAAATACTGAACACAAGTTTTTCTTTCTTTGGAAACTATCCTTATACTTAATTGACTTATACTTAGTCATTGATGAATTAATTTTTAAGCTACATAAAAAAGAGTAAATGTCTTAATGTGCTTCATATTACAAAATTATTAGAGTAACTATTGAGACATAAAGGTAATATCAAAAGACCAGACTATATATATGTATAATTTATCATATAGTATTAATAGAGTGTGCATTTTGATTATCAATTTACATAAATTCAATATAGCACAATCTCTTTAATCAAAAGTGATACTTTTCTTGAAGTTTCCTCCTTTTATTCTGCTTCTCTCAAGGCAGATATACATGCAGAACAAACACGCTTTATTTCCAGCTGACATTTAAGACACACTTTTGCCTTTTGTACTTTTCTGCTTGAATAAAACAGTTACCCAATAAAATAACAGAAATTTTTCAATCTCAGTCTTGCTGTGTTTCTTCAGAACTATAACTGAAACTGTCAGAAAAATGAAAGGAAGAAAAATAGCACACTACAGATTGCAGAATAATTGGTGGTGAAAAAAAGGTAGAGAATGAAATATTTTAAAATATCTAGCTTTTAAAAAATATATAGCTGAAGCATTAGCCTGTGTCTTATAAAAAATGTGATAGAAAAAAAAATTAAAAATCAAAACTACTGAGAACTTTGTGAGTTATACCACAACTCTATTTTTAAAGACCCAGGGCCTTATCATGCTGTGAAGTTAATTGCAAAACTCTTTTGACATTCATGAGAACAGATCTAGTCCTTGCTGCACTCTGAATGACATAGTGTCCTGAAATCAGCAACTGTCCAACTGATTTTGACCGTGCCTTTTCTATATTTATCAAGAAGAGACATTTAATTTTGAGATGTACTCAGTATAAGCCGTCCTATTTGTCCTTCCTTCATTAACTTCAACATCTTCCTGATAGTCCATGCTCCAGCTGATTAACAATATTTATATCACTATACAAAGTTATTTACATCAACATAAGACATTAAGTAACAACATTACACACTTAAGTAAATCAAGACAGAGCTGATCCATCTGTTTTTGCACTGTCATCTCTTCCCTAGAAGATGCGTTTTCAAAAAGTTCAGTGTTTAGTCCTCTCCTCTCCTCTCCTCTCCTCTCCTCTCCTCTCCTCTCTCCCTTTCATATCTTCTGAAATCTTTCCAATAATACATTAAGTCAAATGACTCCCATCTGTCTGTGTAATTGTTTCTTTCACTCTTCAGTCTTTTTAATACCCACTGTGTTGTGAAAGTTAACAGATCATATTGGTAATACGAATGTTTGAGTCTATGGTACTCCCTTCTGCACAAAGTCTGTTTTTCCACTGATTCAAATTTAAACTCCATCTCAGCTTAAGAAAACTGCACATTTATTATTCGATTTTCATAAACTTTTCTTATCTCTTGATGCATCCTTAGCTATCACTCTGGAAAATTTATACTAGCATTTACACATACCATTTAAATATCTCTTAATTCAGAAATACAGATGTGCAACTATTTTTCTGTTTTTGTTGTTTTGGTTTTTTTTCCCAAGAGTGGATTATCTACAAGATACAATTATGACTATTACAAATTAAAAATTGGAAATTATTTTATTGCTTTTTCAGTAATTCCTCTGTTCTTCATTAGTGCTTTATCACTTAAATATAGTAATAAAGCATGTATTACTGACTGGTGCTGTGCTGAGCAGATGAAGGACCTGTAACATGATTTCTAAAGAAGATATTCATGTGTGTAGGGGAGCAAACATCTGCAAATCAATGCACAGTAGTATCAATTACAAATACAATATTATTCCTGAAATATTGAGATGACTATATGGCATTTCTATTTTCAATTAATCTTTGAAATAAAATAATTAATAATATTGAAATAATAAAGATAAGATCATTAAGAATAATTAAGCTAGAGTTTCTAGTACAGTGTAAAGCTTTCTGTTACTTAGACAAAAGTTGGCATTTTATTGAAATTTAGAATAATAGCAATGACAGATTCACTGCTTGTTTTTCACACAGTCCAGTCTCTGTTTACTCCCCAATAATATATGAAATAACAGAAACTAACTACTACATCCAAAGAGTGGAAAAGTTTAAAAGTTCTATTTTGATTGGTTGTTTTTGTTTGTTTGTTTGTTTTTGTTATTTTCTTAAATATCTAAAATATTATCATGATGGGTTAAAATGCAAAATGGTGATAATTTATTGCTTATTTCATTTCCTTGAACAATATTTTTAAAAAAAATATTATTGGAGCTAATCCTCCCAAATAGCCTAACAGGAGAGTTACTTACTGTTTTAGAATGTCTTAATCTGTAAAACAGAAGAAATGTGTACAACTTACATTTTCAAATAGATTATCTTTTCATCTAGATTATTCCAACAACTAAACAGTCATATAGGAGATAAATATTTCATTTTGTAAGAAAAACAGAGAAGGAACAGGGAATAGAATGACTAACTTTCATTAGTGGGAAAATTAAAAAAACGCTTTTCCATCATAAGGATCAATGTTTGACATAGTTATCTGTAGTCTCCAAAGAGGAAGCAAATGATGAATGTGGCATTTATATATTCAGCTTCTTTAAACCAGGGAGGAAAGAGCAAAAGTTTGAGTAGACATACTAAGATAAACCAGAAGGCAACTTGTAAAAGGAATTTCTGTGCTGACAGATGTTAAGTAATTTGTGGCAGCTATATCAGGCTAATTACGTACAGGATAATATCCAGAAAAGAAAGCATTTACACTGATGTGAAGAAAGAAATTAATCTTACAAATGAAATTATTTGTAACAGACGTTGGGAATTGGACCACTAGTAATGGGGAATAGGGTATAGTCAAAAAATGTAAGTTATATGATATATAAGACAGCACTATGTTGATTCATAAAAGCTTCATTTATTTAACTAAGAGAAAGACAATGAAGAGGCAAGGTAATGAAATTACACAACCTTGTTCTATTGCAGAGAGAAAAAATACCAAGGACTCCTATATAGACTTTTCTCTAGGTATGGACAAAGCACCTTCAAAGAGATGAAAAAGTGTCATACTTCAAAACTAGTGGCAATTATTTTTTGTAGAGTTACTGTCTTCTGGAGTGTCTGGAGGGCAGCATAAACCATAGAGTTTGTTCAAAGATCAAATTTGATCAATCATGAGATAAGATTATCTTCAGATACAATTTTTTATTGAAACACTTGGAAGTGATCAACAGAAAACAAAACATAACTCTCTTTCAGGGTTTAAGACATCAAGCATCTAGTTTTTTTTTTTTTCTTTTAAATTTTCCTGAATCTCTTCATTGGAACTTTTTGAATTGCAGTGGAAATAATTTGATACCGAACACTGATCACTTCAGTGTAATATCAGGTGTACAACCAGCAAGATCTAGTATGGCACCAACATGTGCCCTTGGAGGTAACTCTCTGAACAAAAGGTAAAGCATGCGACATGATTATGAACATTCTTTTGTTTCTTATTTCCTTGGCAGAGGAAACTTGCTTGCAATTGAATGGTACCAAAGCTGTTAATCAACAACTGAAATTCTGGTTGGTTTGGTTGTTGGTTTGTTTTTGGTGGGGTTTTTTTGTGATCTATCAGATATCACAGCTTACTCGCTTATTTTCTTTTCAAGAAATGCTTGATCCAAAATTAGATTTTTAAATTCAATACTTAAAAGATATGTATCATCTTTCTAGTGAATACTTAATACATATATCAGTCTGCTGCTATTAATCCTCGCCTGGCAAACAAATCTGGAAAATGCACTTTTGTGATTAATTGTGTTAATTAATATCGACAATTTAATAGATCTCTTTAAATTTTCTTTCCTATGTTGGAGTATGATGGAAATAATAGCAAGAATACTAAAGGTCATATCCTTTATCAAGCCTCATGTAAACTGCTGATTTTTGATTTGTGTCTGGCTGCCAATACTCATTTCATTTTTTAGCAGTGAATACATCTCAGTAAATAATAACTTGGATTTTTAACAGAATTTTTGTTTCATATTTCCTTATTAAGTAAATTTGTGACATTTTACTTTTTACATTTCTTATAAAACTACAGTTTAATAACAAATGAGTTGTTGTTATGAACTTGATTAGAGTTTTCTTAGAACATGGTATTGGGCTCTGATCTTTAGTCTTTTGTGCAAAATATCAGTTAACTTTTACATCTCAATTACTCCCTTAAAATTAGATATTCACAGAAACAACTATGAGGTTAGTCATTGTACATATCGAACATTACAGGAGATAATTTTGTTTTGGTTTAGTCATCCACAAAGTTCAGGTATAGTCAAGTAAGCTTGGCAAACTACTGTAACTCTGTGATGAAAATTCAGAATGTGTTTTTGAAATAAACTTCTAAATATTGAATGTGACATCTATCTATTTTAATCAGATCTCTTCCCTCCCTTAATGTGTTTTCCTTCACTTCAGTTCATGTCAGATCATATGCAATGGCAATCTGTTTATCTGTGGAAAGTAAGGACAGCAAAGCTGACCAGACAAATACATATTCATTTACTAATACATATGGTTTAAGAAAGCTTTTTTTCAAATGCATTAAAGTGGAACATTAAATAATGTGCAAATCAGAATATTAAAGGATAAGTGATTTTTCAGCTTAAACACTATACAATTTAAAGAACAGCACTAAACACTGTTACACTTAAACAAAGTTTTTAAAATCAGAAATACACTAGAAGTTAACTAAACATAAAGATTGAAATATGGGAAAATATATTGTGACAGTAAGATTTCAGACCTTCAATATGTGTCCATTTTTCAACCAAGCAGTCCAACTGAATTCATTGTTTCTGCTCATGATAGTAAATATTTCTTCTCTCAGTAAAAATTCATATGCTCATATCACACATTGAAATTAGGTAAACAGAAATAATGAGTATTATATAAATTTTTATACAATAAATTTTAGCTCTGTATTTCATTTTTACTTTAAACATGTGAGTTCTGAGTAAGATATACTGTATTTTTATTTTTTGATGATATAAGGCCTATAAATAGTACTGATTAGACAGTCTGATATCAGAAAATGTTGCAGAAATGCTCATTGAGACTACATTTAAACAAAGCCACAGAATACCTGCAAGTTGCTTATTACTACAAAGTTTTGTTTGTAGTTAAAGTCTAATTAATCCAAATTATAAAAAGTTTTGAGTAAAACTATTTTCTTTTTCATGCTACAACTTTCTCCCTTTCAATGAATCTAAATGATGCTTATATTTGTGAACTTCTTTAGAATTCTCTAGGATAAAAGGATAAAAATAATTTTTAAAAAAACTTTACTCAATACTGAGTTTATAAGGTGGAATTCATCTCACCTAAAAGTTCAATGTTTGTCCTCGCCTACTAATGGTGAAGGACCTACTTTCACAATTACTCATCTGACTTCAAAAGTGTTAAGATAGCTGACCGTATGAATTATTTCTCTACTGAACAGAGGAGTTGAGATGACTACCTTAACCTGCATGAAATAAAAAAAAAAAAAAAAAACAAAAAGAGACAAACCTCCTCCTCCACGATGAACAAAAAATCCCCTTGTTTTCTACTACTGAAGTCCTGTCAAGTTATAAAGCAAGTATATTTTAAGACTGATCAAAAGAATCATAATTTATTTCAGTTGGTCTTTTGGGGCCAAGATTTATGTCTTGCATAGGATTGTAAGTACACTCTCACTAAGAAGGAAAGAATTGAAACTAGCTTGCCCAAACTAATACTTTTGTATTGGAAATATAGCGTGAGAATATGAAACCATGGACTATGGAAAGCTAAGAAAATAACCATCAGCTTTCCAGCCTGAAAGCCTTTTTTGCATTTTTCTCACTAAATGATAGTTATTCACATGGCGTAGAATGCTGGATTTTTGTTTCTCTAGATTATTTCAGTTTTATTGAAGATTATTAGAATCTCTCCCAATTCCATATAGTTGTATTCATGATCTTCCACATACCAAATTTGTCCATTCCTAGTTCTGAGAGCCTGAAATCATAAACACAATATGCCTGATTTTGCTGGAAATCCAGAAGCCTTTTCTATACAAAAGGATACATTTACATTAAAAATAGAAAAGGTCTACGATAAAGATTTTTTTCAACATAACTAAACATGTGAATATATATTTAAGTAAGACCATGATATTAATAGATATAATTCCGCATATTTTATGTTACTTAAATATTAAGAGTGTCTTTAAAAATTGCTGTTACATATGGAATGAGTCATGTGGATGGTGATAACATCAGTTTACATTCTTATATTTTAATCAGAGTATTACAATAATTTCCCATTGTTGAAGTTCATGATTGCTGTCTGCCCAGTTATCTAGCCTGTCAAGATCCAGGTCATGTTAAATTATTAGATTGAATCTTTATTTTAGATGATAATTGCTTTAATGATATATATGCTTGACTTTCAGCATAATGATATATATGCTTGAAAGGGCTGCGTATGGGCCTAATTTGTACTTTGACCTGTGATCATGGCTGATCATCCTCTTAAGAAGAGCACAGGATGGGAAGAAATGCATGACTGGTCAAGAAAGATGTGTAAGATATACTTGCAATTGATCATAGTGTAGTTCACTCAGATAGGCTAGCAGTCATACATGGGGCTATTTTTCTGAAGTTTCTGCCTCCACAAACCATTTGCTTGACAACCTTTGAATTTTTTTCTTATTTTCTCTGTATTGATTTTCCAATGGAATTGTCAGTCTAACTGATTTATCTGTGTAGATACATAGAGCACAGATGTTCTCTCTTTTTTTTTTTTTAGGTTGAATCTCATACAGTCTTGCTCCTTTCCTGAAACAATGGGGAAGCAAGCTAAAAATTACTTTGAAAGGAAGGCACAAATTATCAAAGAAAAAATGAGTAAACAAAGGTTTAAGAGTAATGAATGTGGAAGGATGCAGGCAAGTAAGTTTCACCTTGTTGCAACATAGATATTTGGGTATTAGATTTCACTATCTTCTGTTGTTAAGACCTCTAGAAGTTACTGAATTTTTAAAAAATCTATTTGTTCTGAGTTTGTTTCTCTATTTGAAAGAATTTTATTTTGATCTGTTATTACTGTCCTTGTCTCCTGAAGACAATGATGAACTTTATGTCGATTTGAATTAACTAGAATGAGGTCTAGAGAATATATAAAACTGCAGCCAGATCCATCTCATGGAATTTTTTTTCCTCCTGAAGTATGATTTTTCTTATAGAATCAGAAAATAATTTTAGTTGGAAACAACCCATAAGGATCATTGAGTCCAACTCTCTGCTCCTTGCAGGACTGCCTAAAATTTATTGTGACTTCAGTCTGGGGTTGGAAATGAGGTAGAACTCAAATGAAAGATCACATTTTTCCTCTTCAAACACAGATGCTATGTGTCCTTAGCTGCTTTGTTCCATGATGTGCAAAGTAGAATACGCCTATAAGGAAAGGATGTCTGGGAGATCCTCTGCAATCACAGCTGTAAAATCAGGAAACTGGAGGCTCCAGTTCCACAGCTCAAGGTTTAAGGATAGACCAAAGGCAATTAACATTTAATTATTCCCATTAGAATTCTATTCTTTTATGTTATCCACAAAGAAGTTTTCAAGATGGCTCTTGGTCTACAAAACTGAAAACTTTGGTTAAATCCTCACTTTGTTCACAAATTAACATACTTACAGAGATGTATTATGTGGTAATAGGTTTGTGCTTGGGCTATACAAACAGTTATGGTTTGTGATCCAGCCACAGCAAAAGCTTAAAAAGGGGAAGATAAATTTTAATTCTAAATAACTGTCACACCAATATGTACCAGCATCTATCTAAGATTAAAGATCCTTGTGTCTGGCAAACCTCATATTTCTGTTAAGAAGGTTGCTTGCACTTGGGAAATTCTCTTTACACAATGATCTGTTCATGGATTTTTCTTCTTAACCCACTTGCTCTTTACCCTAATAAACAAATGAGCAAATATTCAAAAACATAACAGAGTATTCATCATTCTCTGTACTTACCTTCACAGATATATATGCACACATACACAAGGATATAAATTCTCTTTGTGAAGCCATTCTGTTTTGTTTTAGATGGTTTATAATTTTTCTACTTCTGTTTGGTTCATCTTTAGTATTTTTCTAGTACTGAATAAAGTGTCACAAATCTATGAACCTGTGAACTGGACCTCTTTTAAAGTCAGTTACAGCGTATTAAACTCTGCACACCTTTTTCAGAAAACGTGTTAATGGAAATGTATTACTATAATGGAAACACACTTTTGTTTTCAAACTGTATAAGAAAACTACCCCTTTCTTTGCTGGTTTGGTTTTATTTTTTGTGCCAGCTTTTTTTATCTTGGTACCTCTATGTCTCATTATCTCCTTTTTTTTTAATCTAAATTAAGTCTCTACTAAAAAGAACATAAGAATGTTTTTAGAATATTTCCACTTTCTATTTCTGACCTAATAGTTATTTGATCTCCGTGTAAACTGGGAGATCTACAGATTGGCTTATAGATTTTTTAAAATAACCATATTTGATTAAAAAACATTACTTTAAGGTACATATACTGACTATGTTTATCTTGGTTTGCATAATTTTGCCTTTGAAAATACCATTTATGCCAAAGTTTTACATATTAAAAGACATAAAATATGTTTTCTCATACACAAAGTCAGATGTATGTTAGGAAGTCAGTGTAGACTTACATTTTTGCTAAATCAAACTTAAAAAAAAAATATTACTTAGGCAGATGGCAAATATATCTAACGTCTCGTT
This sequence comes from Oriolus oriolus, assembly GCA_013400235.1. Taxonomy (NCBI): domain Eukaryota; kingdom Metazoa; phylum Chordata; class Aves; order Passeriformes; family Corvidae; genus Oriolus; species Oriolus oriolus. Next base: position 28,395 of record VXBT01000651.1, read on the forward strand.
CAACACTTCATTTTGTTCATCTGTGCTTCAAGTAACCCCTTCTAAATCGCAAGCCACATAATAATCCTCTTCAGTGTGTTCTCCAGAAGCCTAGCTTAGAATTTCTACCTTTAATAAGACAGGCTAGGCCTGAAACACAGGTATCAATATAATGATAGAAATTCAGCTGCTCTTTTTCTGCTCAAGTACAAAATTCTTCCAGCTACTTTGCTTGGTTACTTCAGATGGTCAGCAGGAAACATTACCACTTGCTGTCTCAGTGGGAGGGCACAGTTTCAGAACAAGCCAGAAGAAAACAGTCCTCTGTTTATCTTTCTCATATCTGAGACTAATTAAGCTGACATTAACTATAAATATACATTACCATTAAACATTAGAAACTTCATGTAAAAATGTGTTCTGCTGTGCTGAGACATAAGAATATTCCAAAAAAAGGCAAAAATAAGACACCTTTTTTTCACATTATCACCTTCTCACATGAGTGATCTAATTTTTGTTAATAGGACTGCTCAAAACCCCCTGCAACGTGAGTACAGAAAGTCCAATTATGCTCCAAAACCACAAGGGGTAAACTGCAGTAGAAGCAGAAGAGTTGGCTACACATTTCACAAGGAAAGGCAATTTACCAACAAAGACATTATTGTCAAGAGGCTCTGTCTGAGTGTATGAATCAAGCAAGTGAAGCTGCTTTTGATGGCTTCCTCTGTAACAGACTCCTGTCCTGTAGGTGATTCTGAGTTTGCTCTCAGACAGCTGCTGCTAGGAAATACTTTAACTCAAGAGCAGAACAAACTTATCTAAAATTTCCTGGGTAGGGAAACAGGGAAAAGGTGGGTAGAGAGGAACAAATGGAGTCCACAGACAAGATATTTCTGTGACAAAAATGCACTTAAGGGTGCTTTTAATAAATTAGTAAGCCTGACATTATATATTATGACAGTGGCTTGAAAGACAGCTGGAACAGTAATGAGCAAAACTGCTAAAATATGTGGTAAACAATCTTGTTAAAGAGTGGGTTACCACAGCAAATTATTACTTTCTTCATGAGTCAGCCCAACAAGGACAGGGCTACCCATGTTCCTATGTCTGTTACGACTCAGGCTGTTTCTCTGTACAGAGTCAAGCTGTTTTTATTGAACATGTACTAGCTGAGTACAGGGTAAGGTAGCTACTTGTCTTCACGCTGGTATATATTTTTTGCCACTTTATTTATATAATTCTGCAGGTGCTGTCAATTTGTAGCTGGTTTGGGTTTTTTGTTTTGTGGTTTGTTTTTTTTTCCCCCAGATTTAAGAATTGTCAAAATATGGTCTTGTTAATATGTTGGCATTGTGCATGAGAAGAGATATCTCTGGTGTTTTAAGGAAGGGAAGGGAAACCAGCCATTCTTCTCCCAGTCAAAATCTTCATTGTTACACACATAAAACAAAGACCATGTTCATGGGATTAAGCAGCATACTGAATTTTTGGTGGCAAAAATTGTCTTGTTACCAGTTCAATAATATTGATAATTAAATTAGACAAATATTAGCTACCAAATATTACAACCATTGGCATTTTGTTTGCCAATATTACCAATTTTCAAGTACAGAGTATGTTGTTAAGACTACTTACTGAATATTTTAAAATATTCCTCTTATTGAAAAGTAATTAAAATAATGGCAGATATATTTTGTTTATAGGAATAATGTAAAACTTTTTAAAATCTCTACATTTCTAACCTTATATATCATGTCATGTTGTGTTACATCAGTCTGATTGCGTTCATTTTTATATACATAATTCATTTTTAAATACATGATGTGACACATTGTAACATGATTCACATTTCAGAGGATTTAACGGCCCCTGCTGTAACTGTGAAAATCATAAAGCAAGAAAATGATTGCCATGGCTTTGTTAGTGCAATTTAGAAATATTCATAAATAACACAGTAATTACATATGTATTTTTGAAGAAAAAAGTAGTCTTAGTAAAGAATATGGCTAGTGAGGCATGAACTCCCTTGACTTTATAGCTAATGGATTTCCTAGGTCTTTTGGTGACTACTGATTGTCAATTTTGATACAAAAAAATTATGGTAGTTTTGTTTGCTTCTTATAAATCCCAGCTACAAGTTAGGCTACATGAAGCAAAATTTTGCCTTCCATTAATGCCAATTACTTTAGCAAAATGGCCTGGTAAGCAGTATATACAGCAGTATAGACCTGTTTTCCTCAGATTGGATATGTACCAATACTACATTTACACAACTTCTAATGTATTTTCTGGTAGTAAAAGGTAAAAATTGTGAAATAAATTTACTTGTTGTGGATGTTTTGGATGCAGGGCATTGATTACACATAATATTCCTGGATATTACATTAGCTGCTCATTTTACAAAAAAATGAAGTACAATTGCTGCTCAACATTCAGTAATAAGTTGAAGTAATATAAAAAATTAATTGATGTGCCAGATACTTTGTTATGTGCAACACACATTTTGAAACATGAATCATACGATTCATCAAACCCTTTCAGGACCCTATTTTCATGCAACTTGAGGAACTAACTTTCTTAAACAACTGTTAACCTTTTGAATTTAGTCTTTGCCAACTCCTGTATTTTGTGATCTGATGAAAAGTGCTTTAATCATATGTGTCAGCAGAGAGAATACTAGTAAGTTTAAAAGCTTTACTGCATCACAATAAAGTAAAAATCTATGCTTACACTAGATTTTTGTTGATGTAACACTGGTTATTTCAATGAAACAGCCAATGGCTCTTTCTTAAATGCATTAGTAAGTATGAGATAAAGATAAAGCAGAGTATTTTGGGATCCTTTGAGTTGAAATATGTCATGTGAATGCATTTATATGCATCGTAGTATTTATTACCAAAATATTATAAATTGACAAATGTATATCATTTGCCATTTGAATGGAGAAGTGGGGATAGTGCTGGAAACTTCCAATGTCCTTAAGTTTTATCACACAGAAAGAATGAAGAAAATCTTACAATGAGCTATAGAGGAAAATATGACAAAAATAATCTCTATCTGCTGTAAAATAATTTCATGGAAGGCTAGGGAAGGAAGGCTAAATTCTACTCACCCTCACCAATTAATTTCAATTGATAAAGTCAATGCAATGATGAAATCTCACGCATCAACCCTGTAAAACCATCATACCTAAGATCATACGAGCTATAGGATCTCTTGTTTCAGTTTATCCATCATCACAGAACACCTTAATAAATTCCTATTAGCTACATGCGAGCAAGGCAATGTAAGGGACTGTGGCTATCACTGGTGTTGTAGTTAGAGGAAGAGGGGTTGTACGATGAGGTGTACCTGAGATCCAATTTGGGAGGGAGGTGGAGTAATTTTAAAAAACCCAAACAACCAAACAAAAACCCAAACAACCAAACAAAAAGACTAATCTAATTTTCCAGAACTACCGGTTTGAAAATAAAACTTTCATTTGTCAATCCAGCACAGAAATTTGCCATAGACATGAGAAACAGAAAAAAAAATAAACACTATTTCTGCTCTGTTTTCAGAGGAGGAGTGCATTTTCAAATTATGAAGTCCTGCTATCAATCATCTTAGTGCACTGAATCTCCCTGTAATATACCAGATAAATCCACTGTATCACTGCCTTCTGGTAGTGTTCCTTAGGTTACAAACTGGAGCTCACAAATTCAAGCACCAAATTACACTGTTATATGTAACATTTGAAAATGTATTTCAGGATAGGACACACAAGGAAGCAAAATACATTTCAAGAATTTGAAGATAGATGACTCTGAACATATTCTAAGGCAGAGTTAGCTTGCAAAAGTATGACAGGTATAGCACATTACTATTAAAATTGCAGAAAAACCCTGCTTTCTTGCTGCTGCCTTTTAGTGTATGTTCTTCAGTGTAGATGAATAATGAAGACATGTAATTTAAATCAAATTCTGACTCTTTCCAATGTCTGAGTGGAACATGTCTCATTGTGTTACAATCAATGAGGAAAAGCCATTAGCTCTTCACAGGACAGGTCCTTAAATATCCCTAACATTTCAGCCTTAGTTTTAATATAGATCTCTCTCAGTGTGTGGGTGTGTATGTTGTGAAGGGAGTTTTCTTTTTCTTTTTCTTACAGAACTATCTCAAAAGTTATTGCATGCATTTAGAAATCATGGCACCAACTTCATACTTCGTTTCCTCTAAAAACTCTAAAGGCAACCTTTTGTATCATGATGTATTTTGCGTAATTGGGAAGATAATACAATTCTTTTATTCTATAGAAAAAGAGACTTGAAAAGTTAACAGAAAGAAAACATGTGGCTCATCTGCTTATATATTTAGTAATTTTTTATAATGTACAACACTGACCATCCTAGGAAAAGAAACCTTTTAAGCTGATTTGCTGCCATTAGTCACTGAATTACAGGGACAGACCAAGAATTACTGTGGCAGAGACAACATTTATGGACATTCATTTGCTCACTTTCTCCTGGATTGACACTCTTGGGGCCATAATAAGAAATTGGGCAAACTCATATTTTTTTAATCTGTCCATGCTGTGGTAATCACCTAAAACCTACGCCTAAATTTCAGCTTAAATACAGGGCCAAGTCAAGATGTGAAACAAAGTCTAGAAACATTACTGGTCCTAGAAATTATGATACCAGCTGTGGAATTTAGGCTAGGACAAAAACATATGAGTCTTTGTCTAACTGGATTTTTGTACATTGATGTCTACTTGTCATGCACATGATTAATATACCAGGATGCACCATAAGGCAAGACTTCATTCAAATTCCCAATCATAGATGCCTAATGACACCTGAGATATTGCAGTGTATCTGCAGTGACTTAAAACTGTCTATTCAGAAAGATATGTGTGTCCCATATATCCTGTGCCATAACTTCTAGGTGCCTATGCCTAGGTTAGAAACCCAATTGCCTCTACAGTTAAAGAATTTAGTTTCAGTGTTAGGCAGCAGAGAACATTATCATAATTTGTTTCCACTGTCCTGGACCTTCACTTCCTCTCTCTCATGTGAATATAGGGTTACCTACAGCCAATACTGTTGAATGCCTAAGTGCAGTGTGGAATACAAAGGAATTGTGTCTCTTCGTTACCAGGAAAAGTCGATCTATCAACAACATCATACTGGTTTCTGTTCACTATCCTTACTGAATCAAGATTATGCTTATTTTTTTACTATGTCTAGCTTTTTACAGGTCTAGTTATATTTCATGGTAAATGGCACATTTTTTTTACATGTCTATGAATTCTCCTTCAAAAATTCCACATTTTTGCCAAACATTTTATAATAAGTCAAGTATCTTACCATAAATTGCATGGCGCTATTTGATTTAAACATATGAAAGAGTAAAATTTTTTTTATCTTTGCTTTTTTAAAAATTTATTATGCATGGTTTTAAGCCTACACTTGAGGAAAAAATAGTAAGAATACACCACATTTTCTCTACAGTATTCAAAAGCAAGACATTCATAATTGGATGTTTTGATAAAAAGGCAACAAAGCATTAATATTTCATCTTTTCTCTATTTTATAATGTATTTCACTTTTTTGAACAGACAATCAAAATAATCTCTTTTTTGAATTTTTGTAAAGTATAAAGGCATTGTATCTCTGTTATTTTAAAGATTATCTTTTTTCTTCAAAAAAATCAGGCTACCACTCAGAAATGTGAAGCATCTTCCTTGTATCTGTTTTGATCTTATGCTCACGTACAAACCATATAAAAAAACACCCCTGCTTGCAAAATTACTTTAAATTGGATTACAGCTCATTTTCCAAAATATAAGGTATATGATATACTCAGGTGTAAGTGCCTACGTACTGGGTTAAGGAATTTACCTATACACAGATTACTTCTGCCTTTCTATGTAGGATCAGAATCCCAAGCAATAATATACTTATTACCTTAAAAGTGAAATCCCCTTAATTTACTAATTTTGAAGACTCTGTTCATCATCACATTTTTTAATGACAATAAAGGACAATGGAATCTTCACAATTTAAAACTTTAATTAGAAAACTGCAATAACACAAGTGTAACTTGCTGTTTCATTTAAATTGCAGCCAAGTGATTGTCAATATTTTATGCTAGATATCACTTTTCTAAGAGATGTTCTGAAAGAGAGAAAGAGAGGAAAATGGAGGCAAAGGGACAGAAACAAAATCATCGCTTAGTCCTTCAGGGACCAGGAGACAAGGCTGTCACCTCAGGTTTGACTGAAGGTGACAGTTTAAAGGCTGGAGCACAGGAGATGTACTTCTTATGCCACCAAATGGATATTCTGATTTTAATGGTAATTTGTTTTCAAGAAGTGTTTTTTCAGCCAACATCAGTGTCTCTCGCCTCAGGTAGATTCATCAGTCCTGCTCCAGACAGCAACATATATCAGACCCCTTAGTCCATAAACTACTGAAACTTCCATCATTCTCTCTGCTGTTTCAACTAATTCTTTCATGTGAACTTGTTTCCCCATTTAAATCAAATCTATCTTTTTTCACTGTCCTGCTTTTAGCAACAATTATGCCCAGTCTAGTTTCACTTTGGTTCCTTTTTTTCCACACTCGCACAGTCTGGTTTCCTCATGCTGATGAACACTTGGTGCTCATCCAGACCGACTTAGTTCTCTTTTCTCTCTGCCTTGTGCACTTCAGGCAATATTTTTTACTTTTCCGTTTTTGATCAATCTCAGATTATTTGGAAATTAAAGATGGTCAGGAAGTGAGTGTACTTCAAAAGCAGAGTTCACTATCAATTCATTAGTTTAACCCCTGATTCTGTTTTGAAAAATTCACTTGAGCTCTTAGTAGGGCAGTTTCTGGGTATTTTTTTTTGGTATTTACTCCTGAAACTACTTCCAAAAAAAAAGCATTATAGATGAAACTGCACCAGATTCAGTTTCATCCATTTTATACTGTCATCCAGAACTTTCCCTGAGAATTCCTAACCTTCAAAAAACTACATTTTCTCATACCATGCCCCAGGATATTCAACTCACACCTACAGTTTCATGAAATAAAAACTCTATCTTGCTCCAAAAATGCTACTAAGACAAAAAAGTTATTAACAAAAGAGTAATAAAACCTTCTAAAGATGTCTCACATAATTCATAAGATAATTAGTTGTATCACATTTCGTGTTTATCTCTTTAAGTTATAAAACAAAAAAAAATAGTATACAGTATTTGAAAAGGGAAGTTACTGGCCTTGCTGTTGGATGGGTTAGAGTATTGCATACCTTCCCCTGAAAGCCCGGCAGTCAGAATCATGATGCATCCCAAATCTGAGCAAGCCTTAATTGTTTACTGTGAGGATTGTAAATATTTACTGGGAAACACTGTTTTATCTGTGACCTCCATAGATTTGAAAGAGTAATACTGGAGGGCAAGGCTAAGAGCACAATTAATAATACCACTTCCAAGTTCCCCTTTTTCCCACCTTAATAGTAACCAATTAGGTATAATTATTAATTGCAAATAATTGAATGTGGTTTTGTTTCAAATCTTGCTTTCTTCTCATCATACCCCAGGCACGAATACATTTTCAGGTTTCCCTGCATTAATTTGACAGTTGTATATATAAAAGTAGGTACTGGTTAAGGCTCTACTTATTATATTTCACCTTTGTTGATCTAGCTGTTGAATTTTATAAAGGTATTTTAGAATATTTCAACATTTTAGAGATGCTAATGAAGTCCCATATTACACATTGAACTTCAGAACTTTAAAATCTTGAGAAGTTTTACAGTTGATTTGAAATACAGCTGTCTTCTAGATGTCTGATGTCTTGATTTTGGATTTATTCAGCCCATGTACTTAATATATCAGAGATACTTTTGTGTACACCTGTGGGCTAAAGCTATTAAAAAAAATCATGTCTTCGGGTTTGGAGAGTTGGCTGCAGCCATACCTGTAGTTACATAGTGTGCAAAACTTAGTAGAAAAAGGCATGGTTGAGGTGTGCTATACTTTAGGTAATTCTGTCTGGTGTCTGACCCTTTAGGAACTATAGGAGTTCATGTGAGATAAGAGAGCTTCCAGTTACTTTAACCTGTGCTGTGGATCACTGCCTTAATAATCAGGGACCCACAACTGAATTCACAACAGAACCTCCCACTGCTTTATTAGAGGGAAACTTGGGATAACAGGAGAGAGGAGTTTTTTGCTGTAACTCTGTCCATGGCAGTTTAAGCTCCAGCTCTTTCCTATAAATAGAATTTTTTTTGATCTTGTTATGCATATATAGCTGGTGTATATGTACTAATATTTTTTCATCTTTATATAGGGCCATAACTAAGCACCCTGACTGCATGAGACAGTAAAGGAAAATATACTTCTGATCTGTCCTCTCTGTGCACTATCTCCTGAATACTGAAATAATGGCTAATCTGGCTTCTATTATTAAATTCTAGTGATTTCTTCTCTAGTTTCCACATGTGTTCCAGTATGATAAATAAAAGGTAGAAACTAGCTGTTTCCAGACCTGTAATGCGCTCTGCACGCTTTATTTTCATTTGTAGACATGGCTTACAAAGGTGGTGAATGTTGCAGAGGTAACCTGCTTAGGATCTGAGCAGCAGAGCAAAACACATTTATATTATTCAAGCAGCAGTTCGTCATACTGATCAAAGAGTAGTCTTTAGAAGCCTTTAGAAGGCTCTGAAGGGGTTCATCCTGTAATTCTTGCCCACCAGAGGCACTATGGCTGTGTCCCAGGTCTTAGAGCTTTCCAGTGCAGCGCAGCTGATCTGAATGATGGCCCATTATGACTAGTATGTTGTCCCTGTGGGAAGCTTCAACAATAAATGGTAGTCCTGTGGAGTAACTGAGAAACGCGCCTGCAACACTTACCAAAAGAACAAAATTCTTCCATAATCTCAGTGGCAATACTCCTAAATTCTGTAGAGTATTATGACTGTTTTAGTGATGCCGTTAGACCGGAGAAACAAGAGGACTGGTTATAGGCCTAACTTGCAAGTAACAATCCCAAAGAGCTACAGGACATCCCTTACTCCACAGACACCAATACATATGATAGACTAGGGAGCGAAAAACCCTTATCCTCCAGCAATTCAAGCCGTCTTTTTCTTTGATAACTGGGCTGTTAATCAGGTAATCTTTATCCATTCATGAATCCAAGAAATTACAATAGAGGACTTCAAGCAGTAGATCATACTGTTGGCAATGTATCCATTAGCCAGCATGTTGGCAATTTATAAAAGACTGTCAAATAGTTTATTCAAAAGGCAACTGTACTTAGAAGTTTAAAAAACAACCTGTTTATTTGTGGGGTTTGTGTTTGTTTTTATTTCATGTCAATATATACTTCTGCTTTCCTTCTCATTCCATGTATTTCAGGTGAAACTGGCCTCTGGTATTGTCACATTATCTTTTTCTATTCCAAATTATTTTCTACCAAACACTAAAATTTCAATCTGCCTATGAGAATTCCTACATAATAAATATAAATTTAGATTTACATCTAATTACAGTTAACTTCCTTTTTTGAAAAGAATTTCATATCTGCTTGATACCTTAAATGTTGATACTGTGCTTTATTTACTCCTTATCTGACACAGACATCTTTAGCTCAGCAACTAATTCTATATCCTGTATTTGAATGCTTCTTAATACCAGATCTGAGGTGTAATTTTATCTGGACACACCTGTTTTTAAAAATGCAATACATTTGATAGAAAATAAACTTTTAACTTGTGTCAAATATTATTCTAGACACACTGGTCATCAAAACAGAAATGCTGCAAAAATGCATATTTTCTTACTGATCCAGCTGATTTAATGAAAACACAATTAAAATCCTGTTGGGATAGAGCAGTTATTGTCATTATATGCATGGCTGATAAAGCAACATGTGGTACTGAAGATTTTACAAGGAACAGAACCAATATAAAAAAAGGTAGGAGGATACAGTGAAAAATATCATTGATGTCAAGAATATAAGAAAAATGTGTGCAAAAGAAAATCAGTATAGCTGAAAAGACAAAGAAATATTTCTCTATGACAATCAAAGTACAAAGATAAGAACAATATCTACAAATTTTAATACTTACTCTTATATATAACTCTCAAAATTATAACTGTCAGTATTTAACTGATATGTCAGATGCAAAATTGCCACTTGACTATTTTGTCCACGTTGGAAAAAGTTGTTCCTAAATAAGTCTGGTGGTATATAACCAAAAATAAAGTCTGCTCTTCTTCTATCTTTGTGTCTAGGAATTTTTTTCTCAGTATCATTGTTTCGTTCACCCAGAATCCTTTCAAAATTAACAATGTATAGAAATGGTTTTATTTTAATTGACACATCTTACATGTCTTAATTTACATTTGAATCCCACCTCTGTATTACATGTAGAAAGATTACATGTCCTTTCAGAAGACATTAAATATAATTTAATATCCTTTCCTGGCAATTAAAACAAAGTGGTCCACTGTCTCTTACTATCTATATTATATCTTTGCATAAGCCATGGGTTGCACATATTCATGGTATGTTTTCTATGAGAGTTTCAGGAAGTAAAGTGTTAATGGAGTCATCTAATTAAATACTTTTTTTTCCCTGTTTGATTGCTAATTATGTTTTATACATGCCTGTGCAGGTGACTGTGGGGCAACTGTATCTATTACTGCAAAAGACCAACCCACAACACTTTGTTACAAAAAGATGGCATTTCTACCTTAGAAAAAACAAAACTATGCAAAGCCTGAGAAAATACAAATCAATCTAAACTGAATAGACATGATAGAGAAGAGCAAGGGCTGTTTTTATCATTCTCTAAGGACATTCAAATGACATCAACTTCCAGCTGGTTAAGAGCCCATAACTAACTGTCCCTCTGCTCACTTGACAGACGTTTCACTCAGAGAGAGAAACCAGTAGCAGAATATTAATATATCCAGGTACCTGACCACAGACAATGATGCCTGCATGGGGGAGGGGAAAGCATTATTTACTGCTTTTTTTGTTATTGTGTTTTTTCTGCTTATGGACAAAACTTGTGGTTGGCCTAGTAGGTGGTTTATTATTTTGTCATCCTTGTGCTGGCAAAATTAAAAAAGTAATACTGAATAAGCTCATAACCCTCTGTAACATCAAGGTCAGCCTTGAAATAAGTACTTATTGCTCTAAATTTCCATCATGTTTATTGATAAAGAAATTTCTTTTAAAATATCATTCCAGTCTAAATGCACACAAATTATTATTCTAGGGACGGCAAAAAAAATTCCCAAGCCATTTGAATGTTAATAATGCCAAAGATGAGTATAAACAGTCAAAATTATTTGCAAATAAATTAAAAGTAATCTCTTTCAATTAAACATATAATAAAAAACCCTTGAGTGCAACCAGCCCAAAAAACTAGATGAGAAAATACTGGTTTTGTTTGTTTTTCGCAAACAAACAATAGTACATTCTCTAGAGGTTCACAGTATTATTCAGGGCAGGTAACTGAAATCAGCAGATTTCAACTATGCCCAGATGACCAAGCAGCACTAGGTCTATGATGTGACTGTACTTCAAAGTGCAAACCAAAAATTTTCTGCTGTGGCTTTGTCTAAAAAAATCTGTGAACTTGCTTTTCAGGATTGCATCCCATAATTGGATCTAAATTTGATATATAAGATATTGCTTTAAGCTTATGCAACTGTAAGTTAAGATATCTAATCAGGAAATTAACCTAAGAAAGAGCATAAATGACAAATATTTTAAGTAATAACTTCTTTCTCAGTATGCAGTTACTAAGAGATATAGAGTGTTGCTTTGCTAATACTGGAGACTACCAAGTAAATTTCAAAATATGAAGAAAAGGGATAAGGCTGTAGTGTAAGAAAGCCTGTGTTAGTACATGTTCACACTGTAGACTAAATCATGTTGATGTTCGCTGTATATGGTGTAAAAATAATTAAGCAGAAGACCATTAATTACTCTTTATGTGTATGTTAAGTTTATGTGGGTAGAATGCTGAAATACATGAGAAAGAATCAAAATATTGATGATAGAACCGGAAAGTATCATTTAAACAGGAATAGATGGCAAATTTGTTAGAATAAAGGCATGGAAGAATTGAAAATCATCACATTACAGTAGAACTGGGATCTTCGAGGTAGTGTTTATAATCATGTTGCAACAGCTGATTGCAACATTGCAAATTAAGACCCATTTCCCAACTAAATTTTCAGTCAAACTACTGAGTAACATAAGTCTCATTTTTTTAAATTTCTTGGGCCTTAAATTGTTCTACTGGCACAACAAAGATCATACTTCATAAGCTTAAACATTTTCTACTCACTGAAAAACAAATCCAACCAAAGAAGTTTTTAAATTTTGTTTTATTGTATTTACTTTATTGAATTGTAAAGTAACCATCAAATAAATAGATAAAATCTTTAGCAAAAATAAAAAATCAATTGTTACACAGATTTTTCACTTAGAAACATGGCAGGAAAGAAAATTCAGTAAATCTTTTATGTATTGACAATTTCTCTTTTATTTTCTGTAGCCAAAGAGAATCTCATGACAATTATAAACTGAGAAAGCAAAAATCAGCAGACAATATTGAAAATTGAACTGAAATGCTGAAGTAGTGTAACTTGCCATAGTATAGAAACATTTTTTAACACTGTGATGGCATAACCAGACAGAAAGTATTTAAAATAAATTCTTGAGCAATGTCACAATTCAAGGGGTAAAGAAAGACTGGGTGTGTTGCACCATGAGGCATCCAAGTGATAGAAGAAAAAATGACAAGGGAAGTAGAACATCAAACAGGCAGGGCATTCCCCTGCATATACAAGAGACATAACTGGAAACAGTAAAAAATAATCTGGATCAGTAGCATTTGGGATACCCCACTTACTAGAACAGGACATGAAAAACCTGTTAGGTATAAGTGAAGCAAATCAGCAAAGAAAGAAGTAAAACTCATTTTAATGAGTCTTCTTATTTTCCCCGGACCTCTTAAATCCAGCAGCTCTGATATTGGTTACATAGAGCCACCAAGGACCACAGCCATCAGTGATAACTGCATGATTTGAGCTCCCTAGCACTACATATTCACAACTGCTGTAAGCCTTAGATAATAAGGGTGAGCAGCCTTAAATATGTGGTGGTAAGGACTAGTGATGTGCAAGAAGTAGCCATTAAAAAAAATGTTAATAAGTGAATTTAGTAAAGTGTTTGTGTATTTGATTGGTTTAATTTTTAGCTTAAAACTGCCGTTGATTCTGTAATGCTGGCTGCAACAATTACTCAGTGTTTCTGACAAACCTACTGGTCTGCTGATATTTATAAGTTAGGAACTTAAAAATTGTTGTGGTGGGAGTATTTAGAAGAGTGACAAATTAAGACAAAGTTGATGCATGGGCAAAGGGAAGACGTAGAAAGAGTGTGCTGGGACCCTCCACTTAGACAGAAGTGCACAGATTAGTTTAAGACAGCTGTGAAACCATACTTTTTTTGTTCCCTAAGTGTACCTATTTATGAAGAGACAATCCAATATTTTTATATTTGTCATTAATTAGTTATTTGTTTATCGTTAAAAAATGTTCACTTCGGTACCTCTCCACATCAGGCAGAGGAATTCATTAGTTCATGGGTTTTTAATTTCCAATATTATTTGATAGTGGGATATTTCAGAGATAGGGAAAGTGTGAATAGACTATAGAGAGCGGATTTACCAACATATATATAAATTATTCATATATAACAATACTGCTATATATGTGCTGAGAGTGACTAATTGCTTCTTAGAAGTTGGCATAACTTAGACTCTTGCACTATTCAATCCCTTAAATATTTTACTGTCTTCTTTTCCATGTAGGAATTAAAATATCCCTTTCAAGAAGAATTCCCAAGAGCTTGTCTTATTCTATTCTGTTTTGTAAAACCAGAAGTACAACTAAATGGTTTACATTTTTTTGTGTGCAATTTATGTTTCAAACATATTTATTTAAAGATTATTTGATTTCTTCTTAGTAGCTACAGCATGTAAAAAGCAAGACAAAACATAATGCTTTGCTTAAGCTTTTTTCTTTATACAAAAGCAAAGACAGCATAAATGGAGTATTCTTTATCAACATTACTGTTTAAGATTTGCTTTGACTTATAAGAAAGTTGACTTCATCTTTGAAGTCAGAAAGATAAAAAAGAACCATTTTCCGTTCCTCCTGTTTATATTTCTTCTGAAATACTTCTTTAAGAAGGTGATATTTAATAAAATGTGAATCATAACATAAGTAGTCTTTTATAAAACCAGATTCTAGGAGAAAAACAAACAAAGGAACAATTCTGCATCAAAATATAGATATGTTCTGTCTTTAAGATTTTCCTTAGTAAATTCTAACATTGGATTAGTTCCTTAAAATTAATGCTTATATTAGTGATGCAAGAATGACAGCATACAAAGACAATTGGAGAATCTGTTGATAACGATGCGAACCCACCAAAACCATCCATCTTTCATCATCTTTGACAGACGGAGACAGTCACACAAGGTTTCTGGTTACTCAAAAAAGAAAAAGCAAATGTCACACTCACCTTCAAGATGGGCAAGAAAGTGAGATTCAGGGACATGCAGACCTTATTCAGCTGAAAATTGGAAACCACATCAAGGCACACGTAGGACAAGAGGACAACTGAGAACAGCCATTTACTGAGGGTGGACTGACGCCTCACCAAACTGATTTCCTTCTCTAACAGGAAGATCAGCTTGGTGGGCAAGGGAAGGGAAGTGACTGCCCTGATGTTACCAAGATCTTCTACATGGTGTCCCACAGCACAACTTCTTGAAGCTGTATTGGAAAAAGGTCTGGAATGACAAGCTGGGTGAAAAATTGACTAAATTGCCATGCTGAAAGAACAATTGTCAGCAGTTCAAAACCCATCTTTAGCCAGGTATTACACGTCAGCCTGCGTTACTCCTCAGAGTTGATACTGAGGTCAATATTGTTCAACATCCTCATTAATGGTCTGCATGATGAGGGAAAATACACTTTCAACACATCTTTAGACAGGAGGACAGCTTTTACATTGAAGGACTGTCTGCCACTGAAAAGGTTTTCAACTGACTAGAGAAACCGGTGGACAAAAATAACTTTGATTTCAATAGCCCTGTACATTGGACAAAATAACACCATTCAGCAGTACAGGCTGGAAGCTGACTGCCTAGACAGAAAAGAGACAAATCATTTTTTTTGACACAACAAGTTGAACAGAAGTCAGCAGTGTGCTTCTGCAACAATGAAAGCTAAATGCCTGCTGGGCTGCATTAACAACACACTGGGAAAGAGTTAGGAAGAAATATCATATGCTTGCTCTGTTTTGACCATTCCTTATGTATCTGTTTATGGCCATTTTAGGAGAAAAAAATTCTGATCTGATGCAGTGTGGTCACCCTCATGGTGTAAAAATGATGAATGGGTAAATTCCCTACACAAACTAGACAAAATACAGTTACCTGTAGAATAGTTTTTCAACATCTGACTTCAAGGAATGCAGGGTAATGACTGGCTGGGACAGTCTTTGAATATATCTTTAATACTAAGAGGATGAATAATAGAATGTCCTGAGGTGGAAGGGACCCACAATGGTCATTGAGTCCAGCTCCTGGCCCTGCACAGGACCACTCCAGAGATCATACCCTGTGTCTGAGCACATTGTCCAAACGCTTCCTGAACTCTGTCAGGTTTGGTGCTGTGAGCACTTCCCTGGGGAGCCTGTTCCAGTGCCCAACCACACTCTGGGTGAAGAACCTTTTCCTAATATCCAGCCTAAACCTCCCCTGACACAACTTTAGGCCATTCTGTCTGGTGCTGTCACTGCTCACCAGAGAGAAGAGATCAGTGTTTGCTCCCCTGCTTCACCTCATGAGGAACCTATGGATGAGGTCTCCCCTCAACCTCTCATTTTGTCTAGGCTGCACAAGACAAGTGACTTCAGCTACATCTCGTACGGCTTCCCCTCTAGATCCTTCAGCATCTTCATCTTCTTTGGACACACTCTAACATCTTTATATTGTTCTTACATTTTGATGCCCAAAACTGCACACAAGATTCAAGGTAAGGCTTTACCAGTGCAGAGCAGAGCAGGACAATCACCTCCTTCTATGGCTGCGAATGTTGTACCTGATGACCCCCTGGTCATGGTTGGCCCTTTTGGCTGCCAGGTCACTGCTGATTCATAATGAACTTGCCATTGGTCATGACCCCCATGTGCCTCTCTGTGGTACTGCTCTTCGGTCTCTCCTTCCCCAGTTTGTACATATATCCAGGGTTGCCCCATCCCAGATGCAGAATCCAGTATTTGCCCTTGTTAAACCTTATACAGCTAGTGATTCTCCAGATCTCTAACCATTAAGAATAAACCTCTAAGTTGTTTTCCTTTTAGGCAGGTAAGAGCTACTCTTCTTTAAGAGTAGCTCTTTAGGCAGAAGAGGCTCTTGGTAGATAAACTGAAGTAACTTGTTTTTCAATAGAAGTAAGGTTAAATTGCTAAGAGAACTACTTGGGAAAAGAGCCACATTAGCAGATAGGAATTTCAGTGCTCCTTGGACTTACCATATAAAAAGAAGTTCATGTCTTGGAGCAGAAGGAATTCAGGAGGCAATCCCTGGGCTGTCAAGGTCAGTGCACAGCAGAACCTGAAGTCAGCAACACAAGGGTGTATGATACTATTGTCATTATAATTACATTTGGGGTTTTTTCAGTCTTTTCTCACCTATAGATAGATAGAGTAGGTGCAGTTTTGACCTAAATCTAGAGAAGGATTAAACTCAGAAATGTAGATATATTGCAAGATGACATAAGTACTACACACCTGCAACCCTTGCAAGTACTGTTTTTATGCCTTAGAATTTGCTTTTTTCAGATTAGTCATTTAATAGACATGTAATTTGCCACTGAGATATTGCAGAGCAATTATATGACATCAATCAAGCAGAAATTAACTTATTGCTTTTAATTATACTGTGATAAGATGCCACTGCTTCAAGGGTTTAATCCAGGGGTGAATTTATATTAAAAAGTTCTGCAAAAAATATTTAATGGAACAGCAAAAAGCCTTAGCTGATCTCTCAACTACAGTGCATCATCTTCTTTTAATGATTGTGCATTTATAGTTCTATTGCAAAGAAAAAAAAATTGTTCATGCTTGCTGAATTGCACAATGATAAAAAGTAAGTCGTGCTAAGTCTTGATCAAGCATGCCCATTATCCCAATAATGCCCTTTGACTAGCTTTATGTTTGATTGTTTACATTCCACAAAGCCTTCTCTCACTTACCAGTTTTGCTGCTCAGATGCAGCCCTTCTCTCTGAACAGAAACCCTGGATATAACAGTGATTATGCCCTCAGGTATTCTTGTCATGCCAGACTTGCTGCACATTCTATAGTACAATTGCAGCAAAGAGAATGGGAGACACTAATGGCTTTATGACTGCAGAAATACACATATGCTTGCAAAATCTTCCCTCTCTGCCCATCCACTTGAAACAGAGCACAATTTGCCTGAACATCATCTGCTTTACTTCTACATGATATTTAAATATCTGAAAATATTTTAGTCTTAGGATTTTTATATTTAAACAAACTAACTACTGTCAAGGGAATAATATTTTTAAAACCACAAAACAAAACAAAACCCCTGATAATCTATACAGTTTTTACACCTGAGACAAGTACATTTTTCTCTTTTTGATGAAAATTTTATCTAGACTTTTTGAACACTGGGGACACCATATTTTTAATCTCTTTAAAGAGGATATAACGTTTGTCAACAACAGCAAATATCATTTCTGATTTGAGATTATATCACATCTTTTCTATGTACAAATGCAGTTGTGAATGGGATTCTATGGTTTTGATTCTAACAACTCTTTAAAATGGTGTTTTGCACCAAATATGACTTATATACAAATAAAGGATCCTGAGTTTACATAAGTATTTGTGTTTGTGGAATGGGATGTTGTATTTCTATTGTATGTTCACTGTCATATTATATAAGAAGATAATGTGACTGTCTCTTTTCAATCTTGAAGACTGAAACCATACATCTCAAATCAAGTCACAAATACAGTCGGTGCTTATTGGACACCACTGAATATGTTAGCAGCTGAAATGGCTTTGGGAAAAAAAACCTAAAACACTGACTGTTAATAGCTTAAAGAAAGAAATAGAATTAATCTCTTAAAGAAGGAAAAAAAAAAGCAGAAATTTAGCATAGAAAAGTGGATCACTAAGCTAGCTGCCTTGTCTTTGCTTGCAAAATTAAGTCTGCATTCTGCTGCTGGAAGTTATCAATATTTAACTGCCCCTGACAAGACAAAGGAACATAGTACGAACCAAGAATTACTACTGTGAATTCATAAGTCTTTACCTGCAGTGTTTTTATATCAGTAATTGATTTTCAGTATGAAATGATACAGAGTTTGTACCTCATTAACAAATTGGGAGGTAATTATCAAATATTCATTGACAGAATAACTAGCCTAGCAGGTAACATTGAAACAGTGGAAATAATTATGTATTTCTTTTTATAAAGTTTTGGAAGTGTCTAAGATGACATCCTTAAAATTAAAGCAGAGAATTATAATGAGATTAAATTTTCAGAGATAGATGCAAAGCTGACTGAAAATCTCACTGAATGAATAAATGCCAACTTTTTGATTGGCTACTATGTAAGTTTTCTGGTCTGGTCACAGTTTCGTTCAATACTTTTATTGAGTTAAACTGTAGAATACAGAGCATATTCTAAAATTTGCTGATGACATCAAATCCGACTAAATCAAGTTAGAGGGGTTGCAAACAGTTTTGATGATTGGTTTTTAAAGTCTGCAAAATAAAAATGTTTTGAAACCAGCAAGAATAACAGTGCATAGCAGCAGTACAGTGTTACAGTTACATTTTGCAAAATACACTAAAACAAGATACAGACTACAGTTAAGAGATATTACTGCTTAAAAGAGGGAGATTCACAGGACTCCCTAAATTAACTGTTGGTGATGGGGAAGAAATGAAAAAGGAAAATGCCATTTAGGAAGCAATATGATTTTTCTGTCCTAAGTTTCAGTATCATCTTGATCCACTTAGAAAGAAATGTATAGTCAAAATAGGAGAAAGCAAGCAAAAATAGCATGAAAAGTTGAAAACATAACTAAGGAGGAAAGGTCAAAGACAATGATTTTGTTTTATATAACAGACAAAAAAGACTGCCATGGAAAGGATAATAAGCAGTTGTCCTCATTCAGTTGGCAAAAGAAGAGGTTTATGTTAAATATAAAAAGAAATTTTCCTTATAGTAAAAGCAGTGAACTGTGATTATAGAATACACTTTTGAAGAACTGAATAGATATTTATCTGTGACTATATTTATAGTCAAGTAATGTTTCACCCTTTTTCAGTAAAGGAGAGCTGCGTGACCTCTTATAATAACATCCAGCCTACTACTTCCATGACTTTTTTGTTGCACATTAGTAAAGAATTGGAAAAATATTTCAAATGTCTTGAGATATGCCAAATTTATTAAGAAATACACATTAATTAAATTATAATATATAAATATATAAGTACTGCATAAACATTACTTTCATAAGTAACGTTACCAAGATATCAAGAACAAAAGGAAAGCAAATGTTCACTTCTTTACTTCTGTTGCATATCTTCATGGATCAGTACTCCAATATCATTGATGAGATGTGGACATCTAATGTATATCACTCACCAAATACTGTCATGGGCAAAACAGATTTGAATTAGAGATACTAATTAAATATATTGCTGACAAAATCAGAGCAGGATAATGAGAAGTAAAATAAGACCTTAAGAACACCTTCCCCCTATCCCTCCCTCCTTCCTGGCTTTACCTCCTCCCTGTAGTGGTACAGGGAGACAGAGAATGGGGGTTATTGTCAGCTCATCACAAGTTGTTCCTGTTGCTGCTTGGGAAGAAAAGTCCTTCCCCTGCACCAGCATGGGGTCCCTTCCATGGGAGGCAGTTTTCCATGAACTTCTTCAGTCTGAGTCCATCCCACAGGCAACAGTCCTCAAAATACTGCAACGTAGGTCACTCTTCTACAGGGTGCAGTCCCTCAAGGACAGGCTGCTCCAGTGTGGGCTCCCCACAGGGTCACAGGTCCTACCAGAAAACCTGTTCCAGCATGGGCTCTTCTCTCCACAGGTCTGCAGGTCCCTGCCAGGAGTCTGCTCCAGCACAGGCCTCCCATGGGTTCACAGCCTCCTCTCAGGCATCCACCTGCTCCAGTGTGGGTCTTCTCCACAGGCTGTGGGTGCATCTCTTCATCCCCACGGACCTCCATGGGCTGCAGGGGCACAGCTGCCTCACCACGGTTTTCACCATAGGCTGCAGGGGAACCTCAGCTCTCGTGCACAGAGCACCTCCTCCCCCTGCCTCTCCACTGACCTTGGTGTCTGCAGAATTGCTCAAGTTCTCCCCCTGTTCTTTGGCCATAATTACAAGTTCACAATAACTTTTTTTATTATTCTTAAATATGTTATCACAGAGGCATTACCATCATTCCTGATTAGCCAGCAGCATGTCCATCTTGGAGCTGGCTGGCATTGGCTCTGATGGACGTGGTGGAAGCTTCTCGTAACCTCTCACAGAAGCCACCCCTGTAGTTACCTCCATAGCACCTTGATACCAAAACTTGGCCATAAAACCCAATACAACTTTGGAAAAAGAAAATAAAATATATAATTCATGGTGATAGAACAGGGAAATCATAGTTAATTCTGATTTATAAAAATTTCTGATGAGTGAGAAAAGAGTTTGTGTGAGTGCTGACACAACAGAGCTACACTGAGCATAATGCAGTTTAACTGATATTCAGCAAAAACTGAAATCATGTTTGTTTTAAAAGCAAACTTTAAAGTACATATAAACCCGCAACTATTCTATAACTACAGATGACACATTTTCATCTTAAATCACATTTTCTATATGATACTGAATATTTATATACTGAAAAAAGATGATAGCAGACATAACTGTATCCTTTAAAGTTAAAACTAATTTTTACCAAATTTGTGCAGCCAGTTCAATACATAACTTGTTTTGTGAATATTTTATGCATATTTTATTGATCACAGTGTTTAAAAATGTATAATTTATTTACAACAACCACTAAATGTTAGGAGATAAAGAAGTGGGAAATATATTACAGAAATGAGAAGAATTTGGATTGGCATCTAGCTGGCTCCCATGGATCGTCCATATTTTCTGAACATTTGCAAAAACACATAGGTGCATTCCTAGTCTAGATAGAAAATATATCTTGTTGTTTTTCAAACATGTTAAATACATCTCAGTAAACAAGTAATATAAAAACATATAGCTTCATAGAGAACAATAGTATTTTGGATCTGCAAACAACTTTTTCCCTTGTCTGATGTCGCTACTATTTAGCCCTCTGAGGTTAGCATTTATTGATTCTGCTTTTACTTTGATTGGATCTTACCTACTTCAGTGCTTCAGTAAATTGAAACCTTCTCCAGTTCATGGAAGAAATCTGAGAGCAAGGCAGTGAGAAAATGTACACTGACCTCAATTTGTTTCAGACTGTATTGGTAAAAACATTGTCATCAGGTTGCAGAGGTGACCTCAGCTAGCAAGAGATAAAAATAAAACCTCATATACTCAACAAGCCTTTAACAGACGGAGATTTAATTATTCTGAAAGTACAAATTACAGCACTATTTTTCTATATTCAGTAAATATGAGAATCTCTATTATCCTAATGATTTTAAAGTTCAGCATCCAAATGTATTCCCTGCTGACTAAACTGGTTTTGTGTGATGTAAGATTTGTTTCATATCTACAGTGTTATTATCCATATTATATATTTTACTGTTTATATGTATTTATCTAAGTACTACATAGATATTATAATATGATACCTGTAATATAATCAATATGATACTATATGATATGATGCAATACAATAAATATATTATAAGATTTATAATATAAGAGCCAAATCCTCATGCCATGAATTCTGGGCCTATGCAGAGAAGCATGGACAAATTGAAAGCTGTGAAACTGATGTTCTCAGTTCAAAAGTTAGAGGGTGCCTTTCTTCAGAGATATTTTTTTACTCTTTCCAGATGTACATCTCCATTACACTTAAGATGGTTTTATACAAGAGTTTAAATTTCAGCACTTTTTTTCCTTGGATTAATGCTTATCCTTGCAAATGTGCAACTATCACAGTATGATCCTTTTCCCCCCTTTCTTTTTAATTTCTCATGCACAAAACCTCTGCCACTGAAAAAGAGTTTCCATTTACCCCTACTTCTTCCTATGTCACATGTAAACAAAAAAATGTTTGTGTATCTGTGGTGAGTTAGCCTTAGCAAACAGCCAAACACACACCTAGCTGCTCACTCACTTTCCCTCCTTAGTGGGATGGGGGAAGAAATGGGATGAGAAAGCTCATGGTTCAAGATAAAAACAGGGAGATCACTTACCAGTTACCCTCACAGGCAACACAGACCGAACTTGTAAAAATTAACTTTATTTATTTACAATAAGAATAAAATTTAATTACTGATTTGGGTAGTGAAAAATGCAGACAAACTTTACATCTTTCCTTCCCCCACTTTCCTGGATCAGCTTCACTCCCTATAAACAGCACAGGTTGAGGATGTGGGGTTATAATCAGTAATTATGGGGGGTTTTTGCTGCTCCTTCCTTCTCACACTTTCCCTGTGCTCTGGCATGGGGTTCCCAAGGAGTGCATTCTTTCAGGAATATCCACCTGCTCTGATAGGGATCCTTCACAGTCTGCAGTTATTACCTCCTCCAACATCATAGAGCACCAGACAATTATTTTAGGCTTGGAATAACTTCTGATTAAAAAAATTCTTATTTCTTAATTTCTATACTTCTGTTGCAAGTAAACATAAATGTAGCTCAGTGAGGGATAGTTCAAAGAAAACAAATATCCAGGTTTCTCAGAAGTGCATCGTAAGTTCAAGCAGCAACTCTGGAATCTTCTGATAAGAACTTCTTGAAACCACATCAGTAAACTTTATTCAGCAAGATTTTGAGACACTGAGTACTCCAGAAACTTTTTACAATAAAAGTTTTAGCTCAGCACATGTCACACTTGGAAAGGAAATTGTAGATTTTGCTACAGATGGTGAATGTACATAGTGAATGTAAATTCATTCACAGGAAATCCTTCACATGAATTCAAGTGAATTCACACACATATGAAGGAAAATCTGCTACAACCCAGTTTGCTCGTTTTATTGCTTGTTTGTTTTTCAGAAATCAGATATCAACTGGGTAAACTAATAAGTAAATACCCACCCTTATCAGTGTTCAATAAGAAGCTGGAGCTTTTTTGCTCAGCTGGGGTTCATTTGTAGAAATCAGAACAAATCTACTTTCTGTCTTTTAGCCCACCCCTTTTTAATAAAAAACATATATGTAATGGCAGAGAGTACCTTTGAATTCATAAGAGATTCATACTGTACATTTGAGTACTCTATCTACCCAGCCTTCACAAACAAAAGGGAGAACACCCCCTCATTCTCCATTTCGGATTGCTCTATCAGCCTTTACAGATGAATTATCAACCCAAAGTCTCTTAAGGCTCCATCTCCGTGCTGAGTTACATTACGAGTTGAATTCATAATACCAGAAAATCTGATTTGGCCACTGAAATACTACAAGTAGTTAAAATGCAAGTATTTCAAATCTAAGAACTTTACCTGTCTTTAAAAAGTTTTTTTCTGTTCTCCTAAAATATTTTAATACACTACAAAGTTTTTGTTTGTTATTGTTTACAATTTGACCTTCAATGTCACATGGTGGTATGTCAAATGAAGCAATTCTGATCATGTGAAATTGGATCAAGTCTCACATACATCAATAGGATTGATTAAACCTGACAAGATGCATCAAAATGTGACGCATATGCATCAAAAAATAGACATAATATTGGCTTCTGAAAACAATAGTGTTTCTTAATAATTTCTGAAAATATATTTTCCTTTGGGAATAAAAACAAACACATATCAACAAGGCAAATGGTTTCACTGGAACTTGAACATGATAATTAAAGAGGCCAGAGAAAAATAGATACTTTTGATCCCTTTCAGGAAATTCACTGGCAAGTAAACAATATTACTTTCCAATCTAATTTCAGTTTAAGGTAAGATTTGTAAATAACATTTTGTTATAAAAAAGTAAAAAGGAAATTAATTAGATGCAGAAATAATCATGAGACAGGAAACATATTTTTTCTCCTTTGAGTACTGTCCCAGATGTAAATCTTTCAATGCTGTATCTAACCACCTAGCAACATGCTAGTGGGCTTCTCATAGTCCAAATGCTGTCCAGTAGACTCACGTTAATTCACAAAATTCACGAAACTGTTCATACTGGAGATGAGGAAGCAAATTTCTGCTTAACAAAGAAGAACATGTATTACATTTAAACTTAATCTAAGAAAAATCGGAAGGATTTGCTTATATGGTATGTTTTAATAGGAATTACTATGAGCTTATTTTATCACATTCATTTCGACTGAGTTATGAATTCGCTGTAAAAATCCAGGAGATAACTTAGGAAATAATGTATTTAAATAAAACAGGATCTGGCTTCAAAATACTTAAATAGTTCACTGTCCTTCAGGATTTATTTACACACTCCCTTCCTCCTCCCCTTCCCCCCTTTCTCTATTACCTGAGTGTCCCTCTGTAGTTCAGAATCACAGCAGTTCACAGTAAAATTTGATATAAGGAAGTTATTTGTTTACTAACAATGCAAAACCAATAAATATTTTTTCCCTGAAGTGAAAGAAATAAATCAGCTGATGATTTCCATGCTCATTCTTCACTTAAACCTGAGTCTTTCAGCAAAGACTTTTCTAGTGGTCATTTTAGCAGCCTGTATGCACCTGTGTGTGTGGCCTGGCAGCTACATCTGCCTCTTTCCACAGTGTGCCTTGTATTTTTAATGCATACAGGTAAGCACAGGAGTAGCTGTTTATTTGTATGTTTGGGTTCCAAACCCTTCATATTCTGCAGTGTAATATCATACATGCATCATGGGGCTCTTTCATCCCTCTTAAATGAAGGAAATGGTTAAACCTCCAGCTTCAGTGACAAAAAACCAGGCCAGTAACACAAATCAGTCTGGCAAACCACAAAGCACTAAGCAACTTTATACTGTTCTCATTATGTATTTCTGTCAAGTTCCTTATTTCTGTGGAAGTCTGAAAAGACATCAATATAAATTCAATTCACATTAAAGCTTTTAATAGTAATGTATAAAGAATAAAGATTCATATAGTTTGCTGTATGAATATTTTTATTTATATATTCAGAGATTTAGGACTCAAAAGAGTTACAGTCCTGAAGTCCTGTCGTATTTTCATGTACTGCCTTTCCCTGATGCAGCAATTATCAGATATGTAGATGATTTTGAAAGGGGTTCTCTGCTGACAGAAATTACAATCCAAAGAGGCAGCAGTTAGATTTGGCAGGAGTGTTATCTTTGACACTGGGTAAAGAGAAAAAAGAGGAAGAGAAAAAAATGTTATTGAAGGCTGAGGAAAACAGAGCTTTTCTGTCAAGTTTTTTTTCATGCTAGCATCTCTAAATATCTGCCCTAGAGCATTTTACCCTTACTGTATTTCATTATTTCACTTGCTTATATTTTGCAGTACAGATTTAACTAATCCAAAACTAACAGCCAAATAGTTATTTTTAAACATTATTTCCAAATGTTGTTAGCTATTGTTGTGAGTATTTGAGGCAAATCAGCACAAATGAGGGCTGACCTTAGTGCTGACCTTAGTCCTAGTTCTTCCGCTGTGCAGTTAAACAGACAACTGAGGAAGTCGACAAGTTTGAAAACAGAAAGCAGTTTTGGGTGCAGGTGCCCCTTTTTTCTCAGTGGGGCTTTTTACAGCAGCCTCTGTGACACAGCCAGTCTCAGCTGACTCCAGCCAACTCATCTTTCCAATCCTCATATAGACAGACACACAAAAAATGGGAATTTTTACCTTATAGCAGGAGTTCAAAACAACTATTTGAGGACTTTAGGGTTAAAAACAAGTGATACCCTAAGACAAGAATACTTGTACAGAAACTGATACCTCGAGAGCGAAAAGCAGCCAGAATGGGGAGGGAATTCATGTAGTCAGAGGGTTAGAGAAAATCAGATGGGCTACAACAGATATTGATGGGAAAACAGTGCAAAGGTTAGTCCAATTACTAAATGGGAAAAGGATTAAATTAATGAATGTTTTAAATTGCTGAAGTACTTTAATGCAACTTGTCAGTAAGAGAGAAAAAGTCAACAACAGTTTTGGCAATTAGAAAGTAATGAAGATCTTGTAAAGTCATCTATTGAAAAAAAAAGCCAGGAAAGGAGAATTTATTTAATTGAAATGCATGCAAATGAGCTAGTCAGATAAAGGTTTCGTTCAGTAAGAGTGTACCGTGTACCTACTTCTAAACAAGTGAATGCTTTCATGGATGACAACAGCATAACAATACTTTTGTGATTAAACTAAGCAGTCATCTAATTACCCTGCTGAATTACAGCTTATACAAGGTCAAAACAAGACTTCCAGGCTTACAAAGCACCTATACAATATTCTGGAAATATCTTTATTGATTTTCCCTCTCATCTAGTTCAACCGAGTTGGACACCACGCATGCAGGATCCACAGATTCTGTACAGAAGGCAACAACAGGGATGACTGACTCTACAGCTTTGGATTCAGGTCACTCTGTCTGAGATTTAGTTTCTTGTACTGTTTAAGTATCTTATAATCAAAGTTATTGATTGAAAACATCAAGGATGGTGCTGGTGATTCCAATCTCCTTAGATGGAAGACGCCTGTATGTCTGATTGCAGCTCTATCGAGTCTCATTCTGGCATCTAATAGTCTTGTTCTGAGTTTACAATGTCTACACAGTGGCTCACAATTCTGGTCAGGGACAGAACGTGTGTTATTTGATGAGTCAGAAGGTAAGAATTTAATGAACATTTTTAGTATGATGAAATTGTTATTTCAAATCAAATCAGACTGAGGGAAGTTCCATGGATTTGTTTACTCCTGGGGTGAGCGCCCTAACCATTGAAGCACTATATAATAAGCAAGGATGACACTGCATCACAGAATTCAATTGAATTAGTCAGGGTTACATCATACCTGATAAATCAATCTTTTTAGGATGATTAAGTGTTTAAAAGCCTGTTTTCTGCATTGCAAATATCCTTAGGTAAAGACAGGTGCTCATTTGCCACTTATTAGCATCCATAATCCCAAATAATATAAACTTTACTAAACACTTGCTGTTGTGTTGGTATTTCAGACTTGGCAACACATCAAAATTCTAATCTTGGACAATTGGCTTCATCTTTGTAAGACTTTTTTTTTTTCCCTTTCCCTGATGCTCAAAAGTCATTCTTATGCTATAGAGAACAGTCAAACAATTAATCCCAGTTGCTGCATTTGGGCATACTTTGTAATGAACTAATTAGAATGCAACTGTAGCATGACATTTGGAGATAGATCTGAATGACATCTTTTACGTAACATTATTAACTGCTAATACATACAGAAGATTTTGTCCTTAAAAGCACTTCCTACTTTGATGCTCAAATGGTTGATAACATGAACAAAAAATAAAAATTACAGTTTTATGTAAAACTAACCTTTTTAACCATCCTCATGCTAATTTCATATGATTGCTATCAATATGTTTTCCACAAACAGGACTACATATGGGACTACAGATATTTATCATCATGCCAAATCATATTTCTGGAAAAGAAACAAACAGGCTTTCAAGAGATGAAAACCCTTTAAATATCTTCCATGTCATCCTATTTAGCAGGACCAGACTCGATACAGAATTGTTGTTTGTCTTTACTCTTAAATCTTTTCCTAGTTGTAGTCTTTGTTTCACCTTGAGGGGAAATTGCTTTTTCCTGCTAGAATAATTTTCTTTACACTTGAGGACCAGATATCTTTATAAGGGATTAATCCTCAAACCCCTGTGGGCTAAGTACATGTAAATGCATTGCTCTATTAGTCATACTTGGCAAATCTGAAGAAAAAAAAGCCAATCCTTATAAGGGTTTTATGGAAGCACTAGGTTATAACTTGTACAGCAGCAAGGGAATCAGCAGGAAACACCAAATACTCAAGAGTTCCCTCTTCCCTAGGGTGTCTTCCACAGGAAAGTAACAGAGTTAATCCCCTTCTGACTTTGTGTCGGAGAACTGATTCTTTTGGAACAGAACAGGAAAAGAGGGATCTCCAGATGCTATCCATGAAATTATACCTAAGGCCTAGAATTGCCCTTAACTTCCATGGCACTATTTTACATTTTTTAGTTGGCAACATCTCAGACTTGATACCATTTATTTTCCCTGAACCATGCTAAATATTCATGAGACTTCATACTCCAACCTTCCCTATAGAATACTTGTAAGAAATACAGTTGAAAACAGAACCCATATAAATGTTATCAATGATTATTTATGTCATTTGTTTGTTCCTTTCTGCAGTAGTTAGAAGACTCTATTGTCATCACTGTATGGATAAGCAGCAATAATTTTCCAATAAGGCAAAGAGAAATGATTAGATGTTAGCTGAAAAAGGGCAGTAGGCATTATTAGGCAATTTTCTTGAAAATAAAGGGAAAAGTAAGTGGATGTGTGATAATTATGTCTCAGAATTTTACATTATTTTCTCACTTTTTTTTTTACATATATATGGGTACCATTGAAATATTTCTGAGATTTGGCTATCTTTCCCAGTCCAGAACTTAAATCAAAAAAGTGAAGGGTGACAAATTATTTGTTTATTAATTGATTTGTTAGCACAAAAAGTACTTCTCAGCTTCTACAGAGAAAAATCTTCATTTAAGTACTGTTCAAATACACATTTATAAGAAAATTGTTGAATCTTATGATAATACAAAAGACAAGCTTTGAGCTCCTTATACCTCTGTGTGCCATAAATAGTTCTTATGTTTTTTGTTCTTACACAAGGAGGTTTTAATACACCCAAGTTACCTCTCCAGGAATTGGTAAATTAGGATATATTATTGACAATTGTTAAATTATTATTGTCCAATATGATTCATCTCTCCTGGAAAGATTAGGCATCTAAAACAGGTTTTATGCTTTTTTAAAAAATAAGGATGAATACATGAGGCTCATGCACCAGCACAGCACCTTCTGATAGCCAACACCTAGTGTTTGCACCAAAAAGAGACTAATTCTTCTGCTGCAGTTTTTAGACCATATTAATAAATGTCCCAGGAAAAGACCTTAGGTGTGTGCCAAACTCTCTTTCCCTGATATTTCAATCAGTTCTGAAACCATTTTCATTTGGATTCACTGATCACTACTTACCATTTTAAAGAACCATAACACCATTCCTGTAAGTGAAAAAGTTAACTGCTTATCTCTATGGAAAAGGTTGTGCACAAAGTGCTCTTGGCCCCCTGAATTGTCTTTAGCAAGGCCTTGGACATATACTCCTTAAAGCCAAATTGACAAGATATGGTCTGGATAAGTACATGATAAGGTGAGTAGAAAATTAGCTGGACTGTCAGGCTGAATTGATAGTGATCAGTAGCACAAAATCCAACGGGCAGCTGGTTAGTAATGGCATCCCTCAAGGATCTGTACTGAGGCCAGTGGAGTTTATACGTCCATTAATGATCTGAGTGATGCAATAGAGTGGATAGAGTACACCCTGCATGAATTTATGCAAGATACAGAATTGGGAGGAGCAACTGGCACACTGAACAGGAGGGCTGCTGTGCAAAGGGATGTCAATAAGCTGGAAAATTGAGCTGAAAAAACTTAATGAACTTCAGCAAAAGTAAATACAAATTTTTCTTCCAGAAAAAATCCTTGTCATCCTGTTGGGCAAATAACTGCATCCAGCTATGGGATCCCCAGCACAAGAAGGATATGAACCTGTTGGGTGAGTACAGAAGAGGGACACCAAGGTGATTAGAAGGATGGAGCACCTCTCCTGTGAAGAAAGATTTTGAGAACTGGGTTTCTTTAGCCTGGAAAAGAGAAAGCTTTGGGGTGACCTAATTGCAGCCTTCTGTAGAGGATCAGACTTAAGCATGTTTTGTCTCAAACACTGTCACTGTTATGACAGGAAATATGTGGTCAGAGCAGAGGATATTGCAGAGGTGGGGCTGCGCTATTCTGAGCCAATTTCCTTCTTCACCTTGAGACTCATGCTCAGACTCCCCTCTCTGTGCCCTCTGTACTCACTTCCTGGGGAAGGTCTGGCTGTGCATATGTGAACAAAACAGTGTGAAAAGTGCAGCTTACGTAAGAGGCGTGAGCCAGGTGAACTATAAAGGAGAATGGAATGAGCCCCCTCGCTCTCCTTTCTCTGGCTCTCCTTCTCTTCCTTTTCATCTCTCTTTCTCTTTTGCTTTCTTTGTCTTAAAACCCCAGCTCCAGACCATCCACATGGCAGGAAGAATGCAGGATCATAAGGACTGGTGATATTCTTTGGTTCCTGCCCTTGCTTTGCCTGAGCAAAGCATAGTTATCTCAGTGTGAGAGACTGGAAGGACTGCGGGTTCCAAACACTTCGTGTGTGGAGCAGGGCAAGGGACAGGTCAGGCCTTGCTCTGGTGAGGCAGTGCCCTGCTCTGCACACCCCAACCCCCAGGCCTGTATCCCAATCCTGCAGTAGCCACCAACCCCTGGCACAGCAGAGGCAATGCTCCACACCTGCCTCTGGAGCCCCTAAGCCAGCTCCTGAGTGGCCACCAGACAGGAAGTCCCACCCGGGGGAAGGGCCCAGGAAAGCCAAAGGGTACTGAAACTGAAGCGTGAGGCAAGCACATTTTGCCCCTTCCTTTCCTTGGATGTGTCAGCTGAGACACTGCTGGAACTCAAGAGTGGTATCTATATTTATCCTTTTCTGCATCTTTTCTCTCTTCTTCTTATTCCCTCTTCTTGTAGTTTTGAGCAACTAAAATCAGATGGATTTGGAGTTTCCTAAGTGGAATAGTCTAAGTTAATGCTACGTGAAATGTTTTATGTTGGTTGAGTGCTTCTCTAAACTTTTGCCAAAGTTCTCTGATTTTCTGAAGTTGCCAGTAAAAATTTGGGATTGCACTTACATTACTGCATCAGGCTTTGGGCACGTGTATACCAGAGACTGGACATACTAGAACAAGTCTATCAAAGTCCACCCAGATGTTCAGGAAGCTGGAACACACTACATATGAGGAGCAGCTGAGATAACTGGGCCTGTTCAGTGGTGAGGAGACTGAGCAGAGGAGACATTGCTGTGTATAATGGCAGAGCAAAAGACAAAGCCAGGAGCTGAGTGGTAGAGCGGGAGCAGGGGTAAAAAATGATATGAGTTGCAATATGAGACATTTCAACTCAACATAAGGAAATTAAATTTTGTTATGAAGATGGTCAAACACTGAACAGGTTGCTTGTGTAATCTCCATCACTGGAGAGATTTAAAATATCCTGGTCTGAGCAGAAGCCTAGACAACATTACCTCTGGAGGTCCCTTCCAAGCTACATTGTTCTGTGTGTCTATGACCTGCATGAATAATTGACAGAAAAATCTGCCAGTGAAATGCAGCAGATTGCTGTTCAAAAAAGACCAAACATGGCCCTATAATCTGAATGTGTATTTTTCATGCACAGCATCAGTTCCTAGGCCATACACAAAGAAAAGCCAAAGAAGTGAGTTGGAAGGGTGGGTTGCCCTTTCCAACAAAATCTTGTTTACATTTTGAGTGTGTATACCATTATTGGGTGAGGAATAGGGAGAACAACCAAAAAACCACAAAACCCTCATTACTAATACCAGCTGTATCATTGGATGAGATACCCTTATACCTAAAGGGGTGATACAAAAAAACTTGGTAAATTTTAACATCTCAGCAAATCGCTTGAATCTAGCAGTGTTGACAATAGAGATGAGTAGCATTTTGTCTGAATAATTTTTATGTAGACTCCTTACTAGCTTTAACCTTGGAGTTACCTCCAATCTTTTTCCATGTCTGCTGACTTTTGCTTATTCTGAGTCAAACATTACATCTGTTGCTCATCAGTGACTCTGAATCACTTTCTACGTCCAGCGTTAGTGCATAATCCTCCATCCATTTGCAACATTTTTGGCTTAATCAAAATATTTTCCAGTATCCAGGAAATCTTCCATTCCCTGATTTGACATTAAATAGACTTTGGGAGAAAGGCTGCTGCCAAGAAAAAAGGATAGAAAGCTCAAACCAGGCAATTTTTTTCTGTCTTTTCCAGACCCATGTGAACCAAAGAGTACTTTTTTCAGTATAGCAGCCAATCTGACACAAAATGACAAGACTGAGTTACAAACAGTTTTGATTTGAGGATAAGTTTATCTCAATGCCCTACAATCTGTAAGTAAAAGTCAAGATTTTTGAGGCTTTTTTAGAGAATGAGCATCTATAGATCTGTGAATATAACTTGGCTAAGCAACGACAGTAGATTGGCAGTCGATAAGCCAGTTAATTTAACCTTGCTGTATTCAGCGAATATTGAAGTGTGTTCAAAATGGTAAGGGAAAAAAAATATCAACTGTTAACTTATCCTATCATTTCCCCATATAGTAATGTAACTTTCTCATCAGCATTGCAATTATTTTTCCTAATCAAATGAACTTTTCTCTAATGTAACTTGTGGATGTCCCATCCATGGAAGTGTTTAAGGCCAGGCTGGATGGGACTTTGAGCAGTCTGGTTTAGTGGAAGATGTCCCTGCCCAGAGCAGTGGAATTGGAACTAGATGATCTTAGAGGATCCCTTTCACCCAAGCCATTCCATGACTCTACGATAACCTGCCACTTCTGCAAGTGGGGAGGAGAGGAGCTGGTGAGGAGAGATGCTATGCTGCACCTTGTTCTCACCAGCAAGGAGGAACTGGTGAGGAATGTGAAACACAAGGGAAACCTTGTCAGCAGTGACCATGAAATGATGGTATTTGATATCTTCGGGGCAGTGAAGATGGTGCACAGCAAGCTCAGTACCCGGGACTTTGGGAAAGCAGATTTTGGGTTCTTCAGGGACCTGCTTGGTAGAATATTGAGAAATAAAGCCCTGGAGGGAGGAGGGGACAAAGAAAGCTGGTTGATAATCAATTATCACCTCCTCCAAGATCAGCAGCAATGCAGCCCAGTGAAGGGGAAATTGGGAAGAAAGTTCCAAGAGACCTGCATGGATGAATAAGGAGCACCTGGACGACTTCAAACACACAAAGGAAGCCTACAGAGGTGGAAGCAGCACAGGTGGCCTGGGAGGAATATAGAGAGGTTAGCCCTGTGAATATTACTTTTGGTAAGAAGTCTAGCAAGCGTGTGCAGTCACTGAGTAGTAGACACCAGCCCCTTATGTAATACAGGTTTGTGTTTGGATTAGGAGAAATGGTTGTACAGCTGTAATTAATATATCTAACAGTTTTTACTAGAGCAGTTGCAGTAATGTTAACACTCAAATTAATAAAGACAGCATTAAAAATGCCCTTAAAATCATTATTACAAAAATCAAATCAGTCGTTTTTCTTTGGTGTTCTATTCACCCTTCCAACCTATATGTCTCTGGGACTTCAGATAAGTAGTAACAGCTTTTCTCAAATAAGGAGATGGTAGGTTACCAGTCAGCATCCCAAGGTCTGTGCCAGGATGACTGCAAAAGTAGTGGTATATGTGGTTTATGGGTAGCTGAACTGCCATACACTTTTTTTTCTTTTCTCCCTTTTTTTTTTTTTTCCTTTTTCACCATCCTGACTATCTAGGGATACTCCTCATAGCAAAGAAATCAGAACACTGATAGCTCAATAAAAAATCCCCTATCTTTTGCTTGAGGGAGGAAGTAGTTATGAACCTTAAGAGAAGGCCTAAAAGAGAGAATATAATGCCAAAGAAAAGGGATGCATACCAGAATGTTTAGTACAGCAGCCTTAGCTCTGTTATTAACCATGTCTTTCTGTAATAATTAGATAATTTAAACATCTGTATCTCCACCAATAACAATAATTGTTTTGTTTGAATTAGGTAATTACTGTTCAAATTAGATTAATATTAAGCTCTTGCCTTTTGTATGTCTTTGCACCCATGGTAAGATATTTGGTGTGAGATTTATGGGATGTTCTAAAGACAGAATGTTTCTCAAGGCCTGTGAAGGCCAGCTTCTCATCTGTATCCTATGTATGCAAATGGCACCAAAATGCTCATATGTACTTTAGGGCAGACTTTGTCTGAGACAAGTATATTCAGTTCACCCAAACTAGTACTATAATGCACTTCTGTGCTATGTTCAAGTATGAATCCAATATTTTAAATGTGTTTTTTCCACTCTGTCAATAGGACAATCTGTACCTTATTTTCTCTCACAGGGAACCAAATTTTTTTCCCAAAATTGTGTAAAAGTTTGAGCTAAAATATTCACAAGGGTAATAAAATTCAAACTTTAGCTAAAACTATGGATCAGAATACCACAAGGGTGGGGGTGGTTTCATGTAGTGATTTGATTCCTCTCTTCTGAATCACTAACTAATTCCAGAAGGTATCTAAAATCAATAGTGCACAGTTTAAAATACAGATGTCTCTAGGTGCCCGGTTTGAACTACTTTAGTCTCAGGAAACAGATGCACATTTTACTGTCAGACTGCCATTGGAAGATACCCAGGGAACAGTGATAGGAACTACAACTTTCTCTTCTCTCACATAAACAACTTAAAAATGACTATACATTGGGTCGTATCAACTAATCCACTGTTCATCACCCTCTGACTGTAGGCGGGAACTAATTCTGTGGGGAAGGTGTGTGGAACAGAAACACGATAGGATGATTTCAATGGTACAATCTCTTGCTGCTGTCAATCAGTAGTCAAGAAGCTTCCAGAACCTTATGCTACACCTGAATGATCATGAGAATTTCCTTACACATTTGCTTTCTTGCCTGCATAAGAGGCTAGTTTCAAAAGAATGCACGGAGTTCCCTCATTTGAGATACCCTTTATTTTTGTGAATAGAGCTCTATTTTATGAGAGAGGTATCCAGTTATTACTCTTTGGGTAAAGGCAGGTTAATGCTTTGGTTATTTTGACAAAGAATAAGTTCTTGTCCAATCTTAAAAAAACAGCCTTTTGTTCTGAACACTTGGTGGGTGCACCAACAGTGAAACATGAGGGAAAATCCCATTCAAGCACACATTTCACTGACAAAATGTACTTGAATAACAATATAATGATTCAGCTGAAGTGTTTTTAAAGATCACTGTTTTAAGGCAGGTTACTATTTAAGGTTCCCTGTGTCATCCTCTGAATGTTACTAAAAATACTTGGCTCTCATCTAATAAGCATTATTGAAACAGTCTTAGTCACAAATAGAAGGATAGGTATCTAATTTTAAAAGGGCATTTTTTCACATCTGTATATTAAATTTATATGAATACCTATGAAAGATTTACTAAAAAAGAATGCTTTTATTTAGAAAATTTTAAAATATAGAAATTA
Organism: Oriolus oriolus; assembly: GCA_013400235.1. Taxonomy (NCBI): domain Eukaryota; kingdom Metazoa; phylum Chordata; class Aves; order Passeriformes; family Corvidae; genus Oriolus; species Oriolus oriolus. The sequence goes on from VXBT01000651.1 coordinate 63,977, forward strand.
TTGCTTCAGAAGCCTATCTCTTGACAATGGATCTGGTCTATATTCTTGCAAATGAGGGTCTCCTTTTAAAAAGTTGACATGTCTAACTTATTAATTCTATTTTGGCTTTTAGATTTTCAAGAAATAAAAAGGTTGTATTTTGAATATATAAAAGTTAAATTGTCTGATAAAAAAAAAGGAGCAAAAAGAAATAATCAAAATTTAAGAAGTAACATGAGCTACAAAACATAATGAAAAGCAGCCATAAGGTGAAACAGTTGTACTCTATGAAGTACAACACTCTACAAGTCAACTCTATGAAGTCAATGAGACTTAGCATATTTCAGAAATTAAATGATGCTATGAACATTCCTAGGCATTAGAACTTATTTGTCTATATTGTAAAGATATTAGAATGGTCCCTGATATGATTTTGACACAAGCCAAGTAGCCCTATCCCAAAGAAATCCTGAATGTGTTTCTGAAATTTGTGCTTCATGTTTGGTAGTGGCTCACCTCACCTGAATTCCTTCCCATACATGCACATACAGAATAATGAGTGTATTCATACAGAAATAAAGATAGAAATAAAGTTAGCACAGTCACTCAGTAAAAGATAGGACAAACCGTGCAGGGCTCAGGCAGCTAGGTGTACTGATCAGCCACGAGCTTAAGGACTGGCTGCTTTTATTCCTCTCTCTCCATTTTTCCAAACTTGTCCCTCCCTGACCTGTCCTGGTCTTTCCCATTATCTAACTCTTTCCCTGGAAAACCCGTGAAATATCCTGTACAATCCCAAGTATTCCAGTATCATAACCTCCCCCCAGATGCATCACAGTAAGTGCTTTATTTGTTCAGAAGTGATTTGAATGGCATTCTGGAGGAAGCTTCTTCTGGTGAATCATCTTAGTGGGTTTTGGAATACAGACAATGACCTTATCATTCAGCTTTTACGGTCTTAGAAGTGGTTAATTTTGGTTATCTGGGTTCCCCCTTTTGTCACTGTTTCTCTGGTTACTGCGTGGTCATCGGTTTTTGGTTTGTTTGTTTGAATTTTCACTATCTAGACACTCTAATAATAACCTTTACAGTTAGGTGTTGGATAAATCCTGACAATAAAATGTAAAACAAACATCCAGACTAAATATTTTGCCCTATCATAAGCCACAACTGCAGGGCAGTAATAGTGTTTCCTGCAATAAAGATCTGAATACTCTTGATAATATAAAGGCAGAAGTAAATACTCAGTTACTTCATTAAAGCTAATATTAAGACTTAGATTACACAACAAAGGATAGAAGCTGTCTTTACTACATCCCTGATTATTATAGATAGAAAGACACAATGAAAAAATGATAATTTTATGGATTAATAATCCATTATTAAAAAACTAGAGGATAATAAAAATCTCCTGAGTATGAATTATCAGGATCACTTCCTTTCTGTAACTACTTTCAAGGTTTGTCCTCCCTGTTGAGAAAGTGTATTGCTAATTTGAATGGTGCGTGAAGACAAACCAGGCTGTTGCTTACACATAGGATGCTCATTTCCATTAAACATGGAGTTCCAACAGAATTGACTTACACTTCTCTTCATACTTTCATGACAAAACATAAATGCTAAATCATAACTGTATTGCTAAAGAAAAAGGCAAACTTGGTCCCATCAAACACTTTTTACAGTGTAGATGGATTTTCTTATGATCGTGACATTTTTTCCCCAATTTTAACACAGCCTTATTCTGCATTGTTTTTTCATTCTGCAATTTAAATCTTTCTGACATACAGAACCTACAAATAAAAAACCACATTTCTGTCTCTCTTTTGTATAGGACTCCAGTATTGTACTTGAGAACAGATTCACTTTATTTCTGAAATTCCATGGAATGACTGTGCCCTGTGGCACAGTCACCTTTGGCTAACCAAATATGATGACTGTGATGGTGGGAGAAAAAAATACTGTGTTCCTGCTGGAAAACCCTGAACAAGAACCTGAATTATTAGCACAGCTGTGTTTCAGTGATGTTGGCATCAAATCTTTTTTCACTTGCAGTATCAGCTTACCCATTAGTGTTCTGTTCTCCCACTTCAGTGAATGATCTGACTCTATAGAATTGCTTAAATCTGAATAATCCACTTGCATAAATTTCTGGATTTATGTATTTAATTATTTTTTTTAAAAATAGACACAAATCTACTCTATTTCAAGAACACTTCTCAATAATTGTATTTTTCATTACAGAAATACTTTCTTTTTGTTACCTCTGTACTTTAGACTACTTAAATACTTTCCACTACTTCATATTGAAATATGTAGAATCACATAGTGGGATTTGCTAGTCACTGGACACTAATCTTCATTTTATATTATTAATCAGCAGAGTTTAAAAGCAGTGAGAAAAAATAGAAAAGGACACTTCAAGGCTTTTGTTTCTGTTGGCTACAGAGAAGTTAAATTCCAGGAAACTCAGTTTCATAATAGTGCATGAGGCATGCTTGTGCGTTCAGGGTCATACCTGCTCTACAGAATGATGCTCTCTGCACAAAGCCTATTTGCAGTGCTAATTTACAGGTCTGCTGGTTGTAAAGACCTAATCATGCAAACTCTTTATGAGGATATTCTCAGTGCCTTCCCCAAACAGTGAAACATAGCCCTTAACCCTTGATGGCATGAGAACATTGATGAGCTAGGCCTGAGTAACAGTGTAAAGATTGGTATTGACATTTTGCCAAGAATGTAAAGTGGTACTAGTCACACAATAAACTAAAAAGTCAATTCATAATGCAATATTGTTTCTTTATACTTTGATTTATAACTTTGAAGAAGTAGGAGGCCAGATCTATATATCTTAATCAGGTGAAACAGTTTCTCATCAATAGTTGATTAATAGATGTAGCTAGAATGACATAAGGTTTACTCTCTGAAACCATTTTTTTCATTCTTTTAACTGGTTTAAATAGCCTTCAGTGTCCTATAATTTTAAAAAGAAAATGTGATTTGAAAATATGTTCTCTATCAATTAGCATGCTTTTATACATTGTTTCAAAGATGGGGAAAAAGGAGACAACAGACTCGACACAATTATATTTCTATGAATTTAAGAAGAATAAACTTGAACACTGAATGAAGTTACTGAACACAAAAAACAGAATTAGAAATTAAAATTTGAAATTTTCAAATCACTGTAATGCTTCAAACTTTTATTTCCTTTCTATTTGATGTATTTCTTCTGCTGTTTCTTCTTTTGATAGCTATATTTTGCATAATTTTGTAAACACCCTCATCTTCAACTGGATGCAGTCAGAATCCTTATAAGTTTTGAAAAATAGATTTTTTTCAGAAGTAATCCCTGAAACTCTTAGAAAAAATTGCATGAAATTAGGGTCATGTTTAATAAATTATAGGTTGTTAATGACCTTAATCTCTCCTTACTTCTGTGTGCTAGATATTGATTCTGTAGCCCGTGATCACTTTATTTGGTGTGCTAAGGTTACTATATGGTGCCAGAAGCCTTGGGGGATTAAAAGCATGGTGAGGAAAATGGTAAATGTTATGTGATCTCTGTGATCCATCACACGGATATCTGTTATATGTGACTGTACTGCATATCAGTGTAAAGCATGGATCCATTCTGTCAGTTATGGGAGAGTAAAATCTAGAAACTATGTATTTTTAAATTATTAATAATAGCCATTTCTCCTTGGTTTACTTGTTTTCCTTCCTAGTATAAAACTAGCTCACCCTTTGGTTTTGTAGCATCTAATTCAAGTACTGGAAATCTTCTGAACTCCATTTTTTCATAGGTTGTGAAGGTACAATAAGGAGATACAAGAAAGACAAATACCTGGAGTCTCAGAATAGCAGCTGAATAAAAATACGCTGTGTATGGTGATCCAGGACAAGGCTCTAACATGATAATCAGACTGAATAAGGCCAGCTTAAAACCAGTAACAGAGTAAATGGTGTGTTAGGATAATAGGGTGCTGACAGGATGGATGCCCTGCAGCAGAATCTCTCTCTTCTTCCTGGAAGATTTTGTAATGGAGAATTAAGCATTGTCTACCTCAGGCTTGCTCAGCCAGAATGTATTTCTGCAGATGAAGCTGCTGATATGACAAGTAAAGGCGCAGGGATAAGTCTTATAAAGCCTTAGTGCTTGCAGGCATGAGTCCCTGCACATTGAGCAGGCAGGGTCAGTGCTGTATCCTCTAGACAGTAACAAATAGAAAAGACTATGTAGGTATAGAACAATAGTTGATAGAAAAATAAATCAAGCATTATACTGTAGGGTCTAGTGTTACTATGGAGAAATGAGTTCCTTAGGGGTCTGCAAGGAAAAGCTTTGATATGCAAACCTGCTAAGTCTTTGGAAGGCATAATGCACTGAAAAAATGTACGCACAAGAAAAGGTCTGGTAGATTCATTACTATACAAGAGCTCACTCACTAATAACAGGGCTAATGATAAGCAGAACACAAGTAAATGGCAAACAGGGTAAAAAACAGCAAAGGTGACACAGTTACACATCTTCTGAAATTTCCTGTATGTGTTTCACATAGTTGAAAATTTGCCCTCTCAAAACAAAATGTATTTAAAAAATTTTAGTTTAACAGAATATGCCTTTATGAACGCATCTATTGCAAAACAGGCAGAATTCTGTGATTCATCAATGCTGAAAAATGAACTTTTTCTATGTGTCTTTTGGCTAACTGGAAAATTATAAGCGTTTAATAGAAAAAAATAGTGGAATAAACAATATGAACATTATTTTACACTAATGCATCTTTATTTCTTGCTGGAAGTAACTTTACATTTTTTAACTAAGCAGTTCCATGAATACTGGAACTAATGATGTGTGATTTTATAGATTAGCAATTAGCTGGTGATTAGCTTTGTGTCTGAGAAGGTGCAAATTACAGTCAAGAGAAAATAACTTGTTCTTAATATTAGGGTAATATAAAAAGGTCTCTCTGTTGGTTTTTTGTTGTCCAGTAATGCCTCTGCTTACATGGTTTCCTTTACCATACTCAGAGCAGACTGGCAGAATCTTTACTTGGTCTGTTCTATTCAGGAAAATATGTAAAAATACAATTACAATGGAGAATATAATTTGTATGTGATTTTATGAAATTGATAATAAATTTGGAAGTTAAATGCTATCTCTCTTTCTCTTTCTCACATGCAGAGCATGAACTTAAGCTAGAGGTATTTGGGTTTTTTTAAGACAAATGTATTGTCCATGGCCTCCTCTTACTTTAAAGGGTCTTCACAGACTTTCCCCATTCCCCTTAAACCAGCTAATGTCACATTTAGAGAATTTCACAGATTCTTTTTTAATAGAATTTTTTTTTTAGATGCTATCACTCTTAATGTTTCTCTAATACCTTTTTATGGAGTCTTGCTTTTCTAAAATGTTGGGAAGGATAGTAAGCAGAAAGGTGTTCAGCCATCTCCAGGAAAGCAGAGCCTCATCAGGCGTAACAATTCCTTGGGAAGACAAATACCATCACTCCAAGTGACCTTGCTTCCTCCTCCTTCTTCCCCCAGCTTTTGTTGCTGGGCACCACATCATATGCCATGGCACATCTCTTTAGTCAGCTGAGGTCAGCTGTCCTGTCTGTGTCCCCTTTTGAGCCTCTTGTGTGTCCCTTGTACTCCTTGCTGGTGCGGCAGCATGGGGAAGCAAGAAATCCCTTTCCACACTGTAAGCACTGTTCAGAAACAGCTAAAATATTCCCATGTTTTTATCACTGTTTTTGCCACAAATCCAAAAAAACAACATAGGAACTGCCATGAATAAAATCAACTCTATCACAACCAAAACTGGAAGAATTCAAGCCTTTGTTAATATTACTGTAATTTGAGACGGGATTTATATTATGGCCTGTTTTGTTTAAGGATTTAGATTTTAAATCTTTCTTTTTGTTTATGAGTAAAACATTTTTGTATTAAACTGGGATGCCTTTTCTTTATTAGTCTATTTACACCCATATTATGATGTGGGTATAAATCCAGCCACTTCTAGTGGTCTCTTCACTATATCCTATTTTGCTCTTACCAAAATTTAAAGTAATAGCATGGAAAAACCCCTAAATTTTTCTTAATTATCTGCTGGAATCTTCTCAGTAAAATATTCTCCTGCAGTGTCTGGGAGGACTTTTTGTCATCTCTGATCAGGTGCTTGGGGGTGGATCTACTTTAATTTGTTCTGGATTCTATAGAAAGTTTCACATATGTTGTCCAGAAACATCAAACTCAGCATATCTTTTGAATTTCTTTTTCTGAAATTTCTTTTAATAGATTCTGAATTTTACTGGGGAGTAGACTTTTTTTTTTGTGCTAGCAAATGCTAATTATTATTGTTACTTTTCTATATGGAAAATTACAACAGTTTCAAATCTGCCAGAATTTGGTGTAAACCAGAACTTTGATGGGGATCTCCCCAGATCTGTCCTTGTCAGTTAATATCTTGATGAAGGCATAAGCCTATGTTTGTTGGATTATATGTACAATAAATGCATATAAATTTCAAAGAGTTTAGATATGACTTTATGAACATTAAAATATGTTCCTTAATCATTTTTCTGTTTGGAGATACCAACTTAACTTCTTTCTTTACACAAACTGGGGAATCTGTATTCCTTGTCTCTCCTTTTCCTTCTTATAGATAATTTTTCTTTAAAATTGTAAAAATGTCTTCTTTAAATATACCAATATGAATGTAATTTAAATAAAGTCCAGTATTTCTATGACACTGTGATTGCATCAAACAATTTGTACTTGCTTCCTATGATATTCTTCACATTTTCTATCTCTTCTTTACAGTTCTTGCTTTCCACATGAGAATTATGCTAAAAATATGAATAATATATGCAATCTAATAGCAGATTCCATGCTAAATTATCATTGCCTCCAACTATGTTGCCTTCAGAATGTGTTAGGCTTGACACAGTTGTCCTCCACAGTTGCACACAAAGTTCCGTTTAACGAGATATGACATGGACAGAAGTGTTGGTTGTGATTACTGTGCACACTTTTTGTTCTGAAAAACTTATGTCTCAGGCATGTTTCTGAGCATATTTTATTTTACATTTCACCCTTAGCAATACAAAAAAATGTTAACTTTCTGGAAATAATGATGCTTTTATATGGAAAAAAGTTTTTAACCAGGGAAGAATAGAGCCTCCTTAAACTTGAGTTAAATCAAGGTCATTATGTAGATTTTAATGTGGGGTTTTTTCCAGGTTAAAGATTTTTCACTTAACTTTTTATTTACAAAATACAGAGGGGAAACAATAGTATTTTTTTGAATTTCAGAAAGACCTCTTCACTTTAATTCAATTCATAGTATTGAAAATGAAAAAAATCATTTCTAGAGAGATAATTTGTTTTAAAATACTGAGAAAAAAAGAAGCACAATTTTTATACTTTCCTATACTTCCTACGTCTTCTTTTTTTTTCCCAAAAAAGATTGTGCTACATTAATTACAGCATATTTACTCTACCTGTGTGTGTCCATACATAAGCCCCATATACCGGGTTTCTTGTGGTCCATGTAGTCTAATAAAGCTGGAAAAAGAAGCTTGGGGTTTTTTTTTCTGACACTGCAATAAAAACTGCTAACAATGCAAAGACATGACATTCACACTGCAGTAAAAAAAAATATACCAGCATCATGCATAATTCAAAATTATCTACTCTATGAATGATCAGGATACCAAAAAAGTTCTGATTGCTCTTCTGTTAGAGTAGGAGAAATCTGTATTTTTGGCTGACACTTTGTCAAGGGGGTCAATGACTAAGATAAAAAGTAAAACTGAAATATAATTAAGTGTATTTTTAGAGTAAGTTTAGACAGAAGCCTATACCTTTACACTGATCCACATGTAATTTCTGGACATAGTCTCCTTTGATTTCTCACAAATTCTAAAGAAATAATTATTACTGAAGATCATAATCATTACTAATGGTGCATTCAAATATTTTCCTGAAATATCAGGAGTGGTGTGACCAAGGATGTTCTGAGATAAAAATGAAACTTTAAAGTGCACACAAGAGACAGAAGTATAAAAAATTGCAGGCAATTTTCACTTGCATTAATCTAAGATGACATCTCCTATTACTGCTGCAGCTCTGCTGTTGGCTGATAAGAGGGTTGCTGTGACCTTATGAGCTAAAGTACACAAGTCAAAGTGGAGCAAGTATATTGAATATTTTTCAAGTAGGGGTTAATAAAACTTATATACAGGGAAATCTTATTAATGTTAGGGAATATATCAACATCTTTGTAGTAAAAGTGATCTCTGATGGTCAGTGATGCTTCTTTTCAGTGCTTTTGAGTACTTTACACCTTACTCCAAGTTGTGGGATTTTTTTGTTGCATGTGGGTGATGGGTGTTTTTCAGTTTTGTGTTTTGTGTTTTGGTTGGTATTTTGTTGGTTGGTTGGTTGTTTTTGTTTTATTGTTGTTGCTCCTTGGTTTTGGGGGTTTTTCTTGTTCTGAAAGGTAGTTTCTTATTATGAGCCTTGTCCCTCTGGAATGAATATGAAATTGCATACCTTTTTTCCATTTAGAGTGTAATTGCCATAGATGAACATTAACAATGAGTTAGCCATCTATTTGAAATTCTATTTTCAAAATTTCTCAAGTGCTCCTCTCACGATTCTTTCTAGGGATGATGTTTATTTCTGTCTTAGAAAAGAGAGGCACTGGTTTCAACCAGCTGACAAGCTAGTCCTTTGTATGTGAGTTTTTTCTTTCTTTAAGACAATATAACTATGTCTTTGTCTATATATAGTTTATATCTATATTTATATCTGTTTGTAACCATGTATCTCTATCTGCATGCATACGCGTATCTCATAGATGCATGCATTCAAAGACACAAAGTAAAATTGTGTTTCTATGAAAATATAAGGTTTGAACATGAAATTGTATTTTTATGGCACTGTTGTTTAGACAAATGTATTAAACCAATCTCTGTGTGTGCATTCATTACTTTTATTCCAATCATAAATAACCTCAAAATGCCAGGATAAACTTGCAAGCCTGGTCTCTGAACAAGGAAAAAAATCCATACAATTTTTGCAGAGAAATTTCAAATATCAAAATTTGGTTACTTGATCATAGCTTTGCATTCGGTGAGAAAATTTCCATTTATCTGCATGACTTGTTCCTCAAATGATGAACAAAAATATCTAAATTATAGCTAAGCAGCTAGTGTGCATAAACTACCAGTTTGTTGATTCAGAATATACTTTATTGCTTTTGAGGCATCTTGTACTTTCCACTGGACAAGTCCCCACTGAAAGTGAGCCCCAGTGCAGTGGGCCTCAGACAGTGCTGTTGTTTTTGACATTTCTGATCCCCACCAGTAACTCTGGATGGACTGAATAGATACTTGAGGAATGAAAAGGATATTGATACCATACAGATTTCAGTCATGGGCTGGACGACATGGTGCTTAGGTAGATGCATTTTTTGTACTTGTCTGGCCATGCTAAAAGTGCAAATATAACAAGTAGGAAGCTGACTGTACAAGCTGTCCTTTGCCTTCAGACAAGGTGAAGTAAAGAAGGAAAGTGCCTTAGTGATAGCTGTTCCTACAGAAGCCCCAGGTTCTCTTGGAGACAAGAGCTGAAATGAATCATTATAGAATTGCTTTTCATTCCTTGCATAGCACTTGTATATTTGTTGTTCCTCTGGTACTTTTCTTTTTTTTTAAATTTTGTAAATCTCTGTAAAAAATGTCTTTAAGCTAAACTTCTCACCAGTCATCCATGGGCAAATTGCTCGTGCAGAGCTGGAATGCTGATGTCAGGAGAAAGGATTTAAAAAGACAGATTTAAGCATATAAAACATTTTTAATGTCACTTTTAAACACTCAAAAAAATTAGTGCACAGGAATAGCTGTCTAGAGGATCAGAAACAGGTCCACCTCTCAAAACTCCCAGGTTTTCATAAAACTGACAAAAACTTTTTGCAAGATAAATCATCTCGTTCTTTCGATTATCACACTGAAGAAAGATCCTATTCTCAATTAATTGAGGTGGCATACCAGTAATTTTAGAAACCAAAGCACTTTTAAATGTGCAGGAAAAATTAGCTGATGCTTTGAAACAGGATCAAGTATCTGGAGATGACATTGGACCTTAGGGCATTCTGGAAATCCTCTACTAAGACAGCATACAGCTGCCTGTATGAAAATAATGAAAAAAACATGCGAAAAATCAGTAGGGAAAAGAAGTTCGTGGTTAGGCTGGCATGGAACTAGACATTATGATATCACAAATATAGGAGAGGCACAGGAGAAATTAAAATAATTTGCAAGTTTTCAATGGGTTCTATTCCCTTCTGCCTCATCAATATCTTGCAGTTTCCTAAAGTTTGTCAGTTCATTCTACAATATTTCTGTTACCCTCCTAATTTAGTTCTCATGTAAGAGACTCAAGGATATGATCTTTAAGAAAAAGCATCCAATGAATAATTTAAAAACTCCAACTCCTTGGAATGCTTCCTTTTATTTCAGGGTCATGTCAGGAGGAACTCCCCACCTACCCCTGAACTGAGAGTTAGTCCTGAAAAGTAAGTCAAGCTGTAAAGCACATCCTGGAATAGAAAATCATTTCAGCCTCTTCCCCTTCAAATAAATTAAAAAGGATTTTGTCTGCAGCTGAAAATGTCATTATCATCAAAGTCTTAGTCTGACACAGCAGAACAAGATCAATTTCTCAGAGACACTGCAGTAGGTTGGCTGCCGTATGTGATTCTCCTTTCCCCCAAAGCTGCAAGCAACCCTTGACAAATTCCCTTTGCTTGCTTGTGAGGGAGGGGGAATGCTACTGCAGAGCAATATTTAAATGTATTGCTAAAATGGACCCTCAAGTAAAAAAAGGAGCCCTTCTCTAGTAATCACTGAGAATGAGGGAAAAAACCTAACTCCCAAAGACATAAGGAAGAGAAAAAAAAGCAGATGGCAGTAAGAGAGGAGAAAGGAGAGCAGCTCTATTTCTTCAAAAACATGAGTGCAGTTCTGAGTGCACACACACAAATACAGATTTCTGTTTGGACAGTTGCAGCTTGTTGAGGGTGAAATGAAAGAAAAAAAACACCACTTTTTTTAAATTTGTCAATACTTTCAAGTATTTAATCAGCTTTAACATATTTGTCTCATATTCTGGACACTAGTTCTTTTTGCTAGACATCTTTTGAAAGATTTCTGAAGGGAATTATTTTCACCAAATCATTGTGCTTTATTTCATTCCATGAAAAGTTTTCATGTGAAAAATTTGTTCTTACATTGAAAATATGTTTCACATTTTAGCCTGCATTGTTTGTACGTTTTAACTTGGATTTCAGAAAGAACTCAGTACTTTAGGTACCAGGCCTTACTGAAAAACACCCTTAGGTTAAAATTCTAAGTATGTCCAGAGAAAAGGTGGCCATCCTTCCTAAAGTCATGTCTGGTAGATGAAAATATAAGGTGGGAAGCTTATTTGGAAATGTTCATATCTCAAAAGCTGAGGCTGGGAATATTTCTGGAAGTAACTCAGAGATAGAAAAGTAGTTCCCTAGAACCTGTGTAATTCCATGGTGACAGAGGGTGTATCTCTGGTTTCCTGAATGACCTCAATACATCAGCCTCAGCAGTCTTTCCTGTTTAGCTTTCTCTTACATTAACAGCACAAGCCATAATGAGTCATGCAGTACAATGTTTAACATCCTTGGTCTAATGATCTGTGAATATAAATCTCTTTTTTTGGCAAACCCTATGTCAATTAAGAGCCAATTAAGTCAACTGGTAGACTATGGGATGCTGTAATTATGTGTTCATCGTTGAAGCCTGGCAAATTGCCCAAAACTTGTTCTTGTTCTTCAGATTTTACATAGACACATTTGTAGAAAGCTTTGTTGATATTAAATATATCAAATTTGAGGTGATGAGCTTGGGTTATATAATATGTGCTTATTTTTTAAGAGAATTTTATTTTTCAGGATTCCCTGTCAAAGTTGTTTATGGTAAATAAAATACATTGTGTGGCATTGTAGCATGGCCTTTTTTTTTTTTTGTAAATGTAAGTAGTACTGGTAGTTCACTAGCTAGTGTGGTGTGATGTTAATCTATTTTATGACATGGTTTTTCCAAGGTGGATCTCCTTAGCTCATATTTAAAACATACAAAACAAATATTATTGAAGTGGTTCATTGGTTTATTAACATGCAATTACCCAGCAATCAGTCAACTACATGATCAGGATAACACATCAGCAATAGATCAGCTAAACCAAATATTAATAAAAACTGAAAAATTCAATTGCACATTTTTATGAATAGTTCAAAAGTGTTCCTATTTCCTTCCTCCAACACACACAGCTCCACCCCATTTACACCCATATCCCCTTTCTCAAAGGCCTTGTAGGTTACCAGCAACCTCCTTCCCTAGGAATGCAAGGTATACACACAGCTCCTGGTGAAGACATGGGTGTTTGAGCTTTGCCTCTACCTGTACTACTCCGTACGACCTGCAAGCGCACAGGCTGGACATCAAGCGTCTGGTGAGGCAAAACACACATCTGAGGTGTGGTCCCCGTGTGCTGCACCCTGAAGAGCCACCCAACTCTACGGAGTGCAGGAGCTCAAGGCAGCCTTTGGGGAGGCTGCTGTGCCCGGAGCAGGCAGTGGTTGTGATGTCCCATGGCGATGTCTTTATTGTCAAGCAGGGTCTGACTGCCACTGCTTCCACTACAAGGTTTCTCCTTTGCCCTCTGCTGAGTGTTTTCATGTTTTCATTAGACTTCTCTTCAAGCTGTTCCCTTCTTTGATTCAGAAGTCTCTTTGTCTCTCATTGGTTACTGTTTAATCCCACTGAGGGCTGGCTTCCTCTTTAACAGGATCAGTGTGTGGCAAACATTCCTTCACATAGTTTCACATATTCAATTCACATACACTGAGTTTATACTCACTTAAGTGGTGTTGTCCACCCTTGTGAGTGATACATACCGGAGATTTCATCATGATTCACTCGACATTTGTGTTTAATTGTCTGGACTTTCTTCCACAAATGTAGATTTTTGGAGAAGTGTTAATAGATTTAAAAAATAAGCAATGCTTGTACAAAAAAAGGTGAGTCATTCATATGGTTCAGAAAAATTAAGGTTAATTTTGTTACCCAGAAGAGAGGTGTTGATCCTAAGAATAGAAATACTTAGAAATAGATTGGTCATGTTTTCAGAAAAGTAATTTCATCATTTGGCAGGATACATGATTTACCCCACTTACAAATTCTTATGTCTTGACTGTAATTTCTTATATGCAATCTGGTTTAAATTGTTAAGATAATATTACACTCTTGGTACTGACAGTTACACTTTATTATCTCTTGGGCTTTCGACTGTTTGATATTGTAATGTGTAATTAAGTCTGAAGAATGCATATTTGTTTAATGACATTTATAGCTGCTAAATCAAACTTCCATATAATTTTCTCACCGATGAAACCTACTTAGCAAAGAATTTAAAAAAGAATTTCACTAATTCTTTAATGAGATTGTATCTGAATGAAGATTGTATTTTTTATTTATTAAAACCCAGAGTGATTATTAACAATCATGGATTTTTTTTTTTCTTTTTTTCCTGTCTGAAACTGCATTAGTCTCCATAGTCTTTTACTCTCAGCAGGACTTATTGACTCAAACACAGAACTGTGTTAACATAGCTTCAAGTTTACAATTGCATCCTGCCTGGACAGCTCAGAGTAACTGAGGGAGAACTTATTTGCAGCAGACTGAAAAACAGTGAAACAAGAAGAAACCAATCTTTGATCATCAGTAACCCTGAGCAAGTTACTATTCCTGAAACTGGAAGACCACAATTTTTCATTACTTTATGATATTTCTATGTTTGTATCAAGTCTTTTTTATGTTGTTTCATGCTTGATTACAAGAACAAAGTGATTATGCTATGCCATGTTGAAAGAGTTGACATTTTAAAACCTTTTTTCTGAGAAGGTAAATGTAGAGCAGAAATGTTGTTTGTAGCTCATAAAACCAGATTTTGTGACCTTCCAGTGCTGAAAGTGTGTTCAGTGTTGAGAAATGCACAAGCTACAGGTTGATTAATTTTCAACAGATGCATGGGAGTTATTTTTCTTGAAACTACATTGAAAAGAAACTGGATACTGGGTGTATCAAGGCTTCAGTGGAATATGCTAGAAATGTCAGAGCTGAGAAAAGACTGTAATTCATAAATGACTGGGAAAAACAACCTATTATTGTCTGAGAAAGTTATAACTACAGAGTATACTTCTACGGACACTGAAAAGATTTCAATAAATATATATTGAAAATATTTATACTTCCTGTTAAGTTTAGCATTAATGAAATGTTGCAAGACAGTTTCATATTTCCACATTAGGACGTTTATACTATATATATACATATATATATTTATATATATATATTCACCTATAGACACACACATGCAAATATGTGTTCTTATTTTAAAAATTTAGAAATGCTTTGGAAAGGTGAACATATTTACAGCAAATTTCTCTGTCTTCCAGTCCAGTTCTTGATTCCACAGTTCTACTGTGATACAGAGACATGATGTAGTCTCCAAGTTACTACATTGACTTACTCTTAAAACAGTGACATTCTCTTTACCTCTAGACAGCTCACAAATCTATGTATTGATAACACATAAAGGATGATGCAGAATAAAGTGAAAGTTTCAGTAAATAGGCAGGGGATAGTTTGTGGTTTTCACATCTAAACCACAAGACATTTTGACTGCTGAATGCAATGCAAAACTTAATAAAAAGTAATAATTTGTTAATTGTTCCATGCCAACTGTTAAACTACTATTTTGAGATTTTTACACAAAGGCTACTGTTTTTTTGAAAAGTTGATTTTTAAACCCACTGTTTCTGCTGGGGAGAGAAACTTTGGTTATACTTATTCTGTGCTATCAGTGAGTGTTTTGTACAATGAATGATTGTAGTGATTAAAATTAGTTTGTTTAAATTTTAGAAGTCCAATTTGAGACAAATTATTTTTTCTGCTGCATGGTCTAGAAATGAATCCTGCCAGAGAACACAAAATCTAGAAATAGTTATATTAATGCTACCATTGATATGTCTGTAGTTCCTGTTCTAGAAGTGATACAGATTATTTGTCATTACAGGTTATGGGGAACAGTATTGTTAGAAGATTCTTGGAAGAGCAGGGTTAATTTGGTGTTTGTGTTTCTAGACATTCAGATTGCAAAATAATCATCTGTTCTTGTACATATTAGCTGACTTGAGAATAACTTTTGCAGGAGAGAGAAAGGAATGACAGAGGTAATTACTTGTGTCCAATTTATACCAAGACTGGAAAGAACAGAAACACCCAGAGGACAATTCTGTAAAGAAATGTACACTAAGAAAGTACTAGTTTTGCCTCTTTTTCTCTGCAGACCGTAAGTAGATCTTAGAGTGGCCAGCTCATGCTTAGATGTGACAATGCAGCCAACTAGGAGTGAGGTAGACACAAAGTTACAACCACATGACCCACTGACATATAATCCAGAATCCCTTTACTCAGAATGATGAGGTCAGTGGATGCATAACAATTTAACTTCTAGAATTTCTATCCTCTCCACTCCCAACTCAAACACCTCAGAGACCCAGCACTTCCAGTCTGTCTCTAACCAATGCCATGAATGCAGGGGGACGAGACGTTTTCCCTGGTAAGTAAACTTGTCAGGTCCTGGATGTTCGTGTAAAGGCTCAACCTCGATCTCAGCCTTCTACACAGCATCAGATGTCTAAGGTGTCTCTGCCTGCTCTCTTCAGATACCGTTGTTGAAAAGAATTTATGTTTTTTCTAAAGTAGACTGTTGTAATAAACTTACCACAACCTTGCTAAATCACACAACTACTAACCAAACTTTTGGACTTTCTTGATATCTATGTGTAGTGGGTTTCCAACCCAATTGTCCCCAGGGTATTTATTGCCCTGTGGTCTCCTGTCACAAATATGTTCCTATAGTGCAAAGTTAGGAATATCTGTTGAACAAAGTTCATCTATTGCTTTGTTTTTGGTTTGTTTTCCTGGTCATACCAAGCAGATTATTTAGTTGGAACTAAGTAGATGTACTCAAGGTTTGATTCATCTGGGTAGTATGCTGTCACTCTGTATCTGATGTCGATTTACTAATTAATATCGTGGGTAAATAATATTTAGTACTAGTTGAGATGAATCTCACTACCACGGTAGATAAACATACATAATTTTAAATAAAATAGTAGAGAATAGATGGATAAATTAGCTTAAAATTACACTTTTTAGGAGAATAGATTTATGACACGAATACATATGTAAATAAATAACAAGCTGGAAACAGTAAAGCTCATATAAGTAATAAAAGATGGTGCTAAAGATTGTACATCTCCTCAAATCCCGTCTTAGCCAGTGCCTTGTAGATAGCACAGAAAGCAGTTCTCTGTGATGAAAGATGCTTTTACAAACTCGATTACTCACCAGTCTTTATGCAGATGGAAAGAGTCCCAGATCTCCCCTAATGAGGGCTTATCTATTCACCTTGTGTGTTCACAATAATGTTGTGGATATTAAGTTCAGGTGTTGGATGACTAGGTTTCCCTACTGCTTAGAATGACTAGTTCTTACTTTTCAGTATTTAAATTTGTTCAAACACATAACTTATAAATGCCCTTATTCTTATAGAAAGCATTTTCTATTTTCACATTACCTTTTCATTAATAATGAGAAGAAAGACAGTCATAATACTTAATTATCTACCTGGAAATGCATGTATGTGTATTATATTTTGCTGTATTTTTTTCCTACTTATATTCAGTATTTCTTCATACAAGAAACATCTCACAGTGTCTTTACTACGGAGGCACGGAAATTTTATTTTGCAATGAAAACTTAATTATGAGTCCCCTTTGTAAATAGGAGGTTTCTCTGGTTATTAATAATATTGCTATTCATTTATTTATTTAAGTACACTGTAGAAAACCCTTTCACAAATAAAGTGATTTAAAGTGATTTAAATTGACTTTGTAACTCTGTCAAATTACAGACAGGTTGTAAAAAAAATATTGTTGCAGGGGTAAATTTCTTGTTTCTGTTAAAAAGTTGTAGAAGTACCATGAAAGGAGGAAATGAGATCAGGTCTCTTTATAGCTGAGTTGGACAGCAACATTGCAACATTGTGGATTGAATAAACTGCAATGAGTTTCTGTAGTAAAGCTGTCTTCCTGGCTCCTCCCATGCAGATTTT
The DNA here is from genome assembly GCA_013400235.1 of Oriolus oriolus. Lineage (NCBI taxonomy): Eukaryota > Metazoa > Chordata > Aves > Passeriformes > Corvidae > Oriolus > Oriolus oriolus. Next base: position 81,242 of record VXBT01000651.1, read on the forward strand.
CCTTTCAGAATTGTTTCACTTTTTATAAAATTCATACAGAATTATAGGTTGAAAAATGATTTTTAAAAAAAAAATATTAACATGTTTCTCCCTCCTTAAAAATTATTAGTCAACATCTGTGAAAGTATTTCTTATCTTTTTTGTGTTTACTTTCTAAGTGCCATATGTATCTCTTTGCATATACATCTATATTTAATCAGAGATGCTGTTTTTCTGTTGTTGTTTTGATTTGGTTTTTAGGTAGAAATATTTCATAAGTCGTGTGAACCTATGGTCAGATCAGACATCAAGTAAAATCTGTCTAGACACAGACACTGTGTAGCTTATTTACATAATAGACAAGAATGTCAATGCTGACATAAATCATGTTTATGTTTGTTTAACTGTAGAGTTACTGGTTATGCAGCACTTGCTTCTGCTACTCTGGGATATTGACATTTATTGGTGGACTGACAGTAAATAGTAACTCCCCAAGTTGCTTTTTGAAGTTGATGATGTAAGAAATAAATTTATAAATTAGGACTCTCTTGGTGGGCCCTGAACTCAGCTGATGGATACAGTAGTATCTAACAACAGCGTTAAGGAATGTAATAAATTGCTTTGAGTATTAACGGTGAAAAACATGAATAGTAATTAGCAGTTAGCATTTGCAGTAGATATGGCATCCATGTGACACTTCAGAGACTTTAAAAGTCAATCTGTATTTCACACCAGATGAATTATATTTTTATTTCAGGCAATGACATTATTATGCCTGCAGGCAGTCATCAATCATCCTCTGACCTAAAAGTCATGGATCACTGCTATTAGGATTTTATTAAATTGGTAAAGAGAAACTCTGAACTTTGAAGGAGATGACATTTTACATGGAGAAAGATAATACAATAAAGCAAAACATTGTTGCCATCAACGATAAATGAGCAGTGAATATATATCTGAAACGAAAAATCCAATAAAAGGCAAAACTGATGTAAATAATACAGACTACTGGCTGCTTTTTCTTATTTATTTTAATTTAATTTTCCCTAGTTAACACTACGCTTTCAACGATTTTATCATCTCATCTAGGATGTTTAAACGATCTATTCTTGTTTATCTTATACGACAAGTGAACTAGCAGTATCTCTTCAGACAATCAAAAGCAACAGCAACTAAATTAATTTTGTTACATTTTTCATGAAATATTCACTTTTTAGCTAGCTAACTGGTTATAAACTAAGTAACAAATACATTACTATTCTTTCATTAATTTTCTGCTCAAAAAAGTGTTTTGATGAAGTGTGCATCTAAGCAAGATTTGTAGTACTAAGGTTCTATTACATGTTTTGTATTTAAAGTAATTTATTAGTATTCACTTATTGTACAACCCAGAACTAATTAATTTGTATGAGAGAATAAACTTGAAATTTCTTCCTCCTCTTTTCTTACACCTTAACTATCCAATAAGGAAAAAAACCGAGATATCTTAAAAGACTGCTTCAGAAGGATTTGAATGAGCCCTCAAAACAAGGTAAGTGAGGTGCAGTGAGAGAAGGGAGAGAAAGGAACACATTTTCTACTCTTTTGATTTAAGAAGTCTCTCACTGATTTCAGTGAGGTCAAAACCATAAGAAGGATGACACTGAAAAATCAAGCGAATCGATATAAAGTTATTTTTCTTGCAATCTATATTAAATTTTCACTATTTAATTAAGCTCGTTACTTTTGTTTCTTAACTAGGCTTTCTTTTGAAATTCTATATTTATTCTATTCCTCTATTGTACCAAAAGTGATGCCATTCTTTGAACTCTTGGTTGTGACATGATAAATTTTTCTTATTCTCTGCTTTCTCAGAAGTATCCAAGCGGGTGGAAAGTGGTCATGAGAAGTAAATGAAAGCATGAAGGAAAGAAGAAGAAAAAGAAGGACCTGGAGAGCACATATCCCTATTATTTTGAGCAGAAGTACAATATATTAATGAAAAGAGTCAAATGTGTTTTGCTATTAATATTAGCACAAGCTTCTTCTACAGCCTTCCCATAAAAATAAAGTTAAATTTATGGAAAATACTGTTATGTGGTATTAAGACAGCCACATGATTTTGAATATAAAACAACTTTGCATTTAGAAGAAATCTTCAGTTTTAAATACTGATTCACTCCAGTTATCTTTAAATCTTCTATTTCCCAGAATGTATCACTTCAGCTGTATACTCAATTATGAAGCCAGTGCATCAGTAAATGCTCAATAGGCATGGAATATTTAACAACAGAACTGTTTTTACAACAGTAGTTCTTAATGAGATTCTGCTCATGTAGGAATTGATGACTACCACATGAACATCTTCATGCAAACCAGTCATTCTCAGCTCCCTCTGTAAATGCCAGAGGAAGAGAGAAATTTCTTGGACGTGATCCCAAAAACATCTAAAGTAGGTCAGAGAATCCATGTCCTTATATCCTTTTTTCTACATATTGACTATAAATGGACCCTGAAATAACTAATTTAAATATTTATATCTATGCTTATTTTGATGGATCCCACATTGACCTTATTCTTTGCTGGCCACCTTCTGCAATAGTAACAGAAGTAGACAGTCTTCAGAAGGAAAATATAGTTTATTTTATTAGCCTAGAACTGTTAAAGGAAGTAGCCAGTTCTGCAATGACTATGAACACTTGAATTCTGATAAACTGATTTATTTTAAAGGGGTTGCATTCATTGATGACTGTCTTGAGGATAAACAGCACTTTTTCTAAGACTCTGGGGAAATGAAGTTGGATTTGAGGTTGACAGAATGTTTAGTTGTAAAAAAAAAGTCAAGTTAGTCTCCCAGAATTCTATTTTAAATTTTTTCTGATTTTTGAGGAGAAAAAAAAAGTCAAATTTCTGCAGAATAAAGGATTCTTCTGTAAATACGTATGTGACATGTAAATCATATACAGTGCAATATGTTTTCAAGCAAAAGATAGAGCTGCATATCTGCTGTATAGAATTTGACATAAATATGGTCAGAGTAAGAAAGATTAGCTTTGAATAGCAAAAAAAAATGTGTAAAAAAAAACCTGATAAACAAAGCAAAACAAAACAAACCCCTCCCTCGCTGTTAGGATGGTAAGAACTCCAAAATAACTATACTAAGGATTTGACACAAATCATCAGTTTGCAGCATCTGCTGTTATAGCCCGTAATCCACATAAAATGAACACCAGGAAGCTAGCCGTGCTTCATTCTTGGACAGTTAGCCTTGGGTATTAAATGATCAGGAGTATCTCTGTGTTGCAAAACTCTGGGGTCATCACTTGCTGTTGCACAGGTGTGTGTTTGAGCACTGAATTGTCCGTAATGAGGTTGAACGTTGGTGTATTTAGACCTTAGAAAGCATTTTTGCCTGTTCTTAAGAAAGTGGTTTGATCTGAGTATTCATAGGTGGAAATGGTAAATACTGAAAATGAAACACTGGAGGATTACACCGACTGAAAGAAGAACACAGTTTGGAACTCTTGTGGTTTTTTCAGGTTAAGAATGTAGACATTACATATTTTAACAATATAAAGGTGGTTTATGAGATTTTGTGCAACCAGGATTATTTACAAAAGATGAAAAATAAAGTGAAAATAAATATTTATTGTTCACATTTGCATCATCCCCAGAGCACATACTCCCTTTTTTTCTTTCTCAAAAAATCTGTTGTAGTTCTGTATAGTTTATGTGATCACATATTTCAAAGAGGTATACAGGTATAATAATGCTAATACAAGCAGAGAGAAATGTAATAGGAACCAAAAAAGAAAGAAACAAAAACCAGAAGCTGTACTATGCTATGCCTATAATTATCCATACAATCATTAGTTTGGTAATATAATCTATAATATATCTATATTTTCAATATAGACGCATTTCATGAAGTAGTAGTAGTTGTTGTTGTTGAAAGTGACCTATTAATGTAATAATTTGCAAATATTTGGGGTTTGGCTGGTTTTGAGGAAAATGCTTTGGATTTGTATGTTTTGGTTTTAAACCACTAGTAACTATGAAAAAGGTTCTGAAAAGTTTGTGAGGGTTTGGTTTTCTTTTTCTTTTTTAGAATTTAAGCAGCAGAGAAAATTTTAGATGAGCCTTCTGTTTACATCATAAAAGTGATCAAAATGATGAGACACAAAAGAGAGATAATTTCAGCATGCTTCATGCCTTTTTGTCAAATAATGTCCCTCTTGTAAAATTAAGGTGAATTTAATTCTAATATATATCATAAAAAGGAGATTCTAGGGAGTCTCAATCAAACCACATCTTGTTTTAGCACTCTGTTCAAGATGATTAAATTTCCCATTTTCTGTTCTTGATGGGAGTTGAAAAGGGGAGTTATTTTTATTCCTAGTTCTATCCCCTGCTCATAAAATTATAGATTGCAGATTTTCAAAGAAAGTAAAAAGTCAACTCCCAGATGCACTCACTTCTCAGCAAAGAAAAAAAAAGTTATTAAAAATGTCAGTGCTGTCTTCTTTCAATTGTAATGATCCAGAGGAAAGAAAAAGAAGTGGTCTAAGATCAGCAGAAATTCTGCTAGGACAATTCTTATAGTATGTTACAGTGCAAAATCTATTGATATACAGCAAAAACTAATGCCAAAAAAATTTTCTGAAAAAAATGGCATTTTGGCAGCTTCTCTAGGCTAAAACTGGCAGCTGAGGACACTGGCAAACCTTTCACAGTGAGTACAAAGACATAATTCAGATCATAACACTGACATCTGTAACAGTCTATAATAGTTAAAAAGCTTAGACAACACTCAGTATTTAGTTCCTATTCTAGAAGTTTACAGAAAGAAGAAACTTCCGTCCTTTTCTTGACAATGATGTTGACAACCTGTCAAAACAAGCTAAACCATATAGGCCTGATACTCATATGGGTTTGTATGTCTGAGGGAAGGAGGACGAGAAGACTGGTCATGACTTTATTTCTGAGTAGCCTTATTATATTAATATCTGTGCATTTTAAATTTTAAGCATCTTTAAATGGCAAAGGCACCATTTCTTCTTCTCTCATTGTACTTCAGTATATATTCATGAAGACATGAGGCGTTCTATAACTCACCATGAGGGGTTTTTTCTGTCTGCATTTTTTAACCTTATTTAAGGTGCTGATAGAGGTCATTACATAAACTCAGTGGAAATTAAGAACAAGAAAAAAAAAACAAGAAAAAATATTTACTTCCTTGTTTTATTTTTAGGAATGTAGTATCTAGAAAGTTGGTAAACAATACGAAATCAATAGGTAGCCAGATAGTTAAAACATTTGGGTCAAACTTGAATGAAATTCAGAATTGTCTGAATGAGGTTTGGGATAAAACAGGGGAAAATATTTTATGAACAGTACTGAATGATAGTGTTTGCCTATGCAAAACAATATTTTAAAAGGACCGAAATAAAGAAGAAAGTATACTTATAGGAAACATAGTTGGAAATACTGGGTTTAGGGTGATTTGTATTCAGGGTTTTTCCTCAAAAAATAAACAAACAAACAAAACCACACAAACAGACAAGTCAACAAAAAGACAACTCAGATTAAAAACATCTTAATTTCTAAAGCAATATGCAATAACATGTTTCACTGATTGGAATTCTACAAATGCTTGCTTTACTAATTGTGCACTTTCATTTTTTTGCCAGTAGCAGATGCAGTTAAACAAACTGTGACTTCAGACCGTTATTATGACATTGGATAGTAGCAGATTCAATTCCAATGCAGCCATTTTTTGCATATTTGTGGATTTTTGCTGCTTGTCTGAAATTAGTAGTACTGAATAATTTCCAAGTTTTAAAATAACTGTATTCTGTTTCATTCTCCACATAATTATGTTGATTTAACTTTTGATTACCAAACTTCATTGAATAAATAATTATCTGTCTAACTAGATTGAGACAGAATTTAATATTAAACTCTAAGCACTCAAGTCTTCATAGAAAATCAATTCAAGGTTGTAAATGAGTTTTGATATTAAATATTGGGCTTTTTCACACCCTAGGCTATATTCTCAATCACATTTAACATTCACAATATCTAAGTAAAATATAGAATGTTATAAGAGAATGTTCTCTTAGAGAGAAGGACAGTTGTCTCAATGGGAATATGTAGGGGTGTTTGGTGGACTGGAATTAGATAGCAGTGCTTATAATTTGTTTCCAGGAACTTCTGGGTAGCCTATAGCTCTTTTTTTCGTTTTGTTGGTTGATTAGGGTGGTTGGTTGGGGGTTTTTTTATTCTTCATTCTGATGAAATTTTAATTTGTTGTACTTATTAAACACAATTATTTGGTCTCATCTTAGTTTGGCTGTCTGAAATGTGCTCATTTCTGAAAACCATCAGATCATTTCAATGATCTACATCTATATATGAGGAGATTTAGGCATTTACAAGTTGTGACTCAATCCATCCTAAAATAAACCTCTGAGACAGATGGATTGAGTTGCATTTTAAGGTACCTATCGCTCTACACCAAAGCCAGGCAGAAAATAGCTGCTTCCAGAAAACAGCTTGTCATTTAATGGTACCGTAACAGAAATCATGCTCTCTTCCTTTATCTTCTATAACAAAATCAAACGTTCCACAAATATTTTTGTTGGTATAGAAGATGTTCACATATTATGGAAAAAGAGCATGGAAGATTCTAGAATATGATTACACTGATGTAATCATATTCTAGAATCAACACCAAGAATACATATGTATGTAAGCACTGTCAATATATGTGGCATTACTGAGTCTAAATGTTCCTTGCTGCTCCAGGTAAGCCACCAGAAATCTGGCTTATATTGGACTTCTTGTTGCTAATAGCTTTCAGTGCTGCATTTTGTTGTTTTATCAGTTAGGAATTAATTAATTGTTTGAAACTACAGAGTTAACAGAAAGTATCATTCTATTCTGTGAACAGGAATATCTTGTAATGTGAATAAATCGGATAAATGTGAGATTTATCAGATTTATCCCATTATGAATGAAAAATATGAGATAAGTCTATGTGAACAGAATAGGGATAGAACTGCAAAAGAGAGGCTAAAAAAGGCAACTTAATATCCCCCTCTGTCAATGGCAAAAATTTTTTTATTAATTTACCCCCAAGTTTAGAAATAGCAGCCAGCTAAGGAAACTATTAGCGTACAACCTCAGGTTCCCACAGTTGATCAGTGGGCCACTTAAGGGTTTGGCTATTTTCCCCCTCCCTGATTTTCTCTTTCTGTTGTTTTAAATTGAAATTATTGCTGTTTCTCATGGCCAGAATCATGTCTCTGGCCTGTAAAACATTAATTCAAACCAGTGGTCTTCTTTCTTACTGAAGAGTACATGATCTTTTTGATTGACACGTATTAGCCCTATTAATTACAGCAAATATTATGGGCAAGAGTATATGTTACATGATGCTTACAAAATAAAAGTGTTGTCAAAATTAAAATAAACTTGAATCTCCTGATACGTCATGAAGAAATATGTTATTTATCTCTCAAAAAGACTGAGGAGAAGTTATATGTATTTTATAGGGTAATTGGGCATACAAAAGCTATTGCAGTTTATACATATGTATGTATATATATATTATAATTTTATATGCATTTGTAATTATATATTGCTCAAATACTTTCAGAGGTGACAGATTTTGAGCAGCAAAAGACTCAGTGTTTGCAGACTTATAAATTATTGTAGAAGAAAGTTGGAACGTAAATTTGCTTTTTAACATCAAAATCACATAATTTTTCTAATAGTAAAATCACATTTTAGGACCCCTCAAAGAGAAAAGTAGGAGACTTCTCTGAACACTCTATTAGCAGTATCATAGAAAATGAAAACGTGTTTTCATTTTGTCTTGGGAGGTTGGTTGTTAGTGGCATATTTATGTATGGTGACTGGAATCTTACTTTGAAAAAAGTTTTCAGAGAAAATTGAGTAAACTTGTAAAATTCTGTCACTAACAGAATCCATTTACTTGGTTTTTAAACTAATAAAATTCCTTTATCCAAATAATTTGAATGATAATAAAATGGTTAGCCTGCTTAGCATTCATCGTGATGGACATGGTCACCTTTATTGTTGTGGAAGCATCTAGATGAGAGTTGAGCTAGAAAAGTAAAGTGCTGTGTGATGTTTAATACCATCCTAGGGCATTCACCTGTGAGTAGCTTCCTGTGTTCATAGGCTGTTAAGTAACCACTGAATGAAATGAGATAGAAGGCAAAGAAGCAAGAATCAGAACAAAGGCTACCCTCTCTTAGAGCATTAAGACCTTCTTTCTTTCCAGTATCCACAAATCCAGAATGCTTTACTGCAGTCAGTCTTGGCTCCAGCAGGTTCTTAGGGCAATATTTGTTTCTGAAACTTCATTCCACATCTAAGAGTGTTATAACTATGAAGCATTCAGCTTACTACGAAATTCAAAGTCATAGATTCAGGAGACTGGATGTGTAGTCCTGTGACAGATGCCAAAAGCCATGCAGGAGATGGAGCTCTTGTCAGTACAATAGTTGTTACAGATCCCAAAGCTTGCATCTGTTGACAGATTTCACAGAATCTTTTAAGTTGGAAAAGACCTGCAAGATAATCAAGTCCAACCTTTGACCAGCCTCCACCTTGTCAACTAGACCATAGCAGTAAGTGCCACATCCAGATATCCAGCCATTTCTTGAACACCTCGAGGGATACTGACTCCAACACATCCAATGATTGACAAGCTTGTCCTGTCTTTCCCTTCTTTCAGAAAGTGCACTGTGTGAAATTAGGAGCATGAGTTGACCTTGGAAGAAATCCCTCTTCAAGAGCTTCACTCCTAAATTTTGGGTTCAAAACTGCCAACTACTCTTTGATGCTTCTAACATTTTCAAATTCGAGATCATCAAAGGGAAAAAATACCTTAAGACTGCAAATAATTAGCTGATAAGCACTTTCCAAAATACGTATGGGGAAAAAAAAAGGAAATAGCATTCTCAATAATGTCTGTGTGAGCACAAGATTAACTCAGCAGACTAGATAGCTATAGATCTTATGAAAATTGACAAAGATATTAACATGGATATTGATATTCTTATAGACAGAGATATGGATAGAAATAGAGAGAAATACTTAGTTTTATACAGTTAAATTTCAAACTGCATTTATTTACCAAACTTGAATCTTAATTCAGTCAAAACAAAAAGGTGCATGACTGGATAAGATTTCAATAATGAGCCTGCCGTCCGTAAAAATATTAGAGCTTTTGCAGCTCTTTCTGCACTCACTAATAAGAGTAGATGAATTATAGCTTGAACTATAAATAGTTACTGGCAATCAGACATTAGCAAGGCACCTGACATTGCTAACTATTGAAAAATATCAACATTTTAATACTATGAAAGAAAATCAGGAATCAAGTGAGAGATTGGGCTATTCTGATGATATTGTGAAGGACAGGACAGCTAACAGTTTGAGTAAAGTATTTCTAAAGCTCACCTAATTAATATATTAAAACATTTCACCTTAAATATCAAAACATTACAGTTTCTATGAAATTTAGTTGTGATTTGTAATTACAGTGTTTGTTTTCTTTTTTTTTTAATTAGTTTTTGAAGACTAATAGCTTGACTATATCTATCTGCAGTATAACTGTTCCAATTTTTCTGTATCACAATAAGACCTAAGCTTTGATAGTTTTTCTTCATTTCTTCTTATTTTTTAACATTCACAGTATTTTTTATTAGCTTATCTATTATTATTGTTCATGCTACTGTCTCTATTTTCATATGACTTCTGTTTACAGTGATGAAATGCAGACTTTATCAATGTAAAATTTGTGTTCGTTACTGGCTTTTTCACAAGCCAGTAAGCAACTGCAATTTATGAGAGATCCAGAACACTTAATTAAAGCATCTAGCTTCTGTCTTATGTTGGAATTTTAGAGACTTAATCTCCATAAAGTTTTTCCACCACACAAAAGAAGGAAGGTGCCTTTGAATGTCTCCAGAAAAGAAAAAAAAAAGAAAAATTATCAAATATGTTTTTTTTAATGTAGCATCTAATATGTTTGCTTAAATTTAGCAGATTAAGTCCTTGAAGGGAGGGAGGGAGAGAATAAAAAGTTTGATAATTTTGTGCTGACGATAAGGTGTCAGCTGTGTTGAGTTTGGAAATTTCTGATACTTGTGAAAATGTTACTAGCCTACACTATTATTGGAATGACCAAGGCTGTAAACAAGATCATCCTAAAATAAAAGAGAATCTGAGCATAAATTTCATTGTATTATAGACCAGACTGCTATTATGTCTTATTTAGACCTACTAAACAAATCTATTCAAGTATTTGAATTTTCACTAGCCAAAATTAAATGCACTCAAACCTGAAAGAAAGGTGAAAAATATCACAAAAAATGAGCTCCTTAAAATCATTTAAAGCAATTAAAAATGAATAATATGTTTCAAACAAACCTATTGTGCTTTGAACCTGATTCTGATCTGATCAACTGCTATGTAAAGAATAGGTGTATGTTTGTGTAGACTCATATCAATTGTTCTGCACCTTACTTTTGTTTAGTTACATTGATTGTGGCATTTTATCTTCAGCTTCCAATATCTCACAGGTTGCAGTAGATAGTGTTTATTGATTACAAACCAAAGGATAATGTCATTTACTAAGGTTGACAAAAAAGCTGTCAAAGCCATAAATCCTCTACGACTTAATACTTGTTTGTTTGCCTGTTTGTTTTAATCCTGTGTCTGTAGGCTACTAACACTCAAGGACTTTCCGATTTGTTCTCCAGCGCTGAGAATGTAATCCCAATTATTTGGGTTTTCATGTTAGGAAATAAAATCGTAAATTTATATAATTTTCTTCTCTCCTTGTTTAACCTGGGATAGAGCTAATTTTCTTCTTAGCAGTCAGTGCAGTGCTGTTTTGGATTCAGTATGAGAATAATGTTGATAACACACTGATGTTTTAGTCGTTGCTAAGCCATGCTTGCCATGAGTTGTGGAATTTTCAGGTTCCCATGCTCTGCCAGTGAGCAAGGCCACAAGAACCTATGGTGGGGAGCATGGCCAGAAAAGCTGGCCTGAACTGGCCAAAGGGTGTTCCACACCGGAATGTCATGTTCAGTCGCTAAACTGTGGGGAGCTGGCTGGGAGCTGCCAATTGCTGCTTGGACACTGGCTGGGTGTTGGTGGTGAGCAGTTGTTTTGTGCATCATTTGGTTTTCTCTGATTTTATTCCTCTCTGACTCTCATTATTATTGCTGTTATTGTTTTATTGATAGTAGTATTAATAATAATAAATAATAATGATAAATATTGTTGTTGTATTATTTTAATTTATTTATTAAAGTGTTCTTATCTCAACTTATGCATCTTAACTTTTTCCTATTCTACTTCCCCATCCCACCAGGGAAAGAAGGGAAGAGGAGTGAGAGAGCAACGAAGTACTAGTCAGGTACCAGCTGGGTTTAAGCCATAACAGTCCTGGTTGTCCCTCGCCTCCACCTCACTAGAGTCAGGGCCCTGTAGTACTGGTCAAAGGATTCTCCACTTCTTTCTTGCAGAAATAGATTAGAATTCATTCCCATAGGATCAGGACCAAAATCAGCCCTTCCAATCTGTCTGGGAAACTGACCACTGGAGACTGGAGAAGCAACTTTCTTGAAAGACAACCCATTTGCACGTTGTTTTCCTTTGCTGTTCAAGTCCCTGTGCCTCTAGGTCAAGGTAGGTTTCCTATCCCGCCTCCCAAAGTCCTCTCTGTGGTCCTGCAGGTAAAAGCACAGGATACCCCATGGTGTGTGCTTCCTATATCCTCCTTCTCAGGCGAAAGAATGGTTACTGATAGCTGAGATGCTGGTCCATACAGGCTGGGAGTAGGATCTATGCTCTCCAAATTCCTGGACCAGTTTCTCCATATCCATAGCGGGGACATTTCTCCTTCCTCTTTTACATAAATTGGGAATGTTTACTTTACAAATGTGAAGCTTACTCAGTTAAGAGATTAAACAAGTCTGAAAAGGACACGAGCTCTTGACAACAGGAAATACCAACAAGATGATTGAAATATGTGAAACATAAGGATCTTCTTCACAATAAGAGTATGTGACTCATTAGAGGATGATACACATGGATACGCAAGATTCAGTCAGGGATACATTCAAGAGAAATACTTTTTGTTTCAAAGGACAAACATGATGAAAACTTAAATATCCATGACAAATTTAGTTGTTCAACAAAAAACTTTAACAATAGGTAATTTTTCTTCAACTCCTTTGAGAAGGGAAAATCTTGATGACAGTCATAAAGATGATCAAAATTACATCCTCCTCTCTGTTGTAGGTAGTTTTATCTAACAGAAAAAAAGTGTTGCATAGAGAAGGGTTCAAAAAATCTGATCTTTAGTCCCAAGCAGACAAGTGCAAGATTTTCTAAGCAGTACAGGGTAGGCATCTGTATTTATTCAGCAGATCCTACTTTCATTTAGGTGTGTTATGTCTGTCTAGCTCACTTTTGAAAGCTTATTATGGCTGGAACTTTCTTCTAAACTGTTTGGGAGTTGAGTATTAAATATGATTTTTGGCAGGTGTGTATATATCTACCAGAAAGTATGTGAATTTCTTGTAAAGAATTCCATCAGGTGTGGGATGACTGTCATTCAAATCCCTCTCAACCAGTTTTAGGTTTCAGAAGTCTACAATAAGCAGTGCAAACAGGTTTTTTTACAGTAAGTTTTCAAGCACTCTTTCTTTTCTTTTTTTCTATTTTTTTGGCCCCACTTCCTAATTATCTTCATATTTATGGTTATAACTGGTAAAAAAAAGATACCACAGCATAAGATTACTTTTTATAAAATATTACAGCAAAAGATCCCTTCATGGTGAGGTAATTTATAAAAGCATTCTCTGTTTTCTAAGTTTCTGTGAATCTCTGAAATACTTTTTCTTTTGAAAGCAATAAGAATATTGTTTAATTCAAATTCAAAATCATGCTAACTGAACCTTTTTAATTTTTAATTTAGCTATAAGATATGCCACAGCTAGTGTAATTTCCTTGGAAACTAAGGGATCCAGAAAAAAAAAAAGAACAAAACTTATTTTATACACAAAAGACTCTTTTTTGCTTACTGGTTAATTCTGTGGGACACTGAAAATGCTCTCAAAGAATTTTATCCTCAAGAAATACTTAGGATAAAAAATTTCTCAGACTTCAGTCTTAATACAAAGATGTGAAAGTGTTTATGGCAACTTTTTTAATCTAATAGTATACCTGTTCATGTGAGTACATAAATTTTACAAATGCCTTAATCCTAACCATGCAGAAGTGAAAAAAAAAAAATGTACTAAACCAAAGAAACAAACAAATCAGACAGTAGGAAGAAATAATTTTGTTTACTGTGGTACAAATATTGAGAGATATGTATGTATATGGAGATATTTTCAACTACTGCAATTTCTATCTTTTGAGATATTTTGCCAGTATGTGGAAATTGTCTGATGCTAATTTTTCTGTTTGAAGTAGCTTTGGATAATTTGCTTGAATATTTTTTAAAGTATTTCAAAAATTATACAGTAAATGAAAATTTTCACATAGTGCCTCATATCAAAATCTATTTTCAACTTCCGCAGACCTCAAGGTGATTTGTCTGAAGTCTTCAGCTGCAGCTTCTCACACCACAGACACAGTGAGAATGGAACAGACATGAGTACTGAGAAGGCAAACACTTGCGTCTGCACGGGCAGGTGCAGCTTGACATGCGTTTGCAGTGCTCACGATCCAGTCTGGCAGGGCATATGCCGGCCATGCCCCAGGCACCACGTGGCTGCAGGAGCCCTGAGCCTGCTGACAGGTGGGGTTCAGTCGCTGGGACAAACTAGACTGTGACAATGGTGCTGTGACTTTTGGATTGGTACTGGCATGTATACAGCCACTTCATATGGCGACAAAAAGAGATGTTTTTTTCCTACACTTCTCTGTTTAAATGTGTCTTATCTCTTGCTCTGTGGTGATATTTTACATCTCTTCATATTTGTGTATTGACTGAACTTCTGTATTTTGGGATTGTCAGGACTCCTGCTATCTAAATGAGGTTAAATCGCAATTAACACATGGGAAATCCAGAATGGAGGTGCTGTTGAGAGCTATAAGTGAGCTGAAGAGGTCATCACACAATTTATTTCTGAAGAATCTTTTGTTCTATATGCTTATATATACACTCATCCCACCCATGGACAGTACACGGTTTAAAAGTTTTAAGGCTTTTCCAGCAAAGAAAAAAAGAAGAAAAGAAGAAAAAAAAGAAAAAAAAACCAAGCTAGCAAACTCACTGATGTTCCTTATTCATATTGCCTGATTTTGCTGCTGCATGTATAACAGCGCATTGTCAATGCAATATATAAACGTCTATGCTTTAATTGCATATAGATGGATCTTTATCAGGATCAGGATGATCTCTCAATTTCTTCTGTAGCCTCAGAATGCATTTGTGCATGTCATGCAGCTTCTGAGGAGCCCTAGGAAAAAGACAGACTTTCCTTTTTTTACCAAGTGACTCAGAATTTCATTAGTAAAGAAAGTTAGAAGACTTAGCAGCTAGTAGTTGTTCTAGTCCTCAGGCTAATGTGGTTTTTTTCAGTTTATATTGTAATGTGGAATCTGTAACCTGTATGCAAAGCAGAATGAATATTCGGGACACAATCGTCTGAGCAGGCACATCTTCAGACAATTCTTTGACTGACCTACATGTACTCAGATGCCAAAATTTTTAAAACCCTCACCTCATGACTGCCTTCTGGCTCGTTGTATGGGATCTACAATTGCTCCAAAAAGAAACAGTGTAATTTCAAGAGATACTGTGACTATCTAATAATTATTACCCCTGGCGTTTTTAGATATATTTGGACCACTCAACCTAATCAATTGTGTTTTCTTGTTCTTTCTTCATGTATGCAATGGCTTAGAGTACTTGATTACAGTTTATGGACTCAAAATAAAATAGTAAATAAATTAAATATACGCTTGTACACAGATTAAATTCTCTCCATAAGAATAGAAAATTGTAGTATTTGTTACTTTTGTATGTTTTATTTGCTAATTTTTATGTTATGAGCACTTTACCAGTTCTATTGCTAAAATGTTGAGGTATTTTTTCTGCAGTGTTGGAGATGAACTTGTCCAGCATGCAGAGATTCAGATTCAAATTCAATTTTATGCCTGTTTTATTTGATAAATATTAAAAATAACTTGGTCTGTTGAATGAGAAAAATATTATCTGCAGTCTTACTTTCCACAAGATTTAATTTGCAATTTTATTTTTTTAATGTGTGCTGAAAGTTTTGTACAGAAAGGAGTATCTGGTTGTTTTTGCTACTTCTTTTGGGTTTTTTTACCAGATTCACAATCACTGGACATTGACTGTTCTTCCATATAAGTAATTTTTTCCATCTGCTCTTATAGCTTTTGTTAATTCTTTCTTTATAAATTATTTAGTTCTCTATAAATAAAATTATCTACCTGCCCAACAACTGTTAAGGATCCTCTTATTTTCTGTACATGAATAAATCCCTATGTGATTTTTTTGAAATAAAGAACAGAATGGCATGAATTTAAACATTATTAATTTATCATGATAGATGCAAATAAAATAATAAATAATAAGCGTTAATTTTTTTCTATTGAAATAGTTGTTTGAAATTATTTTATACTTTTTATTTACAGATCTGCATGTAGGCAATGAAATTTTCCTCAAAATTATACTTTGGAAGTAAAGCTGTCCATTAAATTTTTTTGCTTTTTGTCCAGAATATAATAAGGAACTTACTACACAGGCATAGGTACGTGTATTCATGTATTCATTTATATAAATACTGCTAATATAATAGTTCTGAACTAGCCAGACTCACACACAACAGTGAAAATATGTCTGGTAAAATGCAATAATTTCACAAGTAGCAGTCCTGCCCAACCTGCTGTAACGTGAATCTGTCCCATGGGCAAAACAGTCTTGCCAAGACTGTCATGGCATGGGTCACTTAGTCCATGGGGTGTAATCTTTTAAGGATAAGCTGCTCTACTTTGGAAGCAAGAGCCCTCTTTCTCTATCTCTGGAAAAACAACAAATAAGATGAAAAAAATGTATAAACTCTTATTATGACACAACCAATTCTTCTGTAAAAATAGAGATCTTAAAAGTAGAAAGATAAGATGTACTTAATGGTAAAAGAATTTTAAAGAGAAGAAAAAGTCTAAAATTAAACATTGTGGAGGATTCTGATTCTATCCAAACTTAATTTCTTGAGTCTTGGAAAAGCATCATAATATACTCAAATGGAGAGCATGTTTAATTTGCCAAGGTAGTTTCATGTAAGTGCACAAAGTAAACTACACAACTAGGCAAAATCAAATGAAAGATTCCTGTCTGTCCATAAAGATTCTTTGACATTAAAGGAAAAATAATTCCTATAAGGCATCTGGAAAAAAGGTGGGCATTGTTTGGGGGAGGAGAATTGGTTGTTTTTATTTCTTGTTTTGGGATTTTTGGGTTTACTGTGGTCCCCACAAAAGACAACCAAAGTCTCATTGAAATAACAAACAGACTGAAAACAACAACTTTGACTGAGGAGAAGCAGAGTCATGTGTCACAGTGGTTGCAGAGATGGAGAGAAAACGCAACATAGATTTCTGGTGATCAGGAATAAAATGCAATTATTTATTAATATACAGACAGGTTTATATGAGTTAATTTGTTTGAAGTTTACTTTGCATAGAAAAAGCTATTGGATCTCTTGTCGACTACCCCTAAGGGTGGTTGGTTAAACCAGAAGACACCTATTTCTAAATATTTCTCCAGGCCATATTAAAACAATTTTAAAACAGCTTGCACCTGTGAGATAGGAAATTTAGTTTACAAAAAACTGTTGGCTTTGTTTTTAAATAGTTTGCCTGGGAACATGAAAGCTCTCACAAAATGCTAGGAAAAGCAACACTCAGGAAAACCAGGATCCCCACAAAATGCTGGGAAAGCTGAGAATTTTCTCTGCTAAAAGCTTTTTAATATCCACAGTCATGTCTAGAAATATTTCTGTCTCAGCAACCTAAATTTCAAATGCCTGAGAAACTAGTGTGAAAAAGTATATAGGAAAGAGTCTAGGTTTTTTTTTACATAAAACTGGTAAATTAATAATGGATCAATTCATTAGCTACTGCAGTGTTTCATAAATAATCATCAAACTACCTCTGGGTCAGCAAGGTCGAAGTAGACATACTAAATATAGTAAATGTTGCCTTGTCAATGAAAATGAAAGAAGAATGCCTTGCTTCTGCCTTAAAAAAAGTAAAGGCTGAGAAATTTTAAATGTAAATATTTAATTTTAGATGTAAAGATTTTGAGAGCTACAGCTTAATATTACAGAGCTGGACAGCTTCATATTTGTGAAGTGTTATTTCCTTCAGGGCATTAGATTTTATTACTGATGAAATGAAGCCAGATGAAAGATCATAACCAATACCATGGATGGACTGTTGGTCTGAAATTTTTCTCAATAGAGTATTTAAGAAACCAAAATATAAAAATTTTTAAGTTTTTCAAAGACAGAAACACTGAAGAACTTTTATATCCATACAAGTTCTGCTGCACATCTAGTGTGCATTTTATGGTGTTTCTCTTATTTGGCTATCCTTTATAATATTTTACTTCTAATATTATATTTTCTTAGGTCTATACCTTTAATTCACCATAGATAAATATTGTTTAAATAATTACCACTTTTTTACAGAGTGTAATCTTTAAAATTATTGTAGTGATACTCCAGACATCATGTTAATGTGTACTTAACTTTCTTTAACAATGTTTCCAGTTTATCTCTGTAATGCAAATGCATCCCATTGAAAAGAATTTCTTGTAGACATTTGAAGCAATTAAATGATCGTAAGTATTCGCCCATCAGTTAAGGGTAGCTCTTTAACCTTTGCTCTCAAATCCTTAGTTTGGTAAAATATCATTCTGCAATTTTCTATAGACAATTTTTTTTTTTCTTTCCATTGTTTCAAAGATTATTTTCTCAGTGTTTCTATTTCAAATTAAACATTAATTAGTAGCACAACTATATCACATACATTAGAGGGAGATTTGGATGAAAAAAAGAAGAATCTTATGAAATTGCTGGGCCATAGTTTATAGGCTTCTTTACGGCTTTCATAGACATCTTTTTTTTTGAAATAAATCACCATATTGGTACATATGCTTAGCGCCTCTTAATCATTTTTTGACACCTTTCCTGTCTCCTTATTGCCCTGGAGTTTTTGAGGGACAATGTGAAAGGGTGTACAGCCCAGAAGAAAATTTGATGGCCATTCTCTGTTTTTTACTCCAGTGAGTAGTACTGATGCTAACAAGCTCTCCCAAATTTTTAAACACCTACACTCAGACATGCTGAAAAGAAACCCATGGGAGAAACTGTCTTCTGTAGAAGGGAAGAAGGGAAGGGGCGGGGCGGGAAGGTGCGGGAAGGTGCGGGAAGGTGCGGGAAGGTGCGGGAA
>VXBT01000651.1:100106-114591 GCA_013400235.1 Oriolus oriolus
AAGGGAAGGGAAGGGAAGGGAAGGGAAGGGAAGGGAAGGGAAGGGAAATAATATAATGTGACTACACAGAAGCAGTTACCATTGTTCATTTACAGTGGTCACATTTGGCATTGGAATTACCTTCACGTTAGTAGTGAAAGACACCTTCTTGCAGGGTCAGAGGGCATTGGGAATATACAGGTCTTAAGACACACAAATGGTAAGGTGTGAAAACAAGTATATCTTTACTCTAAATGATTAAAGCCATTTTAGATTATCTCTGCATATGTATGTTGTTTGACATTCGCGAATGAAATCCAGAAAAATATTCAAGTTCTCATAAATTTTAACTTCTCTTACTATATCTATAAACATTTGTTAATAGGATTTATCTTTTTATTCATCAGTAGTATAATATTCATTTTTTTTCTGTTATCAATAGCTTTGGTTCTATACTTTTGATGCTTTTTTAAAAATCTATAGGATACACCAAAAATATGCCATGAACTTCTGCTCCTGAAATTCAAAAAATAAAGAGATTAGGAAAACCTCCTTATTTCTCATTGTAAAAATCAAGCCCAAATCCGCTACAAAATAAAGGTTTCTGTTGTCTTGAAAATGGTTTAGAAATCTTTCAAAAATGAAAGAATTTAAATACCTATTAATCAGCTTTATTTACCTCCATGAATGAGGACTCTCAGCTCAAAAAACAACAGCCAAACACACTGCATTTTTGTGATGTAGCTTTATATATGTGTTTTCATATTCATCATATTCCTTCTACTCTCTTTGTCATTTTCTGGTTGTCACTGTTGAATTAGAGCTGATGTTTTGACTGCCACATGCAAAACATACATTTTCCAAGCGTGCAAGTGGCAACCAGATCTATGGAGTGTCAGTAATGACTGCCTTACCTGCAACTGTGGCTTACAAGATCAGAATTGAAACCCAGAAAAGAAAGCAGAAAGAATTTGTAGGTCCACCACCCTCAGTGAAGGACCTCATAAATTCTTAAGCTGCTTCACATTGTTCATTGGTACAAAAATGAAGCGCATAACTTTTCTCTAAAAGTCAGTCTGTCAATCCTTCTGACAAACTTGAGCTCTAGAAAATTCTTCATTTATTTTTAATTCATGGAATATGCTATTCTGCTTCTCACAGTGCTCTGTTTTACAAGGGCTCACAATTGAAAAGTTACAGCTTAGTGAGAAATAATGTATGGATGAAGCAGAAAACTAAATATGAAGCATGAAATGGAAATGTCAGCTGGAAACTACCAACTATCTCTTAGCATTTCCTGTGTTTAACTAGAAAGAGATATTTAGCAATTAGCAAGTCACAGTCTGTCATTTTATTTGGGGCTCCATAGCTGTACTTTGTGTCTTCAGAGTAGAAGTTGTTAATTCTGTTTTACTTTATATGTCTCTGTTTACGTCAGATATAGTTTGTTATTCTGTCAAAGTATTGGCATGCAAATTGGTGAGAAATGATGTGTGATCATTTCAAATTGATTATAATAGAAATCACACTAGTCTCACTTTAAAAAAATGACAGAAGTAGGAGTTCAAATCCATTCTAATCACTTTTATCCAAATGGTTGTCAGTTTTTGTATATTAAAGGCTTCTTCAAAAAACTCGTTATATAAAAAATTTTCTAGAAAGCACTTGTAAAAGTTGTAGTTGTATTTTCTCAATTACATACAAGAGAATTTTTTCTATCAATAAAATGCAAATAAGATCTGTAATGCTACGAATCGCTTACTTTTCCAATAAGAAAAGAAACAGCCAACATTACCAGCAATTTTCATGAGTATAAAAGCAGTACCTGAACCTATACTCCATCTGACCCAAGGGAAAATAGGGGAATAAGAAAGGGAGAAAAGCCAAATCAAGGCAAAGCAAGGCACTGAAGAAAGATGAAGTCATATATTTCTGAACAGAAGTATCTAATACAAATCTTGATGAAAAGTGTGGGTCATAATTAGTTCGTTTATCATGTCTTGCTTCAAATGAAAGCAGCACTCATTTCTGTGCCAAGCATCATGCTACAAAGTAGTGTCATAGTATTCTTAGCATCATTCTTATTGCTTTTAATTTATGTACTTTTGAAAAGCAGTGGTTAATAGGACATTCTGGGGTTGAGTAAATTAAGATTCAAATTCTTTTTCATTCAATTGTTTTCCATGACACCAGGAATTTCTTTCAGAGACAGCTATGCAGGAAGACTTCTAAGCTTGACTACAGCTTCAGATATCTAGAATGAAATTGTAAAACCTCAGCTAGTAACCAATATTGAGGGTACTCGGGTTTTAGTAATACCAGATCCCTGAACTGAGTGCTGAGAGTCTAAAGGTGTGATTCCTTGGAAGGATGTTTAACCATTTAAAAATTAATTCCTTCTGTAGTCAGCAGGGACCCACAGAAGAGAAGAATTCAAGATGTGAAGGTATCTGTTTTGATATATATTTGAGGGTGGAATTTATATTAATTTTGGAGATTATATATATTTTTTGACACTGAAAATAAAGAGAACTTAGGTAATGTTGAAAGCAGGATTAATCCCACTTCTGTTGCTCAGATCCATGTAGCACTCCCCCCCATGGACACACACAAAGATCAACGATGTACTGAAAACAAAGTGCAGATTGAAAAAACCCCAAAGAAATCAATTTGCCCATTTTTCACTAGATATCCTATAGATTACTTAACAGATTTACTGAGAAGTCTTTTTAGTCCTTAAACGCTTTTCAATCTTTTTTCCTCCCTAGAACAGCTCATTTATCATTACCTTTCACTGGCATTCACCATTCAGCTAAAAGAAATCATAGAATCATAAAACCATGGAATGGTTTGGGTTGTAAAGGACTTTAAAGATCATCTAGTTCCAGTCTTCCAGCTGTGGTCAGGGACACCTTCCACTAGACCTGGGCATTCAAAGCCCCATCCAACCTGGCCTTGAATGCTTCCAGGGATGGGGCATCCACAACTTCTCTAGGCAACCTGTTCTAGCTCCATAACCCTCATAGAGAATTTCTTTGTAATATTGAATCCAAATACTTAAATATCTTTTATGTGTCTTACAACATTTAGTCAGCAGCTAATTGTTATTGGTGTTTACATATTATGAGATCGTGGAAACCCTATATTTCTTTAGCAAAGTTATAGCAAAGGTAATCTGTATTTCCTCATTCATTTGAAAATTTAAATTTTCAAAAATGTAAGAACTTACTGCAAGACAAATCTTTACAAGTCTATTGTACTGGGCCACTAAAA
Organism: Oriolus oriolus; assembly: GCA_013400235.1. Lineage (NCBI taxonomy): Eukaryota > Metazoa > Chordata > Aves > Passeriformes > Corvidae > Oriolus > Oriolus oriolus. The sequence continues at coordinate 103,359 of VXBT01000651.1, forward strand.
GACCTTTTAATGAATTATCCTTCTCTATCTCCTGGACATTTTGCTGTAAGTGTCCATAGTGAATCCTGAATATCAGAACTGTCAAATCTTGGATATCCACTATCAGAATCTTTCTACAGTGTCAGAAATTTCCTACATGACTTCTTTTTGTCATATGTGAACTTGAAAATGCTTTCAAGAAAATGGCTTTAAGAAAATGGAAGACACAACAGAAACTGGAGGACAGCAGTGATGTGCATCTGATCTACTCTAAACAAAGTGATGTCCTCTCTTTCTGTTCCACATTCACACACTTTACGTGAACAGAAGCCTGATTATGGGTTGTTGTATCTCAGCAAGGGCACAAGATAAACTCACAAACAAGAACATGAACGTCTCTTCTCAGAACTCCCTTCAGCTTTCAGGCATATGGACTGCATTTGCTTGTCTTCATTTGTTTTTCATTTATTTTGTGAAGGTGGTCATAAATTTTTATTATTTAATTTTTTATTATTTATTTTTTTCTTTCTAATGCATCATCACAAGTAAAAGTTGCAGCCTGAAGTCAAATATTATATTTGTTGTCCACTCATGAGTACAAAGCAATGTTACTGTAAAGCTAAAAGCAGAGTCTAGCTAATTGCTGGGCATACAAAAAAAAATTACCTAGCCAGGCAGCATTTGAAAGTGTTTTCAAAAGTGTCAGATATTAAATCCATAGCTCAGACAAAAGATTCAGTACAAACAGTAGAAAGGATTCTGCTTCTTCAAATTCAGGTCAATAGTGAAATTCCATAACGTAGGGATAAAACATTTATATAATAAAAAATACATGCACGTTAACATATCATTATTGCAATTAAGCATAGTATTGTCAAACAATAATAAAATTGTTGAATCACTGAATGAATCAGTCCACAAAGATGTATCAGACAGAAATGCTGGGAGACAAATTATTATTGCTGGATGCAGTGTCTCTTGAATGCAGAATTTAGCCACTAAAGATCATTACTATCCATTTTGAACTACATACACCACTTCAAATACGCAACATATAAACTGGTTAAATATGACAATTAAAGAAACCCACCACTTTATCTAAATTCAGCGTAGCTTTTTTTTCCCGTGGGAAATGAGTAAATTATATCTCTGACAGACAAAGCTGTCCTCCCCATGATTTAGAAAGCCAATGAAGACAACCTAAATATGAATATGTCACAGCCAAGGAGGAAAGAAAGTCACTATTTAACAAAACTGTAAATATTTCTGCCTTTCCAAGCAACTTGTGCATATACCAGCAAGGAATATCCTCTAGTAATTTTGTCAAAAAGGCCTTAAATAAATATACTGGATTTGCTGACATTTGTCCAGATTAAATGAATTAGATCTGTACACACCTGATTACATTATGTATACATACATAGAAAAACTTAATGAAAAATAATTTTCCCCCTTTTGTTCTTTGGATTGTTAATGTCTGGGTAAAAAAGAGGCAGTGCCTGATTTTTTAACTTTTATAAAATTTAAACATAATCAATTATCTTGGTCTTCCCATTGACACAAGGTGATGACCCACCCCTTAACAGTGGGTTGTCATACATAATATTAAAATAGATAAATAAGGCACAGTTAAACACTGATTTTTCAAGTGGTCTGTTAGAAATTACTTTCCTAAATATGAAGATTTCCTGTGCAACAAATTATCTTAATTCTCTTGTATGCCTGAGATATCACATTGTGTTAGTCTCCTCCTTTGGTGCTAAATGTGAATTTGAGAAAAGAAAGTTTTATATCCAAGCAACGGATGAAGTCTTCTTTGCTGATGGCTTTGTTGCTGTTTACTTAATTCTTTGAAGACATTTATATTATATTTCCTTTAATTTCTTTGAGATTTGCTCTTTAAAAAATAGCATCATCTAGTCAGACTACACACAATACATTATTACAAGCAAATAATTGCAAACAAATTTATAAGTATGTAACTTTTAAATTTTTCATTCAAAGTCAGATTATTTTAAATTAAATGCCACTTCTTATGTCAGGGAATTATGTAACTTCACCTGTATTCTTTGCTTATTAAAACATAAGCCTCTCAAAAATTATTTCAAATGAAAGACAATATCTTATCACAATATTTCAGAAAAAATCATCAGTACATAAAGTCTAGTACAGCTAGAATGATGTTTAATTATACTAGCTTCATGTAAAATGTATTACAGTTATGACAAAGATATTTCTTAGTGTTTCTGGTCAAATGCATTCTGTTAATATTTCAAAGGATGCACATGTACCACTTTTGGAGCCATTATACTTCCTAAAATTTTAATAAATTCCATATAAGCAGAAGCCAAGTTTTTGAGAACCGAATATGATACACTCAATCATCATAGATAAAGTACAGTTAATTGCTTCAAGAACCCCTGACATTGTTGTTCTGTTTGGGGTTTTTTGTTTTAAAAGGTGGAAGAATATATTGTCAACTATGACATGAAATCAATTATGTTATTGAAGTAAACATGAGTGTAAAAAAAAGATTTTTGCTCTACCAGTTAGCTTAGAGAACTTGTCCATGATCTATTCAAAGAGATCAAAAGGTAATTTCCAGCTCACAAGACAGCTCCCTAACCTCCACACTACAGGGAGGACAGGAGGAAGAAGGAGAAGCAGTAGATTTCACCTGACTGCTATACAGATGATCAAGAAATGGGGACAACATTCATGGAAACAGAATATGTTGAGGCCGACAGCTGAAGGCTTCACAGATCCTAACTTGGAGATAGTTAGCTTCTGTTTGTGAGAAAAGCCCGTGAAAAGAAACACAATTAGTTTCTACCCTTGAAATGCAGTATCAACAGAAGCAAGAAATCCAAACAATAGAAGGAGAAAAACAGCCACATTTCTGCACCTGGTATTTTTCTGCAATCTTGAACACTTATGCTATAAGTAGCCAGTGGTAATATATTGTAGTTAATAATAGCCAATGAGTCTACTGTAGTAACTTAGCGGCCAATGACTGTGTAACACAAATGATAACACACAGAAGTGCATAAAAAGAAGCTGCTTTGTTAATAAATGGCTTTTTGGCCCTTAATAGAGGCACTATTCATGTGTACATGTGTTGTTTTGGCTGCCCCAACAGCAGCAAGAATAGATTTGAGAAAGAGGTTATTTCCTCTTTTAGTGGTGATCGATTTACAGAAAAGAATTTCATATCTATATGACTTCTTTTGTTTATTTAAATTTTGTCAGGGAGTAAACAAATCAAATCCTTGAATTTTGAAGTTAGACAATGTAATTAATCTTAAATTTTTTGTTATGAGTTCTTTATTTCTCTGGCCCCACACCCCCTGTCCTCCTACCCAATACCCCCTCTACCCCAGCCCTCAGCCAGACTCAAGTAACAGAAATGCTACTATGAAGCTCTCTACATTATGATGAAACATGCAGGGACAAGAACAGTGCTGTAACAAAAGAAACTATTCAGTAACACTGGGTCAGATACAGAAATTTTAAAACTGAGAGCTAAATTCTTTGAAATCATGGCAACTTGGATTTGTGCAGAACACTACTTCAGTTGACTTCATGGGTCATCCTAAACCTTGCAAAATCAATAGTTTTTCAGCAGAGTTCAAAGGCGTTAGGATATCTTCTTGGAACTTCAGACCATGAAGTGTCATAGCCCCAAGCAAAGAAATATTACTAAGAAATATTAATAGTGTGATTATATATATAAAATACCATGTCATGTTAGCATACTCAAAGCATAGTTGATAAAGTACTGCTGTTACTTCATCCACTTTGTAAGTTAACTAACAAGTAACCAGAGCACATTATCTGGATCGAGAAAATTACCAGAAAACTGACTAGATCAGCAAAGCCTTTGGATTATAACCCAGCTTTACTGTTTTATATAGGTACCAACAACATTGCAAGAGGAAGTCCAAGGTCACTCAAGTGAAATTTCAGGGCCCTGGGAAGAATATTTTTTTAAAAATAAATAATTGTAAGTTGTTAATGATGTGAGAAAAATGCTGACAAATGTAGCACCTGCAAGTAGCTAAACATCTGGATAGTTAGGATTTTATAATTAAACAGCTTTTTTATTTAGCTTCCCTTTGTTCTTAATTGCATAGAACATGAAAAGTAAAGCAGTCACATTTTATAGATTCACATATCTTTTATAAAATTTCATAGCTTTAATTTCTTGATTTCTGCTTGCTTCTGTTTTCAAATGGATACATTCTAGCTCTCAAACTCTTCTTTTTGGCTGAAATAACTTTAATTTCATTGTGGATATCAGATACCTGCATTATTAATTAAGAAAATCATTAATAATTTAGCTTGTAAGTTGCAGGGGAAAAAAAAAAACTCAATTCACTCTGCTTGAAAGAAATCAGGATAGAAGTGGTCTATTGATTTATTAACAACATGCAATTAACCAGCAGTCATTGAACCATGCATTCAGGATCAATATCCTAAAAACCTTTCTACAAGTCATTGTAGAATTTCTAATCCCTGACCCAGAATCACACAACAAACCCATTTCTCCCTGGAGTAGATGTGGGTGCTGTTCTTTGTGCATCCCTGATGATCCCCATCCCTCACTAATGTACTGGTCACTGTGACAGAAACCCGTGGTGCCAAACACCTACACCTGAAATGTGGGTCCCCGTGTATCACCCCACTAGCTGAAGTGCAGCTGCTCACTGCAGCTTTTACGAATGCTGCTGTGCCCGACCCAGACAGGAGTTGAAGTGTTACAGGGCAGAATTTCTGGCAGTGTCAAAACAGGTTTGACTGCTGCTCAGACACCCTCTTCTCTTCAGAAATAAAACTTGAGAATATGTGGGAAATACTGGGATCTCTAAGTGACTCCAGTAACCTCTGTTTTGGCAGCTATTTTGTCCCTCAAGTCCTTATTTCTCCTCATTGATTGTTAGGGAATTCTGGTTGATTAGCACCACTTTTGATCAAACAAATCCTACTAGCATAAATTTGCCTATGGTCTTATATTTTTGCGCTTTAGAAGGACAAGACTTTGAAGTTTCAGATCTCTTCTAAATACCCAGCCAGAGTGGGAATAGAAACAATACCTCGTGGAGAACTGCATGTTGCACAGTAAGTAGAGGAGAGAGATTTATAAACATGTTGTTTCTGGTGTGATGAAAAAAATCTTTGTCACTTTGTAAATATAATAAAATAATGTTTATATTTTCTAAATTTTTCTCCTTCATCTAGCTATTCTGAATTTTCATTTAAAGATGCAAAGTTGGTTCATAAAATCAAATTTCCACTCTACTTCTGAAAGATACATTTTATCATTGACTTTTATAACTTCTTCTTCCCTGGCAAAACAAAGGCATGATCCAAAGTTTGAGCAATTCTGCCTACACGTGTGCCTGTGAGAGTGATTCCTTTTCCTCAGGTGAAAAGGTGCAGAGGTGCTACACTGCATAGAGTGTAGATCCTCTGAACTATGAAATCAACATACCTCTATGACACAGAAATTAAAGTGAGTTCTCTTGTATCCTAGAAAGCAAATCTTTATTTTGTGTGAGGCTATGGATTTTGATTCTTCGTGTGCCATTAGAGCATGTGTATTTAACAGAGCCAGGACAGTGCTGGATTGACTATGTAGGGTGTATAAGGAACTGATCCTTATGGAGCCCTGCCTATACACTGACTTGGATCCACACAGGGATCTCACACATTCTTTGAACCCTGTACACACTGGCCTGCAAACCTGCTGCCAGCTGTTGGCTGAACCTACTTACCAGCACCAGACCTACTCTGCTCTTGTTGTTCAGGAAGATCTGTGGATCTGTCTCTGTCACTGAGGGCACTGCCCTGCCTGTCATCCTTGGCACCCAGCTCTCCATCCCTTCAGGAGCAGGCCACTATTTCTGCCCCCTGACCATCTGCAAAAGGATTTGCGTGTCTGAAGGTTGCACTGTGAACACAGATCGCAGCCTGTGTTTACTAGACCATCTTATAATAATTAAGCTGTTATTATTTTTATTGGGCTGCTATTGTTTATAGAAACAACTTTACACAGTAAAGTAACTCTGACTGTTTCACAGCTCACACCCCCTCTCACTCACAGAAATGTGTCTGGATCATCAGCTGAGAGCCCAACTGCAACAGTTTACTAAGGTGCCAAGGGTCACAGAGATGTGCCACTAGCTTCTTTCTAAGTGGTTGGAAAATACCTCTATGAGTCCTATGTTTTACCAGGCATATATAGGAACCTGTAGTCTCGGTCTACATGTACAGCTGTTGCCTCTTGGATGTGGTTAGAACTATAGAACATTTTGCTGAAGCAAATGTATGCTAGCAGCCTTGAACACATTCAGCTGCTCCTGCCAGTCTGACTTTGTCAGTTCTTGCAGCTTCAAAAGGACTGACAGTTTCTGGAGCTATTCAGTTGCTGGGAGACTTTCAGAAATTATAACTCAGCACATATCTTTCCTTTTTTTGCAACCTGCTCTTTTTTGGTAACTCTTTCTCCATAATCATACTGAAGCACACAGATATTCATCTAATGGATCTAACAAAAGTTTTCTTCGGTACATGGACGCATGATATCAATGCCTGTGCAACTGACATCCAATATAATGAAAAAAATAAAAAATGGAAACAAAAGTTAAACAGCTTTATCTTGGGCATGTCTGATGATCAAAGAAAGCATCTCTCTAGCATACTGATTTTTTGTTTTTTCAGACACTTGAATTAAAAGAGCATATCATTCTTATAAAGCTAGAAAGGTCAGAGACAGACTTGATGCTTCAATGCTTCCCTGACAAATATGACCTCCTCAGGGCAGGGGTTTAACTTTTTGAAAATCCTAGCATTCTTTTATTAGTAAAATCATAATCCTTTTTACAGTTTGTTTGTGGTCCATCCCTTTCATCTCACTGTTAGTTGATTTCTTTTGCTAAGCTGCTCTGATATTCCCCATTTCCTGCCCAGCCATGAGAAAAATAGATTAGACAAAGCTTTCAGTGTAGAACCTTGAATATTTTTTTTGTTCACAACTTTGTTGTCATGCCTAACTGAGCTACTGTTTCAGCATCATTAACACTGAATGTAAATGGATATATGATACAGTAGTGAACAAATGAAATGTTTCTTCCTGGAAGGTGTTAAACTTAGTCATATAAAGTATTTTGGAAGTATCTGCATTACTTAAGGCATGCTCTTCTATGATACATTTATAGAAGTAGAATATATTGAAGAGGGTGGGTCTGCAGAATCTAAATCAAAATTTAATAAACCCCTTCAAAAATTATTAACAGATTGGACAAGTGTCCCTCCACCCCCTGAAAAGAAATGGAGATTTTTGTTGTCATTTTAACTTTTAGTGCTCATGTTATAACCATTCTCTTTTCTTGTGTGTATCGTGAAAGAAAACCATATGAATAAGGTAAGAGAAGTATCCAAAACATTAATTTGTTCATATAGACTATATAGCGAGAATACAAAATATAGAACTACTGTTAAAAATTCTATTCCATTAAAACTTTTTTTTTTTTTTTAGTTTTTTCCACTTTATTCTTTCCATAGGTGAGATTCAGCCCCATCTATTCCTTTGCAACACCCAGAAATAATACTTTTACTGCAACAATTTTCCTGATAGGCAGTTAAATATTTTCCATACTGCTTTTCATCCTGGATAATTTGATCACTGTAGGGCACGTTGTGCATAATTTTAAAAGAATGGAACACGGAAATTTACGTGATAGAAAATAATTTTGCCTTAAAAAACTATTCAGAAGAAATAAGACACAGCAAAAAATATTCCCTGATTTTTTATTGAAGGACAGTGAAGCAAATTGAAAAGGTATGATTTATGCACTTTGGTGCACATTCCTTCCTCAGATACTTTTGGTCACACTGAAGTGAGACTGAATCAGTGCCCACAGCTTACTCAGTTCTGTGTGGCAGGTAGAACATAGCAGGGGGTGAAATGAATTCATCTTTCTGTCTTCAACTGAACTAAAAGCAATTTTATTCTTCCCATGTGGTCACTTGAGGTGCTTGTCATGTTCAAGCTAATGATATCAGGCACCCTCAGGTTGTTTAAGTATTCATGAAGTAATTAAATTCTCATTAACATATAAATAAAAGAAAACTGAAAACAAGTTTAGAAGGCACCTAACATCTGTTCTAATGCTTTAAAGTATTAAAACGTGCCACATACAGAAGGAAAAGTGCATTCTGTTCAGCCAAGTATGTTGCACAGATTATTTATAGAAACTGTAATTAAACTGATTTGGTATATTAAGTAAAATTAACAGCAAATCATAATTTAGGTAGTTCATGTGTCTCTGACACCTAAATAAGTAATCTGAATAGCAAGGACAGAAATAAAATTAATTTTTGTTTGTTCTGAGATCCAGAAATAATGACAAGAACAATTGAAGATTTATTCCTTTATAGAAGTGCAAAATCTCACACTGCAGGCGTACTTCCAGGTGCTATTTCAAAATACATTGATTTTTAATAATGAAATGCTACTGATATTTAAAAAAAAAAAAAAAAGTCCACAGAATGACTTATAAGTTAACTGTTAACGTTTCTTTAAATTGAGTTTAATGCACAATTCTGTCATACAACGTGAGACTTTAGTTCAGACACAACCTTACTCTCTAAAATGAATTTTTCCTTCTAACATTAAGCACTTTACTCCTTTAGATAATTTTTCCCAAGAAAATATTAGAGAAAATATGTTTTACCTATTAACAAAATGTGTGCCCTGTGTTCTATACCACATCACTGCAGTTTTCCATATGATAGAAAGAGCCAATAAACCTAAATAATCTTGAACCACAATTTGAGATTGATAAGCTGAAATGAAACAGAGCAAAACAGGTAGAAAAATCTTTGATAGAAGAATGTTCAGAATGTGTTAAAATAACCATTTCGTCAAACAGAGACAGCTCTGGAAGAATGCATTTCTGAGAAGTAAATTCTTCAAATTTATCTTTCAAGTGAAATATACTGAATTGATTGTGTTCTTTTCTGTTTGCAACAACCTCTGTCTTTTTTTTTATCCTAATCTATATTAAAGTGTATTCTGTACCAGTTTAATTTCATTGTGCTCTTACTGACTTAGCAGAAAGTACATAAGATATAAGCTTATATTGTCCTAACTTTTAACAGTGCGGAATGTATAACCAGAGAAATTTAACATTTTTTTATTGTTTATGTTGTATTGTTCATTTCAAAAAGCAGTATTTCATGCCTTATTCCTTGCCTTATTTTATGCCTTTCTCCTTGCTGTGATGCCTATGGAGGGAAACGTATGCCAGTTATGCAATGTGTTTGGTGCATGCCAAAAAGGATATATTGCAAAAAATCCACATAGACCTTCCTGAAATAAGAAGATAAACCTTTTTTTTTCAGGTTTTAACTATGGCAGACAAAATCCAAGTAATTTAAAAATAGCTGCAGTGAGTTATCATTATAGACACAAACAGCTCTTATTCTTTTATAAAGAGTGCTATTCACTACCAGTAACAACATTTACAAGCAACATGTGAAAATATTCTCGTCTTTGTTTGGTCCAAAACCTGTTATGAACTCATATCAGTACCCGTCAGCTGTTATGGTTAGCAGAGAAAAATATTTTCTTAGGCATTACAGCAGCGAAAGGAAACTATGTAGTACTACAACCTAGAAAAAAAAAAAAATTGGTCCAAAATCCATACAGCAATGAAGACACTAACTGAAGCCTGGATAATTGCAATCTTATACTGGTAAAAGCTCATGAAAAATTAATTTGGTAACTCATGAAACAGGAACCAAGGCTTGGTTCCTACATGCCTACAGGATAAGGAAATTAAACATTGCAAGGCTTGCTTGAGAGAATGTCTGCCCCAGAGCAATTATCTGTGCTTACCTTGGAATCCCTACTGATCTTAGATTATCTCACAAAACACATGAGAGAAAGACTGCCTAAACAAACTCTAATCTTTTTATGAACCTGAAACAGGGAGCAAACTGTTGAAGTCTAAGTCTGTATGAATATAAAGCATCAGTATTGGTATAATCTCTTTAATGTGGGGTTGGGTGGTGAACAGGCAGTTTCATGAACAGGCACTGGTTCTAAATAAGAGCTCATCTTTTATTACTATTAGTTAAAACACTATTTAAGAAATCTTCATCAACAGACTTTTATTCAAGATTAAGCAGTTCTGGATGCAGTGTTGAGTTGTGATGGAGGTAAGGTGGTAGAATCAATAGTTGTTGACCACATTGGGTATATTTCATAAAAATGCTCCCAGTATCCTTAAATAAAGAGATATTGGTGTGTATAAAATATGGTTTAGCCATACTGCTGTCGGGAAACAAAACCAAGCCTAGAGAATTGACAACTCCCTCTGGAAAAGGATGTTTTCTGTTGTTTCCTATTAAACACTCATCTGTCTCTTAAGTGCATCTTCTGCTGCCAGACACATTGAACATTACACTGACCATTATGCTGGCCAAAAGTGTAGCCATCAGTGGATCGAACTGATTATTCAATTGTACATATACTTTGCTGAATTAGGAGAGATAGACCTCAAAGACTTACTTCATCATCTGCATTGTACTTGTACACTCACACACTGACCGTGTTTCTGACAACAGCAAATTTCTCTGAGGTACATAATTTCCAGTGAAATAGCTTTATGCATGTGCATGAAACTACTCCACCCCACTTCTTCAAGGCCATGACTTAATATTTTTTATTGCTGAAATTATGCAATCGGTTTATTCCAAAATGGAGGAAGGTGTCAAGGTATAGAAAACTTCCAATATTTCTCCACAAAAGACAGCTTTGGACAATTTTAAGGACATTATGTTCACATAAACAGTAGTCTTCATTTTTTTCAAGCAGAGGACATGCAGATATTAAATGCTGAAATAACTTTGAGAATAGGAATTTAACTCAATGAGTTAAGATGTCACAAACTGAGGCAGGGTTAGAGTTGGATTGCTGCTATGACCCTGGTGAAATTAAGCTTCTGTGTCTCCATTTGGCCATAATTGAAGAACCTTTTCCCAGTGCACTTTTTTGACTCCTTATCAGTGAGATCGCTGCTTTACCCATCTATTTTCATCTTTGGCTTCCAGCTCACCTCCCTTCATGGAACAGGCTGCCTTTGCTGTTTCCTCATGAGACTACTCTCTTCTCACTGTGTGCAATTCATAACAAGGGTCATTGTTTTGCCCAGTTTGTGGTAGGGTGTAGCAGTGCGGATTTTATGTT
>VXBT01000653.1:0-35285 GCA_013400235.1 Oriolus oriolus
GCGGTGTCCCGCTGTCAGTGGTGTCCCCTATCAGTGGTGTCCCCTGTCAGTGGTGTCCCCCTGAGAGCCATGTCCCCCTGTGAGCGGTGTCCCCNGTGTCCCCCCCGTGCCAGTCCCTGCCGCTTTGCCAGGCGTGGGGAGCAGCCCAGGGCACTACCCATGGGATCCTCCTTCAGCAGCCCCAACGCGAGCCAGCGGGCATGGCCACACTCCGTGCCTTGTCCCCTGGCGGAAAACAACTTTCGTTTGGATCTGTGATCCTCCGCTTCTCCTCCCCTGAGCTGTGTGAGCACAGCAAGCCGTGGCAGTTCACTGAGCACCTTCCTCCTGCAAAAACATTGTACAGATCTTTTGAGGTAGTGAGAAATTAAACTTTTTTTTTTTTTTTCACTTTTTTTCACCAAGAAGCCAGTCAAATGCTGGAACAGGAGCCCAGAGTAGGAGCAGGGTCACAGTCCTTAGACACAGATAAAATTCAGCACGATAAGCCCCTGAGTAACCATGCCCACTGGAGCAGGAGGTTGGAGCTGGGGTCACGATTCCAAGAGCCTGGTCTCAGAGCAGGAGCTGCCTGTGGTTGTACCTCCTGCAGCAGACCCATTGTCATCCCAATCCCTAACGCTGAGCCCACCTGCCCCTACAGCATTGCCTGCCCCTATGACATTGCCTGCCAAGAAGGTATTTCTGAGGCAGACTGCCAAAACCTCAAATTCCTTTTCTCCACTGGGGAATATCACCCCTTGGAGCAAAGCACTGCTGTGCCCAGGGAGCTACCTGCCCTGTGAATTTTATGCTGGTTCGGGCCAGGGCAAAGGAGCACTCAAAAGATTAAAGTCCATAAACTTGAAGTTGGCACAGTGTCAGCGAGCAGGCACAGCCTGCTCTGGCATCCTTGGGTTTTCCGTGGTTTTGTGCACTCCCTGGGAGTGTTGCCGTGCTGTAGACAGGAGGAGACAGAAACCTGTGGGCTGGTGAGCATCGTCTGCCACTCCAAGCAATGTATTTTCCATTAAGGATGCTCCCTGGTTTTGAAGGGCACACCTGTGCTGCAGCTCCCTGCTCTGGTGTCCGTTTGCTGCCTGCCCACGCCGCTTCAGGGCAAAGGTTCTTCTGTGACCCCATTTAGGAGGACACAGCTGGTTTATTCCGAGGTGAAACCCAGGAGTAGTTCAGGTGATATCTCCCTCCGTGGGCTGTGTCCCATGGACAGTATCACTCCAGAGATACTCTCTACACACCTCCAACGGGAGCTCTGCGGGATTTACACCCCAAATCTGTCAGCCACCCTCACACCACGCTTGTAGCCCGTGTAACAAAGCTTCCTCAGCCATGTGGTAGAAAATCTCTGTCCTAGAAAGCTACAGTGTGGCCTCATATTATTCATTTTGTTGTTAGTAACAAACAAACAAACAAAAAAAAATCACAGGAAGAGCGGTGTGCAGGTTCTCGATCTCTATCACATGGATGAAGGTGAAGTCTCCAGCACAAGTCCACTCCATCCAGATGCCTGGTTTTAGCTCATTCCTTTTTGGACTTTCAGCCTGGGATCACCAGTTTCTGCGCCCAGGCTTTCTCTCTCATCTCAAGGATGCAGCCAAATCCTGCAAGGTATTTCCCTTCACCAGCCAGCAGTATTGTTACCTCCAAGTTCTCTATTACAAAAGGTGGGGTTTTTTTAAGAAAAAGTCAACTTGGCTCTGCAGCCTGGGCTCTCTGGCAGGGGTATTTTTGAAGCTCCCCAGGAGCTACGGGAATTGCACTCCAGCACTCCCCTTGGAGTGATGGGCTGGGCACAGCAGCCCCATGAGTTTCTGTGCACACTTGGCACATCATTTAACAACCCCAACTGGAAACCACACTGATCCTGTCCTGAGAAGTGGGACAAACCCAGCACTTCTAATATCCTTCAGAAGCCACCTCAATCTGATAATTTTCTGTTACGAGTTGCCAACCTTCAGTTCTAGGCGCCTGTGTCCGGGGGATTTTGCATTTACCAGCAGCTCTCTAACAAATCCTCTGTCCCCCTAAGTGCCAGGAAGGGGGCTGTCATTCACCCCACTGCTGGGAAAGGGCTTTGTCACTCTCCTTGTCACAGGACAGCATCCCAGAGCCAGTGAAGAGGTGGTTTGCAGATCTGGGAGGCACCCTCTGCTTCCCTTCTCATTGGCCTTTTGCTTTTGGTGATTTGTCCGGCTGAAATTCCCCACCAGCCTCAGTGACAGCATGATTTCTGTCCAGCAACTGTTGCCTGTGTGTGCAGGACATTCCGAGCCACGAGGTTGGGGCAGCACCATGTCCCACCAGCCCCACAGCTGTCCTTCATCCAGCATTGTCCAGCTTGGGCCGCTGCAGCCAGGGAATTCTGTTGTTGTGCTGTCCACAGCTGTGGCCCAGGAAGCTGCCTGATGGGGAGAGGGTGCATCTCCTCCATCAGAAAGCACCTGCAAAGCAGAAAATTCCAAATAGCCTCATATTGTTTTCCCAAGCTCTCTCCTCTTCCAGTTGCTGTCCAAGCAGCTGCGTACAGGGTTGTGAACCACAGAGGTGGCACAGTCAGTCAGACCCCCATGGCACAAACACAGCCCTCCTCACATTTTCATTTCAGTGTCTCACAGCTGAAAAACCACAGAATCATGGGATGCTTTGGGTTGGAAGGGAACTTAAAGCTCATCTCATTCCAACCCCCTGCCATGGGCAGGGACACCTTCCACTATCCCAGGGTGCTCCAAGCCCTGTCCAACCTGGCCTTGAACACTTCATTGATATGTCCAGACTCCCCTTGGTGGTTTTACAGGATCTAGGAAAGGGGCTCCTGCTGTGTGACTGTGCTTTGCTGCTCCAGCTCCTCCACCTTGGGGAAGTTTGCATCCAGCTGGGCTCCTTCCCTGGGAGCTGGGGTGTGGTGGGGCTGGATGCTGCAGGGTTTGCTCTGAGCTTGGCTCCCAGCTCTCCTAACTCACCAGGCAGTCCTGGAAAATCAGCTGCATTATAAGCCCTTTATTTCCCTCTTCCTGTAAAGAATAAAAGTATTTTAAGTGTATATGTTAATGTATATTAAGGTCTCTTGAAGAGACTCAGAGGGTCAAAAAAAAGATTCTGGCCAGGATATGTGGTGCCTTGCTCACACTCTGCTTGGGATACTCTGGAAACTTGGGATACTCCGGAAACAGCCTCTCTAGTGCAGCACCCACAGCAGCTCAGCAGCCGTGGTGGGACCCTTCACTGCATCTTCCCTGACATGAAAGATCTCAGTCCTGCTGGGGGTGGGGGAAAGAAACTGGAAGGTGTGAACTGGTTTGTACACCTCAGACCTTCTGATCCTCGTGGGATGAGCAGGAGGCAGCCTCACATGGGAAACTTGGGCTAACTGAGGCAAAGCACTGCTCCAGGTGAGCAGGTGACTTACCTGGGGGTCCAAGTGGGGTCACAGGGCCTTCTGACAGGCCTTATTGCGAGTAAATGTGTGGGAATCACATCCCTGTTCATGCACATCACTGAGAGTATCAGGCAGGAAGGATGCAACCCACAGCGGTGGAGGAAGGAACCCAGGAAGGCACAGAGGGGTCTGAGCTACACCGAGGCACCAGTGTGATGGCTGAGGCTCATGGGCTTGTCTGGAGGAGGACAGCGAGCCACCTCCTCGCCCACTGCCTGTCCACTCCTCCCAGAGCATCTCCTGGGCCAGGCAGCCTGGACCAGGGCCTGGTGAGGCAGATTCAGCAGCTTGGTGATACAGCTGTCAGTGATGGTAATCAGAGAAGGCATCTTTTTATCACGGACCTTACTGTTGGTGAACATAGCACAGCACAAACAAGTTTTGCCTTGCGTGGCCATGCCAGAGGCAGTGGGAGCCTTTATCAGAATATCCTGTAGTGGGAAGGGAAAGATTTCTTTAACCACAGGCAAGGGCAGAGAGCTGAGGGGCAGAACAAAAGAGCAAAGGATCTGGAAGGAATCACAAGTGACACCAGCAAAAACTCCTGGGACCTGCAGAGCAGGGCTGAGATGGAGTGCGAGGCACAGGAGATGGAGTGAGGGGATGTGACCAGGCTGTGGATCTTTCTCCTGGGGCTTTCTGGGCTAATTTTCAGCACATGGCCAGGCTGGGCAGCCCTTCACTTGTGCTGAATGAATCAGCACTCAGCAGCAACAGGGTTAAACACCGGGCTGCACTGTCTCCCCACTGAGGACACTCCCCCTCGTCGCTGGCTGCAGAGGAAATTTTAATCAGCGCCGTGATAAGAGCCTTTGAGTCCTGCTGGGAGTTATCAGCTCCTTTGTTTGTAAATGTAACTGCTCAATACCAATACACTTGGCTCTGGGTTCCGGCACTTCCCTGCTCCACAGCCCTTTGGCTCAAGCTGCTCCCTCCCTCCAGCCGCCCGCTTAATCGGGGTGTTAAAACAGGCCAGGTGGTGCTGAAAACAAGCATCAAGCTTGAGCTGTTTCCTTTCTGCCCCTGCTGTCACTGGGAGAGAGAGCTCTGAATTTGAGGCGGTTTTAAGCTTCAAGGAGTAGCTGATGAATATCAGAGCCTGGTAATTTAGCTCTCTGCAGAGTACAGACAATATATTCATAATCATTCTATATGGAGATGAGCTAGTAACGCAGTCAGGCTTATAAATCAAAGCCAGGAGACATGTTAGTGCTGTTTGCCTGAGCTCCTTGAGCGATCTATCCACGGGAAAATGTCTGTCTGACTCCTAGACGGGGCCAATTAACTTATAAAGATGCTCTCTCCCCTCACAGTGGCTCATTTGTTTACTTGGGCTCTGCCAGCTGGTGCTATTTTCATTCTGAGAGAGGGGGCCAGGTCGGTAAGAGATTTGTTGGAAGCCTGGGCTACAGAGGAGGGGAAACTGGGCTCAGGAGAGGCAGTGCCTTCAGCAGCAGCACGGAGAGGAGGTGGGGGTTTAATAAACAGCTTCCCTGTGCGAGCTGTCCTCAGGCTCCGAGCGTGTCCTTTCACACCCATAAACGTAGCTGCCTTCTTTTGTCCCTGTTTTATTGAGCAGGAAGGGAGAGCTGCAGCTCTGGGTCAGGCTCGGTCGTGCGCAGGGCGAGGCCGCGTGGACACAGGAGCACATCCCACGCTCGGGCAGCTTGGGAAGCAGCACCAGCACCCGGTGGGGCTGTGATGGTGATGCCAGCACCCAACAGAGCAGCTCTGCTCTGCTCCTGCTTTGCTTCCTTCTGGCTTGGCCACGTCCTGCCCCACACACACCCTGCGGGGATGTGCGTGTGCTGGGAGCAGGATGGGATCTGCTTTGAGTGAGCAGGATTTGGGGCGGTGTAAGGGTGCGCTGGCAGCCAGGCAGAGCTGGGAGCAAAGGGACGCGGCTGGAGCAGGGCCAGCACGGAGCTGAGGTCGGTGCTGACACCAGAGGGTGGTGTGGTCCCACGCTGGAAAGCCACCGCTGGAGACACATCCCTGCTCTGGCACATTTGTAAGGAGAGGACTTGGAGACAAGCTCATGTTTATTTTTTCATAGAGATTTTTAATGTTTATTTTTTAACGGACTTGGTTTAAATTTTTGTTTTCTACAATAATTCAATGTAAAAATCCCAGTACAATATACAACAGTTTGAACATTTGGAATAAGAAATCCAGCTTGGGGAGACACGTAAGTTCAGCTAGTTCCTAACACAGGCAGCAAATTCCCTCCACCCTCCCCCAGATTTACCAGCCAGGAAGGCATGTGGGCAGGAATGCTTTACAAATGTCAGCCCCACCCCATAAAGACACCGGGTGCCCTGTCCTTTTGTTGCAGTGGGACAATCCCTCAGGCACATCCCCTAGGAAAGGGCATTGTCCCCTCCGTGGGATGGCTGGGAGCCTCCAGCATGGCAAGGCAGAGTCTGCAGTGAAGCGAAGCTGGCTGGCCCTTGTGCGTGAGTGACATGGGATGCTCTGGAAAGGCCCTGCATGCAGGTCCCTCAGGGTCTGGTGCTCCCTTGGGACGGAGAGGAGACCTGTCCTCCCCTGGGCAGCAGTGCCAGCAGCCTTGTGCCCTAAAGCAGCCATAAGGCTGTTGGAAGGGGATGGCCACGGCCCTGCAGGGCCCAGCCTGAGGGGAGGAAAACAAGGATCATGAAGGGTCCCTGGCTCTTGTGTCTGAGGGGACATCTCAGGGATCGCTCACTGGCCTGGGTGCCGGCAGCTTTTTCAGGAAGCCACTTTGGCCTGGCCCATGGTACTCAAGCAGCCTGGGAATGGTCCTGCTTGAACAGCCTGGAGTGGTCCTGCTCGAGTGTCATGGGGTGGTCCTGCTTGGGCAACATGGGAAGGTTCTGCTCCAGCTACACTGGATGATCCTGCTCGAGCAGCCTGGAGAATGTCCTGCTTGAGCAGTTTGGGGTGCTGCTGATCAAGCAGGGTGGGATGGTCCTGCTCAATCAGCATTAGGGTGGTCCTGCTTGAGCAGCATGGAATGGTCCTGCTGGGGTGGTCGTGCTGCAGCAGGATGGGATGGTCCTTATGGAGGATGGTCCTTGTGGAGCATGGCATGGTCCTGCTGGAGCAGTGTGTGGTGGGTCTGCTTGAGCACCATGGAGCAGCTGCAAGCGGCAGGGATAGTTCTTCATGCCCTGCAGCATCCCAAGCAATGCATTCAAAGCCATTCCTGGCCTTTCTCGCCCCTCCTGGAAATCCTTCACTCCTTGAAGTGATCCCAGGGGAATCTAGTCGAGCTCCATGTTCCACATTAGTTATTGCTAATGTTAGATCAGGACATTGATGACTGTCTGTCTGAGTTACTGAAACCTTCCAAGGGCAGAGATCATCCCCTTTCCCCTGTGACCAGTTCCAGCTGCACCAGCCCGAGGGAGAAGTGTTTCCTGATGTCAGGAAGGGCCCTTCCTGCTTGCATCAGGGGTGGCTGAGCTGGTAGTGGCTTTCCTGGGTCAGTAAGGGATGGGATATAAGGCAGGAGAAGCAGGAAGAGAAGCAGAAAATTGCAGCTGGAGTCAGATGTGCTGGGAGTAAAAGAGTTCAGGGAGGAAGGAGGAGGGGACGAATGGGAGAGGTCAGGCTGGGAGAAGATTGGAAGTCAGGACAGAGGTGGGAGATGAAGGAGAATGTAAGGACAGTTAGAGAGGGAGCTGTGAGGTAAGGAAGGATGGCTGGAGGTCAGGGAGGAGTGGAGAGGGAAATCTGTGAGGTACATGGGACACTTGGAGGATAAAGAGGGATAGGAAGGTGGGGAGAAGTGGAGGAGCATGAGGAGAAACAGGGAAACTGTGGGAGGCAAATGACAGACAATGGTGAGACAGCCAGAGGTCATGTGAGAGAGACACGGCAAGAGGTGAAACTGCAGGAAAAAGTAGGGGGAACAATAGGAAGTGAAGGGTCACAGGAAGGACTGAGGTGGAGGAAGAAGTATGAGATGGAGGGTGAAGGAGATGGAAGATGGTGGAAAGGACAACGAAGAGGAAAAGAGGTTGCAGACGATGAGGAGACTGGGCAGATGGTAGAAAGTGGAGGGTGACGAAGAACAGGCAAATAGTGTTTGATGTGGGGCAAGGGGACAGATGGAGGACAGGGGGAAGTGGAGGATGAGGACAAAATGGAAGAGGAAAACAAGAAGAGGTTAGGTGGCAGGTGGTGGAGCAAAAGGATGGAGGGGAGATGAAGAGGAGGGATGAGGAGACAGCAGGAGATTGACAAGGATGACAGGAGGGACAGAGAGACACTTAGGGGATAGAAAAAGACAAAGACTGGAGGGCAGTGGAGGAGGATAGATGAGATGGGAAATGGATAAACACAAAGAGGGGATTGGAAATGTGGAGGTGGAGAAGGTAAACTTGGGTGACACTGGCAGGTGAAAGGATGGTGAAAGGTGGGAGGTGAGGGTGAATTTTGGGATGGGGAAGTGAAGGAAGTTGAGAGAGGAGATAGGAAGAGAGAAGAGGATGAAGAAAGATGTGGAGAAGATGAGTGGAGGAGGTTGAAATGTTGGGGTGAAGGTGGGAGCTAATGGAGGACAAGCAGGGATAAGCCGATGGTAAGATGTAGAGGACAGTGGTGGTGGGAGCTGAAGAAGACATGGTGAGATGTTGACATGAATATGAAAGGAAAAGCTGGAGGCAAAGCAAGGCAAGGATGGATGGGACAGGGTGAAGGTGAAGGAAGAGAAGACTTGAGAAAGGAGGGTGAATGAAGATAAGGAACAGGATGTGGTGAATGAAGGAGGAGCAGGTGAGAGGGATGGGATGAAAGTGGCAGGAAGACTGGAAGGTGAGATATGGAGGGCAGTGGAGGAACACAGGAAGGAGGAATGGGAGGTGGTGGGTGATGGAGCAGAACAAGGAGGGATAGGATGCAGTGTAGGATGCAGGAGCACAAGAGGGTGGGAGGGGACATGGTGGGTAATGGAGGAGAACAGCATGGCAGGGAGGGATGGGACACAGTGGATGACAGCACATTCTGGAAGGAGGGATGGGATGTGAATGGGGTGGAGGAGAACAGCATGGCAGGGAGGGGGACACAGTGGATGACATCCCTTCCTCTAGAAGGAGGGATGGGCTGTGAAGGGAGTGGAGGAGAACAGGGAAGGATTGGAGGTAGTGAGTGACAGTGGAAAACAAGAAAGGATAGAACATGATGGAGGATGCAGGAGGACGGGAAGGAGGGACAGGACATGGTGGCTGATGGAGGAGCACAGAAGGGAAGGATGGGACCTGGTGGGTGATGGAGGAGGGTGGCAGGGAGGGATGGGACACAGTGGATGACAGCAAGGAAGGAGGGAGAGGTGGACAATGGAGGAGCAGTGGAAGAAGGGTTGGGACATAAAAGAAGGTACACAGGAGGGATGGGATATGGTGGGTGATGGAACATGGGAAAGAGGAATGGGGTGGAGGAGCACAGGAAGGAGGAAAGAGGGCTGGGTTGAGTTAGGTGGGTGATGAAAGAGCACAATAAATAGGGATGGAACATGGGGGATCAAAGAGCAGGGATGAAAAGGATGAGACATGAAGGATGATGGAGGAGCGAAAGAAGGAGGGGTGGGTTTTGGTGGGTGATGGAGGACCTCAGGGTGGGAGAGTTTAATGGAGTGAGGGGAGGCTGGCACCAGCAGGTGATCAGAGAATCACAGAATCATTAGGGTTGGAAAAGATCTTTGAGATCATCGAGTCCAACCGAGGGGCACGAGGGCAGGAAGCCATGGCAGCGATGGGAAGGGGGAGTGTGTGCAGGCTGGGGTGAGCTGCTGGGCAGGCTGGGATGGGACAGGGGAGCCATGAGAAACACCAGCATCACAAGGACAATGCAAAGCTGAGGGGAGCCTGGTGTGGGGTGACAGTGCTGGCATGAGGACCCACGGGAGCTGACAAGGAGCCCTGGCGGTGTGGCACAGTTGGGCTCAGCACATGGGGGCGGTGTCAGGGACAGACAGGCGGGTGAGGAGAGGATGGGACACCGTGTGTGGGCTGGGCAGCACACAGGATGGCAGGGACAGGGGGACAGGATCGCATCACCCCACACCTCCCTCTGCAGCAGCGCTGCCCCAGACAGGACAGGCAGCACGGACCCCCCACCACAGCATGGGAAGGCAGCACCAAGGGTGGGGATGAGGGGTTGCAGGGCCTTTATTCATCACACAACAAGCAGGCATGACACAGGGTTGCAGGATGGGGTGGACAGAGAGCCTGTCATCGGGGCAGAAAGTGCCCTTCATGCGACCTTGGCATGGGCTGGTGAGACAAAGCAGGAGGACAGGACAGGGGCAAGCGTGGCTTTGCCCAAAACACCTTGGGTTTCACCCCAGGCTGGGCACTGGCATGTGGGAAGGACAGGGGAAGAATCCATGGAGGGGCTGGAGTAGAATCAGCCACCTCCACACTGTAAGCAAATTTTCCCCACAAATTCCTTGCCGGCCTCAGCTCAGCCCCCCTGGGAAATGCCCAGCACCGCTATTTACAGAAGTAAGACAGAACTGACCAATATTACAAATAATTAAAAGGCAGTTGTAAAAATGAGAAACCACATTCCAAAAAGTAGAGAGTCTTTTAAAAAAACCAAACCAAACCAAAACCCCGACTATCCATGAAAATGCTAAAAACCACCCCAAAAGGATCTATGTACAGCAGGAGATTGCCCGTGGCAGTGCTGGGCCTGACTCCTCCGTGGCAGGCAGGGACACAGCCCGGCCCCGGCTGCTGGTGAGGGTGGGCAGCACCTGCCCTGAGTGTCCCCCACCCACCCGGGTGACGAGGGTCCCCCAGGGGCCGGCCAGGCGCCGCAGGAGCAAAAGGCCATCGGTGCTGGGCCTGCTGGGCCCTGGCTGATGCTGGTGTGTCCACAGACACAGGCAGTGAGTGGCTGTCGCCGAGG
This sequence comes from Oriolus oriolus, assembly GCA_013400235.1. Classification (NCBI taxonomy): domain Eukaryota; kingdom Metazoa; phylum Chordata; class Aves; order Passeriformes; family Corvidae; genus Oriolus; species Oriolus oriolus. Next base: position 10,334 of record VXBT01000653.1, read on the forward strand.
TGCTGACGGAGGCTGCGACGTGGCAGTGATGCAGCAGCTGCTGCGGGCAGCGAGCGGCTGGACGGGAGAGGGCAGCAGCCTCAGCAGCACCAGCAGTTCTTAAGAGAAACTGCAAGATGACAATGTGCAGAGGCCCTGGAAGCAGTGCACAGAGCTCCAGAGCAATGCACAGAGCCCTTGGAACAGTGTACGGAGCCCCTGGTGCACTGTACAGAGCCCCAGAGCAATGCAGGGCCCCCGAGCAGTGTACGGAGCCCCTGGAGCAACGCACAGAGCCCTTGGAGCAATGTATAGAGCCCCTAGAACAAGGCACACAGCCCCAGAGCAATGTGTGCAGCCCCAGGCACCTGCAGGCAGCTCCATCTGGGTGAATCCCTGCCTGGCCCCTGGCAGGCAGCTCGAAAATAGGTCAGGCAGCTGCCTCAGAAATCTCTGTTCTCTCCTGGAGCTGCACAGAGGCACCAAGGCTGCTCTGTGTGGGGCTGGGTCGCAGTCCCACAGCCCCAGGAGCTCTGCAGTGCCGTGGGGGCTGTGGCTGCTGCCCCCTCCCTCCCTGGGTAAGGCTTTTTCTGGTGGTGATGAAGGGACGTGCGGCGCAGACCGCGGGCCACGCTGCAGCCTCCCAACCCACAATCTCTTAATCCAATTGGTGCCTCTCCAATGTAGCTCATTTCGGTATTTTTAAAATGCACTTGGTTTTACATTGCAGGCTGTCCGGAGTTGGGCAGAGCCAGAAGTGGAGGGAAAAAAAAAAAAAAAACAAAAAAAAAAAAAAAAAAAAAGAGAGAAATATGTATATTCAGCACTTGGAGGAGAAATAACTACAAGTGGCCCCAAGCAGGGAGGTGGGTGCAAGGTAGGGGCACCACAGCCCCTTGGGAGCAGGGGATGTGCACACACTCTCACAGAGGCACAGGCCACCTCTCCCCACGCTGTGCACCCACCAATCCCAGCCCTGCAGCTGGAGGAGCCCGGGGACCACCCGGACCTTTCCCAGCAGCGAAGGGCCTCAGCAGCACCCGCAGCGCAGAAGGGTGGCCAGGGAGGGCCCCCCAGCCAGCCCAGCCTGGGTGACCTCAGGGAGCCTCCCGCCTCCTTCCTGCCGGGGAAGCACACGGGGAAGCACACGCGGCCCCGCGGCTGATGCAACCGTGCCGCAATCGGGGCCGGCGGGATGCCGGCAGGACGTGCCGGAGCCCGGGCAGGGCGGGCAGCGCTGCCGGCAGCCGGAGCCAGCACCCTCCATCCGCATCACCCCTCGGCCAGTGCTTCCCTACAGCGGCCCAGCCCTGCCTGTTGACAGGAGCAGCCTCCCCTGGCTGCTTTCCCTTCCTCAGCCCGCGAGCCCTCGGCACAGCGGGGTCTCAGCTGACATTCCCGGCGCGGTGGCACCGGCCGGGACCCCCCAGCGCCGGCAGCGGGGCTCCGCGCAGGCGGGAGGTGATGCAGCCACCCTGGCAGGGTGTCCCCGCGCACCCCGGGGCTACCGGCAGCCTCCGGCTCCACATCTGCTTCGTAAGCGTCCCCGGGGCCCGAGGGGACGTTTAGGAGACAGATGCGCCCGTGCCGCCTCCTCCGAGAGGGGCCCCCGCGGGCTCAGCGCGGGCGCTCTTCCGGCAGGACAGTGGATGGCAGGCACGCTGCGTCCCCCGGCCCCCCGTCCTCACTCACTCGAGGCCCCCGGCTTCTCCTCCGCCCTGGGGGGCTCTGCGGGGTGCAGTTTGCACTTGGAGGGGGAGTGGCGGACCGCGGAGCGGGACGGCCGGGCAAAGCAGGAGGTGAGGGACTGGGAGCTGCAGTCACACGCCGTGTCCTGCAAAGATAGACAGGGCACAGCGGGGTTAGAGGGGCCAGGCACCCTGTCCCCCGCCACGGCGGGACACCCCGGGGGGCTCCGTGCCTCGTTACCTCGCTGGCTATGGCCGAGATGAGGTCGGGGTCCCGCAGGGCTGCGTCCTTACTGCCCTGGCCAGGGGACGAGGGCTTGGGGTCCTCGCAGCTGCCCTGCTTGAGGACCTTCTTGTTCAAGACGCGGGAGATGTTTTCGGCTGGGTGGTGGGTGGCGGGGCTGGGGTGCTCGGCTCTCTTGCCCTCCTCCCCGGTGGCCTCCTTCTTCTCCTGGGGGGCAGTGGGGCTCTGCGCCCGCCCACAGACGTTCCTGAAGAACTCCTGCATGAGGCCGTACTTGGGTGCTTCGGGCTTGGCCCGGCTGCTCTCAGGGCAGCCCGGCTTCCAGATGGACTCGGTGCTGCCCGCGTGTTCCACCACGCTGAACAGGCTGGACAGCCCGTCGTTGATGTTGCTGAGGACGGGGCTGTCGCGGGTGGTGGTGGAGCGGGCCCAGGCAGAGCCGTTCTGCTTGCTCTGGTGCAAGTTCCAGAGGCTCCTGTCCTTGGAGGCATCCAGCTTGGAGGAAGACCTCCTCTGGAGCTTTGGAGAGCCGTATTTTGGGGAGCAGCACGGCCGCTCGATCCTGGAGTGGACCTTATCCAGGGAGGAGGAGATCTGCTTGCTGCGCACGGACATGAGGGAGGAGCTGCGCGGGGACCAGCTCTTGCCGTGCACGCCGGCGCCGCGGGGCAGGTCGGTCTGGAGGCCCACGCTCACCGTCTGGATGGTCTGCGTGCCCACGTGGGCCAGCCCCACCGTCTGGCTGGAGGTGCTTTTCACCTTCCTCTCGAGCGAGCTGGAGCGGATGGCCTGGCGCACGCAGTTGGTGATCTCCTTCATGTCGTCGCTCATGTTGCCGGAGATCTCCAGCTCGTGCAGCGACGGGGGGAAGCGCGGCACCGGCGGCACCGCGCTCTCCCCCGCGCCGCCGTCCAGCAGCTCCCGCTGCTGCTTGGAGAAGTTGCACAGCCACTGGCTGTAGGTGCCCTCGGCGCTGGCTGACTCCTCCGGCTCCTTCGGCTTGGCCATGGTGAACAAGAACCCGGGCTCGATCATGATCTTGCCCTCCTTGTTGTGCACCAGAGGCGCCTCCAGCCGCCGCACCACCGGCGGGCTGTAGTAGATGCGGATCCCCGTCTTGTCGGGCGCCGTGTAGCTCCTCTGGATTTGTTTCTGAGCTGGCTCGTGCCCGGAGAGGCTGCTTGCCCGCGAGTAGTCCCAGGAGGAGATGCCCAGCTTCTCCTTGGCCAGGCTGTCAGGGGCAGGTTGTTCGATATTCACATATGTACAGTTTGAGGGAGGAAGGCTGGCGCTGTCCCGGATCCCGTTGGGCAGCAGCTGGCTGGTTGAGGATGCCTTTTTGCCCCGGGCATGGTCACCCAGCCCTGGCACGGTCTTCCCAGGGAGGTAGGGAGAACAGTCGAGCAAGCTTTCAAACTCTGACATGGAGGAAACGGACTTGGTCCTGTGGGAGGAGAGAGGATGGGGATCAAAAAGGGTCAGGGCAGGGGGTTGTGGGACAGCTGAGGCACTCTGCTCCCACCCCAATGGGACCTTCCTGGGCACCCTGTCCTGCTCCTCACAGGCAGCCCTTTGCTTCCAGGACTACCCTGGAACATGGTTGCATCTCCCCATGACTCTCAGGGATGTCAAGCCCAGGGCCCCCCTCTATGTTCCAGGGACCATGGAGACATAAGCACACTCACCTTTTGAGGTTGGTTCCCTTGGCTTCTGCTTCAGAGATTGTCTCCTTGTCTGTGATTTTCTCATTGAGAGCCTAGGAGGGCACAGGAGAAAGCTCCGGGGTCAGCAAGCACAGGACCAGAGTACAGAGATGGGCCGAGGCTCATCCTGCTCCCCTCTGGCACCACCAGCTTCCCCACACACTGGCACAGCGTTCCCAGGACTGCATGAGACTTGCTGCAACCACATCTATTTTAAATCAGCTTTTTATAACTCCACAGAAGCTCTTGGGGTTCAGCCACACCCTTCACCCTCTCATTCTCCTGGCGCTCACCCTTGCAGCCTCATTTGCTGCTTAAGGGGGTGTTAATTGCAGTTCACACATCCTGTCATCCAACCCGTAGCACAGACCTGAGCACTAAGAGCATCCTGAGAGCACTCCACCCTCTTTACCCACCTCTTTCCAGTTGCTGCCGTGCTTCTCCATTTCAGAGTGCTTCAATGCCCATGGATTGGGTCCTTTCTGCAACTGGAGAATGTGTTGGTCACTCAACAGGTGTAACACATGCCTCTCTGGGCAAGCAAAAGCATGAAACACTCTCGGGGCAAGCAGCAGAGGCTGGAGGACACGTGCAGGACGGGGGACACCATACCTGGTTGAGTTTGTTCTGCAGGTCCTTCGCTTGCTGCTCTGCCTGCTGCTGCTCCTCCTTGAAGCGAGCCAGCAGCTCCACCTTCTCCTGGTTCCAGTTCTTCTCACTGATCTGCAGCTGCTTGGTGAGGTCCATGACAGCGCTGTAGGACTCGGCCAGGAGATGCTGGTGCTCCTCACGCTCCCTCTTCAGCGCCACCTTCCAGTCCGGCAGCGCTCGCTCCGCGATCCCTTTGCCTGCCTTTGACTCCAGCTGTGGGGACACGGTGCTGGCTGGGGGGGGACCCGTGGCTCCAGCGTGGTGCTGGACATCTCCAGCAAAGGGACAGGGCTGCGGGCATCCCCCTTGCCAGTGCCAGTCCCATGCTGCCAGGCTGGGCAATGAGCCTGTCCCCAAGGATGTGACACATACAGCACGGCGTGCCCATGGCACAGCCAAGCCGTGGCCAGCCCTGGCTTGCAGCCTCGTCACACCGGCCGGCCCAGCAGATGGTCACCCAGCAGGACACAGGCTGAACGTCCTGCCTGCCCGGCTGCGCTCCTGCCTGCAGGACGTGGCTCCGGGAGCGGGCCAGCATCACCTGCAGCGCTGGCAGAGCAGAGCGGCCCTCGAGGATGCAGCACCACCAGGGTGCTCGCTTTTGAGGAGCTGTGGGAACTGGGGACCCATGCTCTGCCCGGAGAAATCCTGCTGGCACCTGTGCTGGGGAGCAGAGCTGATGTACAGCCGGGGGCTGCTGCCAGCACAGCGTGAGTGGAAACCTCTCAGCGCTGCGAGGGCAGGGCTGAGGGACCGATGAGACTCGTCCTACAGGCAGGAGCTCCCCCCAGTGCCCAGGCTGCCCTCCCTCCACCTCCTGCCTTCCCTGCAGCCGTGCACCCCTTCTGCAGCATCCGCAGGGATCCTGCGCTGTGACTCGGGCTGGGGGAGAGGCGAGCTCTGATGCTGCTCTCAGCTGCCTGTCCTCAGGAGGGATGCTGAGCCCCTGTCCCATCCCACCCTCCCCAGACAAACCCAGCAGAGGAATAAAGAGCATCCTCTGCTGCTCCACAGTCAGATTTCTGTGCCAGCCCCGTTGCCATGGAAACTCTCCTGCCTGAGTGGCTGCTAATTAAGATTCCCACAGTGCCACCCTGCTCCCAGCCCAGTGCTTGGCACAGGGCACAGGCAGCCCCCCAGCCCCCCAGTAGGCATGGGGAAGCTCTGGCAGCCCACAGGGCTCTCACCTGGGCGATGTGGCACTTGAGCTCGGCGCGCTCCATCTCCCAGGCAGCCTTGGCCTTGGTGAACTGCTGCTGCAGCTCGCTGGCACCGCGCCGCTCCTCCCGCAGCTCCGTGCACAGCTCCTTCAGGGTCACCTTCATGTCTGCCAGAGTCTTGATGCACTCGTTGGGCTGCAGGAGAACAGGGCTGAACGGAGGCAGCAGGAGGGGACCCAACAGGGTGGGGCTCTGTGGGAGCTGCCCTCTCTGCATCCCAGCCCTGCAGGCTGCTCCCAAGGTGAGGGACACGGGAAGCCACCAGGGCAGGGGACCATCCACAGGTGGAGCATCCCCACCCATCCATGCACCCCGAGAGGAGTCACCGCCCCGTGCCACACAGCCACAGCAGGGGCTGATCCTGCCCTGATCCACCCCCTGGGCTCATGGGGACCCTGCTCACCGTGTTGGGGGTCCAGGTGTCCCCGGCACACATCTTGTTGTCCGCCTGTTGCTGCGGGGCGAGCTCCTCCTCTTCCAGCAGCAGGTACAGCTCCTTCATGCTGTTCACCTGTGGGTGACACCACGGCTGGGGTGATATGGGGACCCACAGCCCCTGACCAGGGATGGGGGACACCCAGGCAGCCCTGGGTGGGACATGTAGGCATGAGGGACGCGCCCAACAGTGTGTTCCCCCCTCCAAGGCAGCCCCTTGTACCTCCAAGAAGTCCTCGCCCTCACTGTGCACCACCTTGCCCTGGCGCCAGCGCTTGAGGAACCACTTGAGCTTCATGAAGAGCAGGAGGAAGCTCTGCCTGAACTGCTGCGACTCCTGCACCAGCAGGTTCTTCTCCTGGCTCCAGAACTTCTGCTCCAGCCGCCTCTGCAGGTTGAGGCTCTGCAGCTCAAACTCCCGCCGCAGCAGAGCTTTCTGGTGGTCCTCCTTCAGCTGTGGAGAGACGAGTGGCTCCAGGACAGGCACTGGTGGCAGCGATGTGATGCCTCCCGCCCAGGATCTGGGCTGAGCCCGGTGCCGGCCCCATATCCCCATCCTGGGGAGCTGCACCGCCCTGGGAGCACGCTGGGGACAGCAGGGCCATTGAGGCAGTCTCATGGGGGAAGCCCTCCATGGCTCCACGCCCACGTGCAAGGAGGAGTGTGCTCAGCCTTGAAAATGGGACATGCTGTGTGTGCTCCCAGGTGACACCCAGGTCCCCATGTGGGTCACAGGGCTGGGGCTGGAGGTGGCACCACCAGGGGTGTGAGGACACGTGTCTCCCAGGGGCAGAGGCTGCTACCTACTCACCTGGCAGATCTTCTGTGAGAAGTTGTCCACCTCGTCCTTCCTCAGCTGCCTCTCCTGCGAGAGCTGCTCCTGCAGCCCCCGCAGGCTCTCGTTGGCCTCTGACAGCACCAGCTGCAGCTCCTTCATCTGTAACAGCCCGGGAAGGGGATGGGGAAGGTGAGCTGCATTTCCCTGTGTCCCTCCCCGATGGGGCTCTGCAGCTTCCCTTGTCCCAGGCTATCAAAAGGCTCAACCCCCATCCCACAGCCCTGTCCCCAACCCCGCTGGCCGAGGGGACGTGGCTCCCTGCCCATGTCATACCTCGGTGGCGTAGGAGTCGTTCTCCTCGGCCCGGCAGGTTTTGTAGCTCCGGGGATGTGCGGGGTCCGTGTCCTTGGTGTGGGGGATGCGGAAAGGGTCGGCGTCCCTAAAATCAGGCTGCTGCATGCGTGGGCAAGTTAATGAGAACAAACCAAAAGAGCGGGAAGAAAAAAAAGCCAGAAAACAAAACAATGGGTCTCCGAAACAGTAAAGAACTACAAGACAACAAAAAGGATGAGGAGGAGAAGGAGCTTCATCACCATGGCGGGAGACAATGCGGAAACCAAAAGGAAACACAGGATGAGGAGACACGTGGCCTGGATTGTTTGGGGAAAGGGGAAAAAAGAGAGAAAGAGGGAAAAAATGTGCAAACACCAGTTACGGTGCCATGCAGTGACTGGGGGAGACTGGGACCTCGGGCTGGGGGGACCACATGCAGAACAATAGGACTCTGAACAAGCGAGTGTGCTCCAGAAAGGGGCTTATGCCTGCAGCCCCAACCACCACCGACATCCCTGGCCCCTGGCATGAGCTGGGACCCCTGAGAACAGCGGGACAGCAGGGCATGAGCTGCTCCTCACTGCTCCAAAGGTGTTCTCCCTTGGATGCAGATTTGCCCTGAAGCCTTTGCTCTCCAAATTACCCTGCCTGGGTACCTCTGGGGGCTGAGGATTCCTGCAAGCGGGGTCCCTGCAATTTGGGCTGCTTTCGGAGGCTGCAGGCTGCTCTCCTCCCACCCAGCTCATCCCCAACAAGCAAAGAGCTTCTGAGACAAAATTTTGGGCTAAGCCAGAGAGAGCAGCCAAAACATCAGCCCCTGCTAAGGGGGGATTGCACCCGAGAGCCCCTGGCCACGGGCAGGGCAGCCTTGGCACAACCAGCCTGTGCCAGGATGTCCACTGCCCCCTGCCCTGGGCACACTCTGTTGGAGCAGAGTCCTACCTTGTCCCCGGTGCCACTGGCATGCAGTGAGGTGTTAGTCTGGATTTTGCTCTGGAGAGGCAGGAGGGAGGTTACACTGGGGATCAGGGTTTGCTCCGTTAAAGCAGGGGGAAACGTGGTGGCAAATAAAGCGGCAGCTGCTGAGGGATGTGGGAAGAAGCCGTACCTGGAAGTCGGAGGCGTGCTCCTTCTGCAGCGCCTCTTTGGTGACGTCGTGGCCGCTGGGGCTGGAGAAGGGGAATGAGTCCGTGTGCTCCTTGAAGCCGCCGGTGAGGTGGTCCACCTTCCTCACAAAGCAGCCCAGGTCCTGCTGGAGCACGCCCAGCCGCATCAGGAGCACGTTCATCAGCTTGGCGTCGCTGGGGCTGTCACCGCCGCTGCCCACCGCCTCGCCCAGCAGCACCCCCGCGCACTCGTTGTCCAAGCAAGCCTTCAGCCCCGAGGTGAAGCCGTTGGCATCCGAAATCAACACGTCGATCGCTTTGCTGACCAGTGTTGCCTGGTCCCGGATGCCCAGCAAGGTCTCCAGGTCCTTGGGCTTGAGCAGCTTGGTGGGACCATCGGGCACCTTCCCACTGCCCAGCCCCCTGTCCTGCCCGTCGGCCTCGCTGCCGCCCACGCCGTCCCTCCAGCCGGCGGTGGGCACGCACTGTGCCGAGTCGCCGGCCTCGGCGTCGGTCTCCAGCATGGGCCGGGTGGTCTGGCAGGAGGCCAGGTCGCAGCGCTGGAGGTTGGAGAGCAGCACCCTGTTCTCGTACTGCAGCTTCTTCACCTTGCCGCTGAGCTCGCTGATCTGCACCTTGGCCGTGGCCAGCTCCTCCTGCGAGGGCTCGCTGACCACCGAGCAGCTGTCCTCCGACAGCGTCACGTCCAGCTCGTGGTCCGACTTGTACTTGGTCAGCTCGTTCAGGAGGAGCTTGTTCTGGTCCTCCAGCTCCAGCAGCGAGCGCCTCAGCAGCTCGGCCTCCTCCTCCACGAACTGCAGGTGCCGGCGCAGCTCTGCCACCGTGTCCCCCGCGTCCCCGCAGCTGGAGACACCCACCAGGAACCGCGTGTCCTGCCCGGGCAGCTCCCTGTCCCCCTGGCCCTTCATGTCGTCCATCTCCGCCCGCAGCCCGCGGTTTTCCACCTCCAGCTCCACTATCCTCCGGCTGAGGATGTTGGCTTCCTCCTCCACCAGTTTGAGGTGGACCTTCAGCTCGGCCTCCCGGGAATGCGGAGAGTCAGCCAGCTCCTCCACGGAGAGGGAGCTGTCGAGGTCTCCGTAGAGGGACCTGTACTTGAGCAGCTCCTCCTTCATGCCGTCGTTCTCCTTGGCCAGCTTGGTCAGCTTCTTGCACATCAGGGCCGACTCCTCCTTGGCAAAATGCAGCTGGCACTTCAGGTCTGCGCTGTCCTCCTGGGGATGCAGAGGGGGTGGGTGTTAGAAAGATGCTCCCAGGGGCCACGGTGATTCCCAGAGAGCCCTGGGGATGTGCCACCCTCCCACCCCAGTCATCTTAGGGAAGCTGCTGGCTCTGCTCCTGGAGGAGGAGAAGCTCTGAGATCCATCCCGGAGGCTTTCAGGGTGAGCCTGCAGATGGGACAGGATGCCCTGGATGAGGAGACCTGTTGGTCTTGCCCCAAGAAGGACATTGAGCCACCACCAGGGATGTGTGGACCAAGTCCAGCCTGCTCCACCCCAGGGCAGAGGGAAAGGGAAAGCTCTCAAGACTCCACAGGGTCACCAAGGTTTCCTCCCAAAAACTGGCACTGCAGCCACTGCAACGCCCTCATCAGGGCTCTGCTCCTCTCGCTCAGCCCCCCATGCTCCATCACAGGGCAGAGAAGCAGCTGAAAACCTCTTGAAGTCCCACCCCTCAGCCTTGCTGCCACCACCTTGCCAGGGCACTGAAAACCCAGGCAAAGCCCCAGCACCAGCTCACTAGTCCCTTCCCAAGCCCCTCTGCGTCTCAGGACCGTTTCTCCATGTGTTCCTTTTTTATTTAGCAGTTAGGATCTTGGCTCTTTGCCCAGACAGACCGTTTCTCTGCTCTGGGAGCTTTTTGGATGGAGGACCAGGATTTCCTGACGTCCAGCTCGCGGCTTCCCGTGCCCTGGGGTCACTTGAGTGCTCCGAGCTCCAGCGCGGTGACTGCCAGGAGGGGACCTGTGGGGCTGTGACCCTCACCCCACTGCACCCGCTGGGGCTGGGCAGTGCTGGAGGTGGCCAAGCCCTTTGGCTGGGTGCCCTGCAACCCTCTGCCTGGCTGAACTCATTCCCATTCCCTTTTCTTGGCTGGAAAAAACAAGCTGTCCCCTTCTTTGGGTGCTCCAGACCCCCAGCCCCCCCAGCCACGCCCACGCTCACCCCAAACCCTGCAGCAGTATTTACTCTGCAGACTTCCTGGACTGCTCATAACAAGGCCAGGGGTGATGGAAAGAGGGTTTCCATGAGTTTGGGGTGCCATTTTATTCCTCAAATGTCCTGCCGTGACCACAGGAACCACCCTGCTGCTCTTCCATGCTCGTGCACCGGGACACGACCTCACTAAGGCGCATTAAAGCTGTGCCCCCCTAATTAGGTGAGGAGATTAGGGGAGGGCTGGCTCGGGCAAGGCAGACATGACCTCAGTTCCTGTTTTCCCAGGGAAAAAAAAAAGGCAGCAACCCAGTGTGTCCCTCTAGGCCTCGGCATCACTGGAGGGACACACACGTCCCCAAGACCACCTTGAGTGCTGCTGAGGTGTGGGCAGACCTCGGTGTCGAGTCTGTCCCCACCCCAGCTCCATTTCTGGGGAGTGCTGATGCTCACCCAGCATGGCTGGGCAGGAAAGGGGCCCAGGAAGCCACTGGTGAGTCACAGCATCTGTGCCCGCAGGGCCACCAGCCACGGCTGCGCGGGGCCAGGGAGCGGATGGGGGCCACATCCAGGGGCATCTGCACCCCAGGAAACCCAGAGCTCCTGCAGCACTGATCCCACCACAGAACTGGGGCCACCCTGCAAGCCCGAGCCGAAGGGTCTTGGCTCCATGGGGGTGTGGGGAGCAGAGGGGGCTGGGGTTGTTCCCTGCCCCAGGAGGAGGCAGATGAGGGGCCTCAGCCTCAGCAAGGGGGTGATGGAGGGGCCCCCTGAACTCAGGGCAGAGCTGGCTGTAAGTGCTCTCTGGGGAAATGAGGGGAAGGATGCTGGGACCATCAGCTGGCCAGAAAGGGCTCTAAAGAATGGAGTTAAAGGAAGATGATAAATAAAGACTGAAGGGGAAAGTCTTTGAGGGTCTGGGGTTCCCTGTCCTGTGGCTGCACAGAGCAGGCTGTGCCAGCAAGGACACAGATGACCCAAACCCCTTGGGCTGCTCGGGGTTCCTGCCACGGGACACTCAGCAGCGTGTCAGGAATGGCTTTACAGGGTCTGCCTCCACGTCCCAGCTTTGGGGGAGCAGATCTGTTCCCCAAAATAAACCCATCAGGTCTTTCGCCTTTGAAAGAGGATTTTTCCTCTTGCCTTTCTATCCCCGCAGCAGCAGCTCTGCCTCTCCGAGCCCTGGTAACAGCATTAGCGAGTCACAGCAGCTCAGCTCAACAGCAAGTGACAGCTGAAATCCTGCTGCCACCAGCAAATCCCCCGTTCCCTGCGCTGCCCCAGCAGCCTGTGAGGGGCAGGAGTGGCGTGGCCTCCAGCCATCCCCACAGGGACCCTCTGCTCCCCCAGACCCCGGGAAGCTCCCAGAGCACCCTGAAGCACAGCTGCTGGCACTGGCAGGAGGGACACGGGCTGCAGGAGCCACAGGGGCAGAGGCAGCTTTGCAATGTGAAAGCCAAACTCCTTCAGCTCCTTCCACGGGGAAAGGGTTAAAGCCACGGCCCGGCCACTGCTGCTCCATTGATAAATGAGACAAGGGAGCGGCTGAGGACAAAGAGGATGGCCCAGCACATCAATCCCTCCCTTATGCAGGGGCTCTGAGAGGCAGGAAAGCTCTGTGAAGCCCTGCAAGGAGGGGATGGCGGTGCTGCCATGCCTGCATTTACTCCTGGGCATTTACTCTTGGTCTGGGCGTAGTGTCCAGCTGGCACCATGACCCAGGGTGCTGGTGGGTCACTGTGGCATGCCCTGGGTGCTCAGGTGCTGATACCTGCACTGACGGCTTCTTCTCAGTCTTGCCCACGGAGCGAGACCCCCGCTTCTTCAAGGAATTCTGCAGGAAGAAGAGAGAGTTATGGCCCACAGTGAGGGCACTGCACCCCGGCAGTGACAGACACACAGACAGACAGATGCAGCATGGATGGACATTGGCCCTGACATTCCCAGATGCTCGTGGACCCCAGGAAAACACTGGAGCCCCGGTGGGCTGAAGGAGGCCCTTTGCTTTGAGGGAGCTGGACTGGCAAGCATCACATCATGAGGTTTGGCCAGAAATTCCCCCTGCAGGCAAAAGAGCAGTGAAAAAGCAGGAGTGAGCAGGAAATGAGCCATGGAGAGTGGAGAGGCTGAGTCACAGTCCCTGTCAGGGCTGGATGGAGCGGGGAATCCAACCCCCAGGCCAAGGGACAGCTCTCAGGACATTCCAGTGTGGGAGCAGCAGATGATGACGTTCTCCATTGCCTTTTCCACAAGCAAGGGATGTGTCCTGGTCCCTCAGCAGCACAATGCTGACTCTGCTGTCAAGGTCACAAGGGGACACAAGGGACAGTGTCCAGGCTAGTGAGGACAGCTGGGAGGTGGAGAAGGCAGACAGAGCAATAAGGGAGACCAAAAGCACGGTAAAAATGCAGGTGCCCAGAGCAGAGCTAGTTATCTGGGGAAGGGAGCTGAGGGAAGACCCTCAAGAACATCCACCCAGCCTCCCATGAGTGCTGGCTGATCTGTGCAGCTGCCCTGGACCTATTTCCAAGCTGGTGCTGAGGCCCAGCAGCCAAAGAAAGCAGCTGTGAAATGTAAGCTGCTGCCTGTGCCAAGGTGCCGGGCTCCAGGCTTTCCTATTAAGGCCACGACCATCAGTGGAGCTGCTGGAGCTGTAGAGCCTCTCCCAGGGGCTGGCTGTGCCACACCACATCCCTCACCCCCACCGTGCTGGGCACTGGGGCTGGCAAAGGGCAACACCAGCCCCAGACAGCCCCAGGCACAGCACCCTGGGGCAGATGTGGCTCTCACTGCTCCACCCTGGGAGCAGCCCTGGGGTGGCCCTGCCTGAGGGTCCCATCACGGCCGAGTTTGGTGTGGCAGGCTTGGCATGGGGTACCCAGACTGATCCCACTTTTTCCTACCCCTTTAGGAGACAGAAGAGGGGGAAATGCCTGTGCCTTTGGGAATGATCCCCAGACAATTATCCAGTTATGGGAGAAACCTCTTGGAAGGGAGGAATAATCAGCCCCGAGGGGTGAGCGCAGCCCTGCGCCATCCCTGGCTTTGGCTGCTAACAAGCTCTGCCAGGCTCTGTGCCCTGCAGCAGCAGGGAGGAGGAGGGCTTTTAGCTCACTTTGTCTAATGTTTGCCTAATTAGCGCTCTGCAATCAGTGAGCAACCCCAACGCCCTTGCTAGCCTGGGGCCGCGCCATCCCAAGCTCGGGACCATCTCTGAGCCAGCAGAGTCCCCTTGGGCTCGGGCAGCTGCAGCGAGGGGCCGGATCCCACCCCAATCCCACCCCAATCCCACCCCACGCTCCTCAGCCAGGACAAGGCAGCGGCTGTCCCTCGGAGCTCCCCACGATGACCTCACAACCATTTTCCCTGCCTGTTTTCCGAGCTCGGGAGAGCTCCAGCCCAGCTCCCGCTGCTGCCATTTGTTATTCAGGCCGCGCTGCCGGCTGCAGGGAAGCCCATTTCACGGCTGTCAGCGGGGGCTGCGCAGCCCGGGCGAGACACCCCACGTGGGGCACGGCTGAGAGGGCACGGGTACCACCGCAGCTGCATCCCGCAGCTTCCTAGGAGCTGGGCTCGGCTTCAGGCAGGGACGGCCCCGGAGATGCCGAGCCGTGTGCAGGTGGGGGAAGCGAGTGAGAGCCTTCCCTCGGCTGTGTCTCCTCCCCCACGCTGCCCTGATGGCTCAGCCAGAGATGCATCCCGAGGCTCCCCCGGGACCGAAGGCATCCTGGGCAGTAGGGAAGTGGGTTACAAGGGCTGCAGTGGATCTCAAGTCCACGCTGTCACCAGGATGCCTTTCCTGTCACCGAGGCTGATGCTGATCCCGGCCAGAAGCTGGTACTAAACACAGCGTGACATGGAGTGCCCTGGACCTGTGCATCTGGGTGCATTTGTGGCTGCCCAGGACAGAGAGGGGATTGTGCACCCACCCAGCTCGGCAGCACCGCTGGGACACTGCTGGGACACCACTGGGACACTGCTGGGACATCTCAGCCCAGCTTGAGCCAGCAGGATGTGGTCAGGATGTGGCCAGCACCAGGCACTCTGCCAGGGACAGGGACCCCACACATTGTGCGGAGCCTTGCCCAGATGGAATTTGGCACGGCCCAGGGGGCCAGGCTGAGCAAGTGGCCAGGGACATATAAAGTGTCCCTAGCGCAGTGGGGAAGTCCTGTAGCCCCCCCTGGATGGGGCAGAGCCAGCCCGTGCCCACAGGGTGGGATGAAGCCTTCAGAGAGCAGGCGCTGCTCGGGTTTCACAAGCATCTGCAGCACGGTTTGGGTTTCAGTGACTCAAGCAGGGTTGGGGGATCCCATGATCCGGGGCCAGGACACCTGCTAGGAGCAGAGCCTTGGGGACGCCTCCCGGTCCCCCTGCCGTGTCCCACTCACCTCTCGGAGCTTGTCCATCTCGTTCTGCACCACCTGCTTGGCCAGCTCGGTCTCGATGAGCCGCTGGCGCAGGTCCTCGTTCTCCTCCTCCAGCCTGATCCTCTTCTTCTCCACCGCCTCCAGCTCATTGTGGAGCCGCACAGAGACGTCCTTGGCCACCTGGGGACACAACAGGGCTCTCATCAGACCGGGCACAATGTGCAGGGGGCTGAGACCACAGCTCCTGGGCACCCACAGTGCTCGTGCAGAGGTCACCAGGGGGTTGCTGAGACCCTCTGGAGCAGACGCTGTGGTGGGTGACCCCTGGCCCCCGTGTCTGTCCCCTCAGTCGTGTGCTGTGACTGCTGCTGTTCCTTCACCGGCTGCAAGGCTGCCCCGTGCCCCCATCCCCTGGTGAAATCCTGCCTTCCCCAGCCCTAGCATGATGCTGGGGGATGTTCACCCCCTTCTTTTCCCGTATCACAGTGCTGGAAAAGCCCCCCAGAAGGCTGGAAGAGCTGGTGGGCAGCAGCAGTGCAGGCAGCCTGTCGCTGCAGGCAGCAGCTGTGCTGGTCAGGAGAAAGGCGAGCTGCTGCATCACATTACAGAAAAACCAGCAGCTGCCCTGGGTGAAGGGTGCCCACATCCACCCCAGAGCTGCCCCTCTCCAGATCCCTGCACAGGAGCAGTCCCCAGCACAAAGGGAGCTTCAGAACATGAAACATTCGCTCCTGCATTTGCAGGACGGCAAAAATTGTCCCCAGTGCCACTGGTCTCCCGCACAGCCCGGGATATCAGCAGTGTGGAGGCAGCAGCAAGCCCTGCTGCAGGGCTGGGGGATCTCAGGCCATGAGGTCGGGCTGCTGCTCCCCTGAGGATGGGCTGTGCTTTCTTTCCCAGAAAGGGAGAAGCTGGAGGGGGTGCTTTTGGCAGCAGCCACCCAAGCTGGGGGGGGGCTGATGGGCGGTTTGGGGAGGGGATCGGGGCCCCAGCAGGGATGGGCAGCGAGGCGGGTTTGCAGCCCCACACTTGTGGCACATCTTGGCTCCAGGACCGGCTGTTTGCTGCTCAAAAAACAAAGTTAGTCCTCGAGCTGTTGCACATCCATCCCGAGCTGTCTCCGACTGCCACCGCACCCCCTCTTGGCAGCAGTCTTGCTGGTGAGAGCCCTCAGCAAACACTCACCAGGCTCCTCCAGGGCGAGGCAACGTCACCCTGCAGAAATCCCCTTGTGCCTGCCCCTGCCCCGCATGCCACCATGCCTGGGGCTCCGCAAGGTTTTCCCGATGGCCGAGAGAAGCAGCTCCCAAGCCTGCAGGGTCCTGGTCCCCACACTCCCTCCCTGCACACTCGTGATGCTCCATCCTGCAGTGGTGGCCCCACCACATCCCCATAGGAGCAGGGTAAGGGAGCTCAGCCCCAGGGCACAGAGCTGGGCCGGGCTGCAGCCTGCACAGGATGAGCCTCACATCTGGCACATTCACAGGCAGTGCTGGCCCTCTCCACCACCAGGATCCCCTCAGACCACCTGTGAGCTGAAAGCACTGCTCCCCACTTCCCGCTGCCAGCAGGGAATGATGATGTCTCCAACAAAACTGCACATCCCCACGAACTGCACATCCTCACAGAGCTCCCTGCACCCCAACATCCCCTGCCACCTCCATGCCCACAACTCATCAAAACCCCCTTCAGGGGCTCTGGGGGCTGCCTGGGTGGGGAGGTGGCCTCCCAGGCTGACCTTGACGTCCTGCTCAAGGCTGTGGATGAGCTCGCCGTCCACCTGGCCGGTCTGTGCCACGCGCAGGCTGCGGCGCTCGGCCTTGCGCAGCCGGTACTGCAGGATGCGGCAGGTCTTGCTGGCCTGGTCCAGCTGCTGCCGGAGCTCCTGCAGCTGGTACACGTCCTCCTCCATGTACACATCCCGCATCTCCAGCATCTCGGCGCGCAGCTCCTCGATCTCATCCTGCGGGGAGATGCTGTGTCAGACCCCGCAGCTTGCTCTGTCCCTGTGACACCTCCCCACCATGGCTCTCCATCCATCCATCCATCCATCCATCCATCCATCCATCCATCCATCCATCCATCCATCCATCCATCCCTCCATCCACCCATCCATCCATCCCTCCATCCATCCATCCATCCATCCATCCATCCATCCATCCATCCATCCCTCCATCCATCCATCCATCCATCCATGCCATGAGCCATTTTCACAGGTCTTCAACCCCTTGGGCCAAGCCCAATCGCTGCAGGAAAAGGCTCAGAGCCAGCTGGGTGCCGTCACCCAGGGGTGAGCCAGTCACCCAGTGGGGAACAGCCAACACAAGCGCGTGAGAGTATTTGTGGTAAAGGAAAGAGGAAGGTGGGGGAGGGAGAGGAGCTGCAGGAGCAGCTCAGGCGGCAGCCATGGGGAGAAAAATTAGGTTATCTTTGGAAAAGATGTGTCAGGGAAGCAAGCAAGGGAAGGAGGAGATGGCAGGCGAGGACAACTCCTGTTAGGGGAGGCAACTTGGGGACATGAACGAGATGCCAGCAGTGCTGGGGACCAGAGGCTGCCCCTTGTTTTGCCACCAAGCAGCAGTCCTTGGGCTGGGCCCTCTGTTCCACCTCTTCCCAGTCTCATCAGCCCTCCCAGTGACCTCCTCCAGCACAGCAGAGCCTCTGGCATGGAGCAACTGCACCCCTGTCACAGCAGGGCTGAGAGTGACATCCTGCTGGCACCAGCACTGACCCAAAGCCTCCTGCAGGGCTGTGGCACGCAACTGCTGCGAGGCTCCCAGTGCCACCTCCCCATCCAGCACAGGACTGTGGTCACTGAGGATGCTCAAGGACCGTCCCCTCTGGTCCCTGGGGACCAACCAAGCCCTTTCCACGTCACCATGAACACGGTGTCCACCCAAATCCTCCAAGCAAACGCTCCAGCCATCACACCGGCTGTTCTCCTCGCCAGGGCCCGGTGGGACCAGCACACTCCTGGGAAGGGGTCAAGTATCTGCTTTCCTGCCACAAACCCCTGCCACTGAAGACCTCCTGACACTGCCAAATGCAACTGCCACATGAGAAGTGAGGGGCTCACGCTGCCACCCTGCACCATGGCACGGCCAGGGAAGGGACAGAAGGATCGGGCACAGGCATTGGGGATGCTCAGCCCTGATTCACCCCAGGCACAGGGGCTGCTCCTCACGTTGCTGTGACAGTGACCTAGAGCCTGAGATGGCAGCTCTGTGCCGGCCCTGCCAGGCGCTGGCACGGTGGCTGCCACGCTCACCCGGCCTGACAAAGCCCCAGCTGCAAGAACTCCCCGAAAGGAGAAGCCAAGCCCGGGGAAAGGGCCGGCAGCTGCGGGGACAAGTCACAGTCGCTCACTGTTGGCTTTAAACACTTTGTGACAAAGAAGGACCGTCAGTTAGACAATCCCGGATTATCTGCTGGCCTGGGCTGCCGGAGCCCGGTGGCACCATGGCCACCAGTGTCCTGTCACCCTCTGCTGCTCTGCTTCTTGACAGGGGGTGTTGAGAACAGACCTCTTTTTGTTCTGTCCCAGAGCAGAGACAGCCCCGAGGCTTTGAGATGGGCAGCAGGGTCCCAGGGACACCTGGCCAGGCTGTTCCAGGGACAGCCAGACACTGTCCTGTGGAGGGACATCACTGCAGACATGTTTAAGAAAACCCCCTGGATACATCAGGCGTGAAACCCCCCAGGGACAAACCACATGTGCTGGCACAGTCCTGCAAGGCCTGTGACGCACCCTGGGGTGACAAACTCGATGGGAGCCCACCACCAGCACTGCCACCTCCCCACCTGGCAGGGCCACAGCCCTGGGGGCACTGGCGAAACCCCCCTAAACCAAACCAGCCTGGGGAGCTGGTTTGTGGCATCTGTTCTTGGGAGCTTTCATAGGGAAAAAAGGCATTATGGATTGCAGGTGAGCAGGCGCGCTGCAGCGGGGCGGGGAGGAAAAGAGCCTTACAGCACCAAAGCCAGGCGAATCGTGGCTGGAATACAACTGTAATCCTGCTTCAGTGCTGACCATCCCAGCTCTCACTTGCCATGTGGCTTTCCCAGGCAGCAGCTGAGCAGGGCAGGGAGCAGGGACCTTGGAAAAAACCCAACCAAATATTGCATTTGCTGGAAGGAAGCCTGGGCTTGCCCTGCTAAGAGGGCTTGTTTTTGCTTTGGGTTGTAGCAACCATTACTTTAGGGGGAGGCTGTGTCCAGCATGTCCAGCCTGGAAGTACAGCCATGGAGTGGGGCTGGGGGGATTTGCAGCTCTGGGGAGGGGCTGGGAAAGCAGTGCCCGTCCTCACTCCAGCTGCAGGAATCCACCCACATCCCATAACACCAATAAATCCTCGGAGTGCATGCAGCCTGGCAGGCGCACAGCCTGCCCCAGTTTGCCCCACGGAGGCGAGCTGTGCTGGTAAGCCACAGTAAAGGGATTAGGATTGGAGAGTGGAAAAATGCCAGCAAGCTGGACGAGAGCTTGGAGGACTGAGGTGATCTGCTAAGGCAGCGCTGGGGTCCCCTCACAGCCTCGGGGGTCCATGATAGCCACGGAGCCTCACCCTTTGCACCTGCACATTTTCTGGAGTTGATGCCCAGCTCAGCAAAATACCTGTTTGGATTAAGGTGAGAGCAGAGCCAGGGCTGAAGAGGAACCCCACAGAAACATCCCAAATTCAGGGGTGGCACTGTGAGCATGGAGCACTGTAAGTGACGGTAAATGAAGCGTGAAATGGTGACGGGTGGGCAACACCGAGGAGGAGATAAACGACTTCTCTCCAACACAAATGCCCCTGGGGGCTGCCATGCTGGGCCACTTGTCCTGTAAACAACAGGGTGCCCATCCCTAGGCGGTCACAGCCTCCCAGCACCCATGGGCTGCTCCCCTGCTTTGTCCTCCAGGATCATCCACCCCTGCATCCCATCCCATCGCTGCAGCAGCAAAGATTTCCTGGTGTTTTCACACGAGAAATCCCTTGTCTTGGAAAAAACGCTGGGAATCCGCAGTCCAGGGAGGCTCATTTGAATGCCCCAGGGACTGTGTGCAGAAGCAAACACCCCATTTCGTGGCTGCAGGAGCCAGGTTATGCTCGGTGGAGGAGCTCAAGAGACAACCTACCTTCTTCAGCCTCCCCCACACAAACCTCACAGACACTGTCTTTCCCTGAGGAGATCATTAAGGAAACTAAGAAGCGGAAAGGTGGGATGCAAACTGCCTGTTTCCAGTTCAGGAAAAAGAAACCATGCGTTTTGAGAGCACGAGGAGGCAACAGCTGTGTCCACACGTCCACCTGAAGGACATCAGCTCCTTCAGGAAGGGCTGAGCTTCAGGGTGACGATCCTGAACAGTGACAGGGCAGGAGAGGGACCAGCAGAGCTGGCAGAGCACACCTCAGAATGCACACCAGACCCATCACAGGCTGCAGAAGCAGACTCAAACCCTCGGATCCCCTGCCCAGGGGGGGTCACACGCTGACTTTGGCGCCTGCAAGAGTGCAGCAAGCCCTGAGCAGAGCAGAGGACGCCCACTGTGCGACCCCAGCAGGACCTGCTCTCTCCACGAAGCAGAAAGCAGCAAGGGACAGTGAACAGGCCCACACAGTGCAGCCCTGGCTGGCTCTGGTGCTGCTGGCAGCACACCCACCCCACCCTGGCAGCCCCAGGCTCAGGGGCACAGCCAAGCAGCAGCTGCCTGTCCTTCCCGGCCTTTCGGGGGGCACAGCCCTGCCTGCACCCTGCAGCTGCCCCCCCCGAACCTCAGCACAGGAGGAGGAAGGGTGGGAGCAGCCTGGCTGCTCGGCAGAGGCGCCTTTGTGCGGAGCTGGCAGCGGGTGTGCCTGCGGCTCGCCGCGATCCCCGTGCAAAGACGGGGATTACCGTGCAGGAGAGCAACAAGCACGGCTTCCTCCGAGATTACAGCACAAAAGCAGCAGCTTTCAATTAACTCCCAGCGCCCGTCAGGCAGCACAGGGAATTATGCTAGAATTTGCTAGGGAGAAAAAAGGAAAAATTAGAAGGGATTTTTAAAGGAAACTACCCAGGGTGCTCAGGCATGTCCCCTGCCAGCAACGGGAACCCAGAAAATGCAGCGCACCACAAGCCCATGCCAGGGTGCAGTGGGTGGAAGGATGGGCAAGGCACACCCGTGTCACGCACAGGGGTTTCTCTGGGTGCATTAAGAGCAGCTCTAGCCCAGCTCTGGCAGCAAACACCGGCCATTCTTCCCCCCACGTCACGCTGGAGCTCAGTGCAGCAGCCTGTGCGCTGATCCCTGCCCCTGGCTGGCATGGCAGCTCCCCCTTGGCAATGGGAGTGAGGGAAAAATCAACATTTCTCAGCTTTACACCTGCCCCCATAAATTACCAGGCAAACAGCTGGGGGCTCTCTGCAGCCCAGCCCATGCTGTGCACCCTCCAAAAAGGCGAGAGGCTGCAAAACCCCTTCCAGGGTGGCTGCTTGACAGAGCCCTATTCCCCAGCTCTGCAGGTGGTTACTGGGACTCCCAGGCATGGCCCCTGCCCTGTGGCCAGGCAGGATCTGGGCAGCAGCAGAGCAGGGGCTCAGTGCCAACCCGGCTGCCCAGACACAGCCCCCAGTGCCCCTGTGGGATGCTCTCAGAGCCCTCGCTGGTGGCATGACTGCCTTGGGGGACACGAGGCACCCAGCCACTCTCAGTGTTTCTCCACGGAGCTGGGAAACGCGTGCAAGCCCCAAGGGATGTGGGATGACTCAGGGCAGGGCGCAGGGAGGGGACAGGCAGCAGGAAAAGGCAGGCAGGACCACGCTCCCAGCGTTACAGGCTCTTGCCTAAACCCCCTCCCGCGGAGAGGAGAGGAAAGGGTTTGCAGGCATCCCCTCCCCTCACTCCAAACCCTCCCGTGCCCACTCTTTGTCTGCCTGTCCCTCCGCAGCTGCTGCCGTATCACATCTCACATTTTCCAGCCCGCTGAGCAGGGCTGGGAGCTGCTCTCCATCGCACGGCTCAGCAACAGCGAGACGGGGCAAGGACACCCGAGACACCTCCTCCCTCACCAGGCTGCCAACCCGCATGTGAGGAACTGCCCTTTTTGGGGAAAACGCTTGGAATAACCCGTTCAGGGGGGTCACAGCAGGTGCACAGGCCTGAGAGCAGGGGCAAGAGGAGATCCCAGCCCGCCCAGCACACCCAGAGCGGGAGGAGGGAAGCAGAGCCTTGCACAAATCTGGGCTGCAAAGAGAAATGGGTGAAGTGTGCTTAAACAAGTAGGTTTTATTATGGCAGCCGAGGAAAAGATGGGACGTGAGCTGGCACTGCTGGAGCACTGCTGGGAAGCTCCCAAACCCAGCGTGCATCACACGGGCGTAGTAGCACCACACACGTCTGGCTCGTGCCAGAACGTCACCAAAGCCCTCCCACCCCCAAAAATCCTCATCTCACTCTAAATACACACTGGGTTTTAGCTGGTGCTGATGAATACATGAAGAAATATTCATTTGCAGCTATTTGGGTGAGTCCTAGGAAATAAGTCACCTGGGGTAAGTGTGATTCATCCACACCCGAGCTGAGGAGAGCTGCATGGCAAGATGGGCAGTGCCAATCCCTTGGGTTAGGGCTTTATTTTTGCCCTAAGTCCTGAAATGCCTGAATTTCTGGCACAGATGGCACAAGCCAGCACTCTGCCGCAGCCCAGCCCAGTTTTCTGCTCCTTGCTGGAGAAACTAGGCAAATCTTCCAACATTTTTCGGAGCACAAGAGGCGTGTGCTCTGGGCTTCTGCCCAGCTGGAGCCAGGGTACCACCCCAGGCACCTCCTGCTCCAGTGTCAGGAGAAGCGAGCCACAGCACGGAAACACGGATACAAGCAGGATGCACGTGTCAGGGAGGAGACACACGCGCTGGCAAAGAAGGGACGATGCCACCAGCATCCCCACGGCCATTCTTGGTGTGTGCCTCCAGCAGCTCTCCCCTCTCCCACCGCTCCTGGCCAGCGGAATTCAGCTGCCACCCCTCACAGCAGGTAAATCCCTCGCCTGCAGCTCGCCAGGAAGGAGATCGTGCGGAAATGGAGGAAGCGCTGGCTCTGTCCGCAGGAATGGCAGCGCTCGCACGCGTGGTCTTGGAAACCAGAGGGGCCTCATCTGTATTTTTCCAGCTCCCAGTAAATCAAAGCCCTTAAGCTGTTGCTGCTAATTCTGGCAGGAGTTGGGACACCAGCTGTGAACTGGGGCTTTGCTAATGGACAAAGGGCCTGATTGGGCATCTTCGAGCGCATCACCCAGTGCCCACCTCGGGGCTGGAATCTTGACACCTTCACAAACTTGGGCAGCAGCAGATGACAGCCAGCCTGACTTCCAACCTGCAGCACCCAAAGAGCAGCTGGGGAGCCTTGGTAGCCAGCCCTGAGCTCCCGGCAGGTGGCTGCCCAAGCAGCTCAGCCACAGCTCCACCCTGAAGGAGAGCAGGGCGCACACAATGCCTGCAGCCCCCCCGGGACGTGGCACCTCGTGGGTGCTGGTGCCCACCACGCCGAGGTGCATCAGGCTGATGGGTGGCCAGAGGTGGGACGGCCCTGTGTCCCTGTCCCCTCACTGCACATCTGCCCTGGCCCAACCGTGCCCCCGTGAACCAGGCAGACCCGGAAAAAGGCCCCGGGGAGCACGGGAACCAGTGGGAAGGAGAGCTGGAAAATGTCCCCAGGGTCTGGCAGCGGCAGCAGGCAGGGAGAGCAGCAGGGAGCCATGCCCAGCCAGGCCAGGCCGTGCCCAGCTGCACGGGGTCAGGTTATGCCATACTGTGTCCCACGATGCTCAGCTGGGCTGGGCACATCCACACCGTGCTGAGCTGTGCCTTGCTAAGCTGTGCCAGCCCGGGCTGTGCCAAGCCTTGCCGTGCCAAGCTGGGTCTGTGCTAGGCTTGGCTGTGCTGCACCCAATGTGCTGTGCCAGGGCAGGCCATGCCTGGCCAAGCTGGCCCATGGTGTGCCAAAGCCTGCCCTGTGCCTGGCCATGCCATGGAACACCGAGCTGAGCGGTGCCTGGCCATGCCACACCACGCTGGACCATGCCCAGCTGGGCCATGCTGTGCCAAGCTGAGCTCTGCCCTAAGTCCAGTGTGGCCATGCCAGGCTCAGACAAGCCAGGCCCTACATCCAGTCATGCCATGCTGTGCCAAGTCAAGCCCAGCCACAGCGTGCCAGGCCACCCCTGGCTGTGCCATATTCACGGATGCTGTGCTGGGCTGAGCCATGCCAAGCCCTGCACCCAGCCATGCTGTGCTGGGCTGCTCAACTGAGTCAAGCCAGGCTGAGCCAGGCCATCCTGAGCTGAGCTGAGCTGTGCCCTGTGCCCACTCATGCCCTGGGATGCTGAACTGCGCCAGGCTGTTCCCGAGGATGTTGTGCCACACTGAGCTACACCTCGGGATGCAGTGCCATGCCGTGTCACGCTGATGCTGTGTCATGCTGAGCCATGCTTTGGGATGCCATGCCATTGCCAGGGATGCTGTGCCATGCTGAGCCATGCTTTGGGATGCCATGCCATTGCCAGGGATGCTGTGCCATGCTGCACTGTGCACAGGGGTGCCATGCTGTGAGGACAAGGGATGCTGTATTGTGCCCAGGGATGCTGCACCACGCTGACCCCTGCCCTGGGACTCCTCACCATGCCATGCTAAGGCCAGGGATGCTGCCCCATGCTGAGCCATGCCCTCAGATGCCCTGCAAAGCTCTGGGACGTTAAACCACGCTATAGCCAGGGACGCTGACCCTGACTGACCCACGCCCTGGGACGCCACGCTGTGCCACTACTGCCCAGGGATACCATGCCACACCGAGCCGTGCCAGGGGTGTCACGCCACGCCACGCCGTGCCCACCTTGAGATAGTCGTTCTCGGAGCGCAGGTCCTCCAGCTCGCGGAGCAGCCCGTCGGTGCCGCCGTCCAGCAGCTCCTCGGTGAGGTCGGAGAAGGCGAGCGAGGTGCTGAGCTGCAGGCGGCTGCTGGCCATGGAGGCGGCCGAGGGCTCCTCGGGCAGCGGCGACGCCTCTCCGGCCGAGGGCGGCGGCGGCGGGGCGCTGCCAGGGGACTCGCCATCGCTGCCGCTCAGCCCCAGCTCCAGCGACAGCAGCTTCGCCTCCTCCGAGGCGCTGCAGTCCGACACCTCCGAGCTGCTGTCGGTCAGCCCGGACCCCGGCCCGGGCCCGGGCACCGAGCGGGGTCCCGACGCCGTCCTTCTCGCCCCGGGGGCCGCCGTGTCGGCTCCGTGCCGCCGGCCCTTCGGCCGCGCCGCG
>VXBT01000653.1:37436-93054 GCA_013400235.1 Oriolus oriolus
TGGATGGATGGATGAATGGATGGATGAATGGATGGATGGAGGGATGGATGGATGGATGAAGGGATGGATGAAGGGATGGATGGATGGATGGATGGATGGATGGATGGATGGATGGATGGAGAGAGGAAGGGATGGAAGGAGGATGGCATGGCATGGCTCTGCCCTTCCGTACGTGCTGCAGAGCAGCCCGTGCCCAGGGCTGTCGGGAAGGCTGCTCTCCCCGAGGCTCGCAGCATCATTAGCAGCCCTGTGACTCAGTCCTGCTGCATGACTGCACATGGCCCCGAGTGGGACGGCAGGCCCTGAGCGACTAGCACCGCGCTCATTAATGAAGATCATTAGTTTTGCTCCGAGCAGCGGCTAATTGCGTAACACCGGGCGCACGGCGGGCTGCCCTCGAGGAGCCACACAGCTGCAGGGGAGCGAGGGATGAGGGCAGCGTGTCCGCAGCCTGGTCCTTGGGAACAGCCCCCAGGATGCCGTAAGGAGGGACACGACATGTCCCCACCTCTGCCTGGGGCTGAGCACAGAGTGAAAAGGCTTTCCCAGAGAGCAGCCGCCCTGAGGGGAGCCCACCTCCCAGGATCTGTCAGCTCTCATCACTCACAGTCCTCTTGCTGGGGCTGGCGACTCATCCCTGCCCTCCCAGCCTGGCTCTGGCTTGTCCCCACTCCTGCCCAGGTGGCCTCAGATTGCTGTACCTGTACTGGGTTTGCGTGGCCAGGTTTTGGTAGCAGGGGGAGGGCTGTGGGGGTGGCTTCTGTGAGAAGCTGCCAGAAGCTTCCCCCATGTCCAGCAGAGCCAGTCCCTGGTGGCTCCAAGCTGGATGTAAACCCTGGCTGTAAACCTGGCCCAATACAGCACCCAAAAGAGGACGTGAGTCCCATCACAGCAGGGTGTGCATCCAGCAGTACCTGTGCATCCCCACAGGCATATTGGATCTCATCACCTCTGCAGAGCTGGCAACAGGCTTTGGAGGCACATGAGGGCTGAGCCAGCCCCGTTCTGGGACTGCTGCCCAGTCAGAACACAGCTCAGAGGCAGGAACAGGTTTGGGGTGGAAGTGAGAGGGATATTAACAGACCTCAGAACATCCCCTGGGGCTGGAGGCAATGCAGGCAGCCAGGGTTAGAGCTGAGCCAAGCTCAGGCTGCCCTGGGCCAGGCGCCTGGCCCTGTGCTCACCATCATTGCCCTGGCACTGCCACAGAGATGTGCTGGAGGGGACAGAGCACTCCATGGCCGGGGCTGTGCCAATTGATCTCACCAATGCTCTATTGTAGTGGTTGGTCCTGAACTAGTTGTTCCCAGGAGAATAATTCAATAAATTTGAATTAAGTGCGGGCAGGCAGCTTTCTGAAGCCTCTGAAAGGAAAGCAATGAGCTTAACCAGCCCCCAGGGCCCTCGGGAGGTCTGGCTGGCAGCCAGCCGGAGCCAGGATCCAGCGCATCCCTGAGCAGTGCTGAGGGAAAGGTCTCCTCACCGGCACCGTGCGGCTGGAGACGGGGCTGGGGCTGAGCAGGGTTCCCTCAGCCACCCAGCCCATCCTGGGGCTCACCAGGGCCTGGGAAGGGGGCACAGGAGACGTGGCCGGAGGCAATATCCCCCTGCTGCACTGGAAGGTGCTGGGTCCTGGCACAGGGATGCCAACCCCGCAGGTCCCAGCCGCCACCTCCAGAGCCACCAGCTCAGGGGTGGCACTGGAGTCAGTGGCACCATTGGAGTGGGCAGGGGCAGGAGCACCCCAGGGGTTCAGGGGGACATATCCAAAAACCTGTGTCCCCAGTGCGAAGGGCAGGGCCCAGGGGAGAACCAGGAATGAGCAGCGGGTGTGCACACCTGAACACCTTCCTGGATCAGGCCCTGGGCTCTGCACACTCCCTGCTGCTTCTCTGGCTCTCAGTGGCAGTGCTGGCTTCTCTCCAGCCCTCTCACGAGGCTCTCAGGTGCATTTCAGGGTGCTAAAAGCCTTGTAGCAAAGAGCAGCAAGCCCTGGGGAGAGGCAGGAGGCAGAGCCTGAGCCCTCAGCCTCCAAGGGTGCAGACAGACCCAGTGAACCTGGCCCAAGCTGTGCCGAGCAAAGCCAACACCCCCCTTCCTTAAACTGATGATTCTACAATTTCTTAGGGAAAAAGGATTCAGGAATGGTTGTCATGCTCAGCCAGCATTCAGCATCCCCCTCGTTCGAGCAGCGTTTGCATCTGCTCTCCAGCACTCTGCACAGGCACTCACACACTGTTTGAATGACAAACACCCCGAGTGCATTATTTTTAAACACCTACAGGCATTGTTTGCTGTCAGAGCCGCGCTCCCCCCTCCCCGTGCCGCTTCCATCGAGGGGATTTTCGCTGCCAGGGAGGGCCCTGACTGGGGACACGCAGCCAAGGATCCCAGGGGAGGCTGTGGGAGCACGGGGGACTGTGTGTGGCCTCCATGCCACGCTCACACCTGGGGGGATCACTTTGCTCTCCAGCTGTGGCACATCTGCTTGCAGAGCTGCTCAACGTGATGTTGCATCGAGGATGGTCTGCGGCAACCATGGCAACGGGGCTGCCTTGCATTTCCACCTTCCCCAGCAGAAATGATACAGATTTCTCCCAAATGTGCTGTTGCCTGAGAGACGCCAGCAAAAACCTCTGGCCAGGCAGGAGAGAGGGGCTGATCTGCCCCTGGGAAGGTGCTCAGGCTGAGGCTCTGCTGTCCCCTGTCAGGGGAGGACTCTGGTGCTGGGCCCACCAAGCGGCTCCAGAGGCTCCAGCCAATCCCACCTCCACAGAACCTGAGCTGCATCCCAAACCCTGGCCCTCTCCATCCAGCATCAGCAGGGATGGAGAAGCACTGCTTTTCTGCCCCTACAGCTTGGATTCCATGAGAGGAAGGAGGAAGAACCAGACACCCCAACATCCCTGGGCTGAGCAGCAGCCTGTGGGCACACAGCAGTGCCAGCACAGTGCCGTGCAGCAGAGCACGATGGCATTGCCCACTGAAATGGCTGCTGGCCTTTGGAGATGGAGGCCCTGGGCCCAGGAATGGTCACGGGGATTTAGGGTGTCAGAGCAGCCCTTCCAGATGCTGAGGGCACCCTGGGATAAGGGCAGCACCCAGTTTCCATGGCACAGCACGAGCTTCTCACTGACCCGCAGTAAAGGATTAAAAAGCTGCAGATGTAGGGAAAAAACAAACAAGAGACATTCTGAGCTCTCCTTCCCTGGCCCTGAGCTGCACCCACCCCTGGACCAGCCAGGATCAGGCTGCTGCAGCACCCACTGCTCTGCCACCCTTCTCTCCCTGAGCCGATCCCACCTCCCAACACTTTGGACTTCGCAGCTCACACTCTCCTGTCATTACGGGTGATGCCCTTGGTTCCTCACCCAGCCCTCAGAGCAAGTCCAAGAGCTTCCCAGAGCTCCCCAGCCCGCTCTGCCCCCTCCTCCACACACAGTCCAGGGGGGCTCTGGGCTGCTTTGCTGCTGCTCAGTGCTTCTGGGACCTGCTCTGGGGAGGAAGTGGGGGTGCTCTCGCTTTTGGGGGTACAGGTCACCACACTGAGGCCCATCCTCTGCTCTCCCACACCCTGGGCAGTCCGGCTCTGCAGGGACAGCAGTGCAGGACCCCCAGCCTGGCCATCCCCAGCTCCAGTGACCAGCGGTGTGGCGGGATGGGGATGCCCATGAGGAGAATTCTGCTCCGGGAACCCCGCACGGCGCTCAGCGCATCCCGCTCGGGCGGGACCAGGGAAGGGCCACCGCGCCTCCAGGACCTTGGCAGGCAGCCCGGCTCTGCCAGGCTGGGTTTGGTTACCGTGGTCCAGGAATGGCCGTGGGAATTCAAGGCATCGGAGTGGCCCCAGAGATGCTGAGGGCTCCCCCAGCTCGGCTTTCGGGGGCTGCTGTGTGGGACAGGGACAATGGCCACGGGCCAGGTGGGTCCTCTCACCCATTACTCTCCTCCTGATGCAAAAGCCCAAAGCAAACCGAGGCCCTCAACAACGGAGTTCTGCAAAAAAACTCCAAATCGGCGTTTTCTGCCCCATTTCCGCTGGGCGGGAGCTGCGGGGCTGCATCGCCACCTGGTGGCCACAGGGAATAGCGCAGCCGCCTTTGCGCTGCTCCCGGGAATGGGGAAAAAAGGTGGGAAAAAGGAAAAAAAAGTAAAAAAAGGTAAGGGTTTTCAACACTCTGCAGACACAGCAGCGTTGTGTAAGTACGCTTAAAAATAATTATCCACATAAATGTTATTGTGTTTGACTGTATACACGAAAGCGATACAAAGTTCCTTCAAGCTTGATGCAGTGTTTAATCTCAATTTTGTATCCCTGGGCTGGATACCTTCAGTGCTTTCGTGCCTTTCCCTTGGAGCAGGGAGGGGCAGAGACCGCAGCTGGGCTCCAGCCCTGCCCAGAGCACTCCAGCTTTTTTTAGGCACTACCAGCAACATGTTAGCAGGGCAAAAAGCCTTCCCTTGGCTCCCATCCCACTGGTGGCCTTGTGCGAGGAAAACTGACACTGCAAAGATTGGGCTCATACTTAAAGGATACAAATTATTAATTTTTTTTTTCTGGATACTCAATAGAACGTTTTAACAACATCACAAATGTAAAACCCAGTCAGAGCTGAGGGCACACGTGTCCATCTCCACTACTGGCCCCAAAGACACGGGAGGATGTTCAGCCAGGGGTCCAAGCCAGGGTGAGAGGAAAGAAGGAAGGAAGAACAGCATCTCAACCAAAAGCTTAAGAATACATGAGGGAAAACCTAAATGAATTCTTTCTTTTTGTTAACTTGGCCACTGAGAAACCATAACCCCCTGTTCTGTGAAAATTTTCAGGGTTGAACACTTTCATTGATGTAAAGACCACAAACTGGATTTTAAGAAGTCTCCAATATGCATAACAAGCTTTTAAATAATATATCTGCCAGAAACAAAAGAAATAAACCATCCAAGCCTGAAGTTATATCAATATTCTGAAGCCATAGCAGTGTTGTGCAGCTGTAGCAGTGCCCAGAAGCTCTGACCCCAGTGCCAGCCCAGCTACACCTGCACTCACCCTTCAGAAAAGACTGCAATGAGAAACCCAGGGCAGGACTTGAACAGTGACAAGGAAGAGAGCCACTGGAACCATCACTGTGCTGTTCCAAGGAAAGGCCTGCTAAGAAAAGCAAGAGCTGCACTTTGTAGCTTTAAAAATAAACTGTCAGCATTTACTAATTGGACAGAGACAGCAAGTGATCACAGAGGAGAAGGAAATAACCCACTCCTATTTAATCTTTGTTGTGATTCCCAAGGTAACTTGGCTTTCTCTGGCAGCTGCACTGACCATTACAGGGGCTCAGCTCCCCCCACCAGGGTCTCTGCCTAACCAGCTACCAGCAGGCTGCCCTGAGAGCGCTGATAACTCCCCAACAGCCTCACCTGGGACCCCACTCCCACCCTCCACATGCAGAGCTCTGTTGAGCTTTTGATGGGACACCCTCCCTTTTTGGACGAGGGTGAAAGAGCAGAGGAGGCTGCTGTGCTGCTGAAGTTCTTTATTCCATAGTCTCACAGTTTTCTGAAGGTAGAGTTTGAAGGAGTTACATGATAAGGCCAAGCAGTAACAGCAGCAGGCAAACAGCAAGCAAAAAACAGCTTCTTCTTCTTCTTTTCGAAGCTTGCAGAAGTGTGGATTATATTTGTTAACTGACCAATAAAACTGACGCACGATTCTGGTTTTTCTTTTTTTAACCTATCCTGGTCTAATTCTAATAGTTGTACATCTTACACAAGCATTGCATGGGTATTACACAGATTTGCATACATAGTTTCTTATCAGCTCTTATTGTTTATGTGAACGCTCTATCTAAAAAATGTGAGCAGTATAGTTCCACCTATGTTTTGTCTAAGGTAAAGAAATTCTGTGAAAAGGTAATGCTGCTGCAGTAAAAACTATGCTTAAGGTCTCTTTGCTGCAGCTTTTCAATTTTTAAAGCACTTAACATACATTTCTACTAAATATATTAGCATGTATTACTACTAAAAGTTAAAAATCTATATTTCTATTTCACTTTGGTGTGACTTCATGTATCTCAGCTTGTCCAAAGGTTTTAATTCAACCTCTGTGCTTTGGCTTTCCTCTGGGCCTGGGTCCCGAGGATCTCTCACTCCAACAGAGCTGGAGTTCCATTTAAGTGCAAGCCCTGGTTCCTCCTCTCAGTCCTTGCCTGTGGCACTTTCTGGGCTGGTTTCTCTCCTTGTGACTGTTCACAGTTGATGCTGTGAGGGAATTCCTCTGCAGTCTTTACCTACCTGTGCTGTTTTTCTAGAAGAGAGTGGGCGTTGCCATGGCTTTGCTGTTTGCTGACTGGTTTGTGCACAGCCACACGAAGGAATTGTTTGCAGCTGCCAGGTGTAGTTTCCAGCCCTACCTCAGCTGTGTGCCAGTGCTGTTCCTGTGGAAAGCCCTAGGGACGAGCTGTGTCTCAAGGAGCTTTTTCCCTACTAGGAAATGCAGCCCTCGATGGGAAAATTCCTGTGGCTGCTGTGCTGCCGCTCCCGTTTGGCGAGCCCAGGGATGGGCTGGGTGCGTCCCCTGCAGCTGCCCTGCACATCCTTGGGCAGCTCATCCTGGCTGCTTGGACTTGGTGTTAGTTTGGGTGACCAGAGGGCTTGCTCAGCCTGGCCTTCCTCCGGGTAAAATCTGGATATGAATCCTAAGGGCTCAGAGAAGCAGTGACTGGTTCTCACACTTCCCTGGGTGAAGCTCTTTGTGCTGATCAGGCTCAGGGAAGAAACTTTCTGTCACCCTGTGGGAAGGGAAAAGGGCTGGCACTGAAGGCTGGGCCAGCAACTTCCTGCAAGGAAGGAGTGAGGGTGTCCATATGTGAGGGAAAAGACTGGCTGGATGTGCAAAGCAAGCCAAAAAGTTTAAATGAGTTGTAAACTTAAATATGGCAAGGAGGTCTCTTTGATCAAGTGAGGGGGCCTTTCACTGCTCTGTTCCCTGTGCCCTGGATGTACCATGTCCTCCTCGTCTTTCAAATCTGTTTCATGTGTTGTTTAAAGACTCTTTCTAATTAGCAGAGCTCAGACAGCAAAATCCAGAGGAGAGCCAGTGCAGAGACCAAACCCTCAGCGTTCAAGGGGATTTAGTCCAGCCAAAAATGACTGGCACACTTAAAAAATTCTCCTGAATTCAGTTTTAATCAGTCTGTGCCCCAAAGTGCTTGCATTTGGAGTATGAGGAGGGCTCTGTCCTTGGCAATCTGAGTTGAGACACTTCTCCTTCACCTCCCTGGTAGCTGAGTCCTGCATCCCTGTGAGAGCAGTGCTGGAAATGTGGCTGCACCTCTTTGGCCTGTGCTCTCAGCTGCTCTCTCCCAAGCTCAGCAGCTTTGTGTCAGGTCACTGTTAACAAGGAGAGTTGGGATTTCTCAGGATGAGTGCCTCTTCGGAAATAAGACTTACACAGGCTTCGCTTCTTCTCGAGACCCTGAACAAAACGGGGTTTTTAAAAGTTTTAGTCACTGCAGAGCCTTCAGAGAGTGTTGTATCAGCAAAGGCAAGGCAACTTTTGAACAGTGGAGCAGATCCCTGTTGAATAAGAAACATGTGGTTAATACACATTTATTTCCAGCCGAACCCCTGCGCTGCCTGTCTCAGCTCTGTTGTTCCATCCCGTCCCCCTGGCTCCCGCTCTGTGCAGTGTGGGAAGCTCACGCTGGTGCTGGTGGCAGGGCACAGCCCGAGCTGAGGTGCCTGCAGCGCTGTCTGCCCTGGAGGTGGCAAATGAAGCCCCTGTAATGAGCTGGCCGGGGCACAAGGGCACAGCCACCACCCCCGGATGGGCTCGGAATGGCTTGGCTCCGAGCAGCAGCCCTAATTACTGCTCATTAATGGAAAACCCACTTCAGTTTAATTGCTGAGAGTTTGTGTCTGATATAGAGGGTCTGGTCTCTGATCTCCTGCTCCAAGCAGGTCCTGCAGTGCAGAGAGGAGCTTCAGTCTCCCATCTGGTCACAGCAGAATTTGAAATGTGATTGAAGCTTTTCCATGTTGAGCTTGAATTCCCAAAGATCCGGATGCCAACAGAAATCCTTTCCATCTTTGCCTCTTAGCCACTTTTCCCAAAAAACAAAGCCTAAGCCAGGCTTGATTACAGTGAGTTTGAGGGGTGGAAGCCCTGAGGAGCTGATGGGCCAATGGTGTGATAGATGAGTTAGTAAGTGTTGGAGAAAGCCCATGGGAATGGACCCTTGGAATGTTTTGGGAGGTTTCAGCTTGCAGCTGCCCCCCTGTGCAGCCAGGTCAGCCTTTCCTGGGTGGAGACAGCACAAAATGCTCGTGGCTGAGACAAAAGTCTGCCCAAAACTGGCTGCAGGACATGAACTAAACCAACCTCACTGCACGGGCTGGTTCCTGCAGGGGACGGAGAAAGCAGTGGGGTGAACTTGGGCTCTGCCCTGCTGAGCCCCGCAGGGGTGGCCTCCCCCTGCTCCTGAGACTCGCAGAGCAAAGAGCATCTGGTGCAGAAGGGCAGGGTGGAGAAACCCCTGGGGAATCCTCTGTCTGCTGGCTCCCTGCTCAGCCAGGCCTGAGCGGGCAGACAGAGGTGCTGGCTCTGCCCTGTGCCTGCTCCTGGCCGTGGGCTCAGGGTGCACAGGGCTTTCCAAACCATCACCAACAGCTCCCTCTCTCTGTTTGCAAAAATAAATCATCCTGGAGGTGGGCTCAGCAGGACACCTGGAAGCTCAGTGGCTGCCTGACACACCACATTTCCATGTGGTGTTATGTGTTGTGTGCTGGCATAAACGGAGCTCATTAATGACCCTGCAGGGCTGGGGTCTGCAGGAACTGGGAGCTCCTACAGCTCCAAGCTGGAGGCTGAACTCTACTTTTGGGTACAGGGGTGGGAGGTGCAGCCCAGCATCTGGGGGCTCCCGCCTTTGTGTGCAGGCTGCTGCTCCCAAAGGGGTTCCCCGAGCTGTGAGATGTGGAGGGAAGAGGCATTAGCTGCTAATTTGATGTGCTTTTTGTCAAATGTTTGCAGCAGAGAGCAGCTGTTTGCTACTCCCACTGTTCTCTCACTGCAGCGTTGGCTAAGAAGGGTGAGAGTTTCTAAAAAGAGTGATAATTTTACTGAAGATGCAGCAGAAGATGTTTTATGGGATATCTGTGGGGAGGCCCATCAGGGAAAGCAGTGCTATTGAAATAGGCTCTGGTGATGCTTTTCTGGCAGGTGGGGGCACTGGGTGTCTCCACGGCCCATGGTGGGACTCAGCTGGTGTCCTGCAGCACCCAGGGTTGGGACCACTGTTTCTCCTCTGGTTTTCCCAGTATCCTGCAAATCTGCAGCTGCAGGCAGCCTGCTGAGACAGGAATCATGCTTTTCCATGTAGAAAATAAGTAAAATTTAATTTAAAAATGATTTTTAATACGATAATTCCACCTTCCAATGTGCTCTCCAGGAATCCTCAAGAGGAAGGACAGGCTCCAAGTCTAAGCCTGGCACATTCTCTGGGCAGGAACCTTGCCTATATCCAGAGTCTGGACCTGTGGCAAGCTTAGGAGGAATTCAGAGATGCAGCAGCAAGTGAGTCCAGTGAGAGAATGAATTATTTATTAATTTTACAATATCATTTATATATCCTAGTTCCAAAAGACAATTGGACAGTGTCCACACCTGTCCTGAGATGATAGGCTGAAGCACCAGACACCCATTTAAAAATGTTATGTTGCTGTACCAAAAACATAAACGAAAACCAGCAGGCGTGAGAATTATTTACAAAACCCTGTCTTGCTGTTTACACAGCTTGCACAGCAAAGGAAAGTTCCCACAGAACCAGTGCAAGGAGATGGAAAATTTCTCTGCCCAGCAGCTTTTCAATCTCCACATGGACCCCCTCTTCCTTGACAACCAGCAGTGCTGTTGTGGGAAATCTTGTAAGTATTGGAAAAATCATCCCAGCAATTCCACTTCAGTCATGGTCCCCAAAAGGTGGAACCACAAATACAAACGTGGTTTTGAGACGGTGAAAGCTTTCCGTGTTCTACGCTTCCCTTACATATCCTTCAGGCACATGGATTTGGGCCCACTGAAACATCTCCCAGACTGGCCAATGAGAGATTTTATGAAACTTTTTTCTGAGTTTGGGGATTCTTTTCAGGGATATTTGAGGTTGCAGCCAAGCTGGTGGGGGCTTTGCCAGCTCTTGCACACAGGAACAGGAGAGGGGCTTGCATGGACTCTTCTCTCACTGATCCTGCTCAGAGAGCCGAGCAGGCAGCCCTGGAAGGTCTTTGGAAAGGATGGAATTGCAATAGAGCACTTCACAGATGGGCTAAACTGTTCAAATAATTCAATAAGTCAACAATAATTCATATAATTCAATACTTCAACAATTCAGTTTGGAAAAGCCCTTTAAGATCACGTCCAACCCTTCACCCAGCACTGCCAAAGCCACCACTAACCCATGTCCGTAAGCACCACATCTACATGTTTTTTAAACATTTCCAGGGCTGGTGATTCCATCACTGCCCTGGGCAGCTGTTCCAATGCCTGGCAACCCTTCCAGTGAAGAAATTTTTCACAATATCCAATCTGAACCCCACTGGTTCAACTTGAGGTCGTTTCCTCTTGTCCTGTCACTTGTTAGCTGGGAGAAAAGACCTGGATTTCTTTGAAAAGATCCAGGTGCATTTCTGCACTTCTGCTCCTGGAAAGACAAACTCGGGGTGAGGCTGTGCCCTGGAGGTGCTTCCCTGTCACTCGTGGATGTTTTGGAGGAAGCACTGCAAGCCCTGCACAGATGCAGCGTTTGTCCTGCTGTGCAGGGATCCGGGGCTCTGGGAAGGGCAGCGGGGTTCTTGGAAGCGGATTTATTCCAAGCTGGTGGTTTTGCTGGTGGGTTTTTTCAAGCTGCAGCCTCCCACGAGATGGTGCTGTGGGATAGGGGACACTGCCACCGCGACACGACTGCGGGGCCCTCGCTGCTGCTTCTGGGTATGACAGAAAATTAATCTGTGGCTTTGTCAGAAACTGGGGAGTTTCTTTGCAAAGTCTCTTCAGGGAGAAAAATGGGGAGTGAGTAACTTGAGCTGCAGCTGGGAGAGTCCCTTGTGCAGGAAAACCCAGTCAGAGGGAAAGCAGTCACCAAATCCCACCAAACAATTCACAAATGGCACCTTGTACTGAGCCCCTTTTCACCCAGAAATCAATGCTGCTGATGTTCTGCTCAGTCACAGAATCACTGAGGGGTTTGGGTTGGGAAGGGACCTTTCAGATCATCCAGTCCCACCCCTGCCATGGGCACCTTCCACTGTCCCAGGCTGCTCCAAGCCCCGTCCAGCCTGGCCTTGGGCACTGCCAGGGATCCAGGGGCAGCCACAGCTGCTCTGGGCACCCTGTGCCAGGGCCTCCCCACCCTCACAGGGAAGATTTTCTTCCCAATACCTCTGTCAGTTTGAAGCCATTCCTCCTGTCACTGCAGGTGAAAAGGAAGCACATCTAATGCTTAAGTAAATCCAGGGACATATTATTAATAGTTTAATAAAACAGATTGTTACAGAAAAATAATTCAATTAAAGTATTTATACATGCACTTGGCTTTTACCCCTCTTTTGGTGGGGTTTATTCTCATCCCTGCCTTGTTCCCCCAGCTCTTGAGGCGAGTGATTTCACTCTGGGGGAAGTGAGGGATGTCACAGCAGTGTGTCAGTGCCTGAATGCTTTGCTAAGGCTGTGATGTTCTCAGTGGTGATTTTGGTTTTCATGCCCTGGGTCAGTTCTTTGTTTGCTGACACACCTTTACACCTTTGCCCTTGCTTTGTTGACCAAGGAAGCCTTTAGAGCACTGCTGCTTCCTTCATGGTCTGCAGCTGAGCGGTGTCTAAATTTATCCCACGCAGTGGCCTTTGCACGTGTTGGTTGCTGATTCTGCCTTCTCTGCCACTCCTAAACCCAACCCTGCCCAGCTCCAGGTCTGTGCTTCTTTATGTGACCATTACTGAGCTGTTCACAGTCCCCAGTGCCAGCCTGTGCCCTGGCTCCTGCCACCCCCTCCCCTCTGTGCTGCAGCCCTGGGCTTTTCTGAACTCAGCACCGAGATTTTGAGCTCCTGCTGGTGGTGGCAGTGCTGGGTTCCAGGGTCTGTGCTTACCCTGTGGGATTTCTGTCCCATAGCCCTTTCAGTGCCCTTTTCCTCCACTCACTTTGTGCATCCAACAGATTTTCTGGGCTTTTTCAATGCTGAGCTCCTGATCTGAGAGTCTTGTTAGGGGAAACTGGGTTTTTTTTGAACATGCCCTGTCCAGTGATGTTCCTCATTCATAATCACACCTTTGATCAGTGCCATGGAAAATGTGGACAGTCCTTAGAAGATCTGGTATTTTACAGAGGAACTGCAAGAAAGTGAATGAATGGACAAATATTTGCCACAGGGATCCTGCTTTCTTTTCAAGCAAACATCTGGGTTATTCCAATTAAAAAAAAAACCAAACCAACAGATACTGTAGCAAATACAAAAAGATCCAGGAATTGCATGTCAACTTGTGGTTTTATTTTTTAATTTCAGAGCCTGTCCATCTAGAAATGAAAGTATTACTGGGGTTTGATCTGGGGTCCTCAGAAGTCAAAGGAAGATTTCTCCTCCGAGTGCTTCAGTAACAGTAAGTACTGGATTGAGGGAGGCTGAATAATTTAGGCAGCAGTTCCCAGTGCTGTGTGTTTGCTGCCCAAACATGCTGCGAGCCAGAGGTGCCCTGAGATGTCCATGAATACAGAGATCCCCTCCACTTCCAGTGCCCTGGCTGCTTCCAGCAGCAGCTGAGCCCCTGCCAGCGTGCCTGGCTCCTTAAACCCTTCCTTTGTGGCAGCTCCTGGGTTTTGCCCAGGTTCCCACCGTGGGGATGGTGTGGGGTTTGTCCCTCTTGGGTGTAGATTGATGATGGGCAGAGCCTGTGCTCTCACCCAGTGTTGTTTGTGCCTCAGTACCCCAGGAGAGCTGTGGGTGACTGCCAGAGGCAGTGGGGTTGCACTGGTGCAATTAATTCAGTTTGTTGAATTTGCCTTTTTCTGTTTGTTTTTACCCTGAGGAATAGGCTGGCCAGCTAACAAGCAAAACACAAGTTGCAACCTATTCCTGTAACGTGCCAAAAGCAAAATAATCCTGGTTTGGGGTTTTTCTCTTGCTCCTGTTGATTGGCAGGGCCCTTCATTACTGTCCAAACAGTTATTTCATGCTTCTGCAGCAGTAAAAATGACGATCAGTTGTATTTTTCACCAACAAATGTGATTAATTTATCTCACCCAGTCACTCAGGGGTGACCTTCCCCCAGTCTTCCCTTAATGAACTCTTTTGTGACATAATGCACCTCTGCTCTAAGGCTACAGTGAACTGTTCCCTGCTGCAAAGGTGGTCAGGTTGGATGGGACTTTGAACAACCTGGGACAGTGGAAGGTGTCCCTGTCCAGGTGGAAGGAGGTGAACTTGACACCCCTTCCAGCCCAAACCATTCAGTGGTTCTAAGAAATGCTGAGCTCCTGATGTTGTGCAGATGAATTCTATCTCTGCCTGCTCACTCCGCTTCTGTTTCCTCTGTCCGTACTAAAATCTCAGCCTGTCTCTTCACTGCCCTCGGGAGTTACAACCACCAGCCCAATGTCCACGTGGCAGAGAGTCCTCAGCCTCTTCCCCATGCCCTTCCCTCCTTGATCTGCTGCCAATATCGTGATTATCATTCAGGTCAGCTGCCTGTTGCTTCCTTACACTCAGATTTCCCTCTGGGTCCTGATGTTGAAGTTACTTCTGATTTTTGCAGGTTTTCTGCCTCCCATTTCTGTAATTCAGCCCTTCTGATCCAGCTGTTCAGGTGTGCTGTGTGTACCTGTCAGCTTATCTAGGAGTCCTGTGCTTCTGCTGGGGCTGCCAGGGACACCCAGTGCAGGGGGAAGGATTAAAAACTTCCACAGCCACAGTGGGCCTGGGGCTTCTGCAGCTTACTGCAGGTTTGGAGGTACCTCAAGCCAACTCTAACTAATTCTCTTAATGGACTTCCAGAAACATGCAAACCTAGAAAATGTCATTAATCCTGTTTTCTTCTCCTCACCGAGGCTTTTTTCACTGAGATGGGAAAGAACACCACGACTAGGTGTTCAGGTAAACCCAGATGTGTCAGAAAACTAGGAATGTGACTTCACCTCTGCTGCTGCCCTGTTCTTCCCTCAGCAAACGCAGTCCTGCCCCACTCTGCTTGGTTAAAACTTACCTGAGGATCTTGTTTTAGCAAATTTGCTAGGACCACCTCCCCTCTGCCTGCACCCCTGCTGCTCCCCTTCCCTGTCACAGCACCAAAGCTGTTGTCTTCACCCTTCAAGTGTCTCCAAGTGCATTCCTCCCCTGATGCTGATCTGCCCTCTGGACAAGCATCTCTGCAGCCTCTCCTCAGCAGTCTCCCACAGCTGGACAAACTCTGCCTGTAAAGAATTCCTGGATTCCTCCCCATGGGCCTTTTCTTCAAATCTTGACACCAAGTAGAGCACCCGAATGGGATTTTTGTCTGTGAGGCTGCTCAGTGCAGTCTCCCTGGTTCCTTATTGCTTCTTTCCTCTCCCTGAGGGCAGCAGGAGGTCACAGGGGGAGCGATCATAGAATCCCGGAATGGTTTGTGTCGGAAAGGATTTTAAAGATCACCTTGTTCCAACCCCCCAGCCATGGACAGGGACACCTTCCAACTAGATCAAGCCCTGTCCAGCCTGGCCTTGAACCTTTCTAGGGATGGGCCAACCACGACTTCTCTGGGAAACCTGTGCCAGTGCATCTCAGTTAGCAATTTCTTCCTAATGTCCCATCTAAACCTCCTCTCTGTCAGTGTGAAGCCATTCCCCCTTGTCCTGTCCCTCCATGCTCCCATTAGGTACTGGAAGGCTGTAATTAGATCACCCCAAAGCCTTCTCCTCTCCAGGCTGAACAATTCCATCTCTCACAGCCTTTCCTCCCAGCAGAGCTGCTCCATCCCTCTGAACATCCTGGTGCCTTCTCTGGGCTCGCCCCAGCAGCTCCACGTGCTCCCTGTGATGGAAGGAGGCCACACCAGCTCCCTGCCCTGTGCCTCTCCCTGACCTGGAGTCCTGCTCCCAGTTCCCTCTGCCATCCCAGCAGCTCAGCATGTGACACCTTCAGCATCCAAGGCAGAGCCTCCTTTGTGCCGAGAACAACCGAGCCCCAGCCCCGTCCTTCCCGGCATTTGCGCAAACCGTCGCTAATTGCGTCCCCGAGATGCCTGTCCTGCTTTCCTGCAGGCACGAGCCTCTCGGGTCAGGATGCAGAGGGAAATTGGTGTGCTGGACAGGGCTGGTGGCGGCCCAGATCTCTCTGATGGGCTTTGTCTCCGCAGCTCCCAGGCTTTGTTTGTTGGTGCTAAGCCACGGTGCAAAGCGGAACAGTCCAGACTTGGGGAAACTGGGTCAAGTGACTAAGGAGGAGCACAAAAGCCTAGTGTGTGAGCCTGGGAGGGCAGAACAAACAGGCCAGGGCACAAAGTGGTGAGGGAACCGGGAAGGACAGAGAGGAGGACGCTCTGCACAAGGGTGTTACACACAAGAGGCAGCCGGGGAAGCGCTGGGCCGGCCCTCGGAGAGGAGGGAAAGTTGTGGAGGAGCAAGGCCCAGCTCATTCGTTTTTATGTTGAATTTCTTCAGATTCACCTCAGATGTGCAGCTGCCACCTGGCAGCCAACACAGGAAAAAAAGGAACTACACACTGTGGGTTGTTGATCTCAAACCATGTAGGCGCTGTGGGAAATCACCACAGGGTGATTTGCTCCACCATGGAGCTGTTCACCACTGGTTTTGAGACTTCACAAAGTGTGGGTAATGTCTCCTGGCAAAGATAAAAAGAAAAAAAATTCCCTTTTGAATGGGGTTAAGGAAGCTTCATGTACAGACAGCAGTTTAACTTTATCTGCCAGGAAAATATTGGAGCAAATAATGAAAATGTTAGCACATAACGAGGAGGTCAGCAGCATCCCGTGGGCTTTGTCTAGAACAAGTGGCTTCCAAAACATTTTGATTTTTCTCCTGTGACGGTATAATTCAGTTTTATGGGCAAAAGAAAAGCAATGCTTATTGTACAAATTGACATTAATAAAGCTTTTGATTTTATCCAATTATGTTTTGATAAGCAAGGTAGAGACAACTCATAAGAAGAAAATTTTCATTTGGTGGTTGCAAAGCTGGTTGGAAAGCCATGCTGGAAAGTTTTTTCTTATCAAAAGAGAAGACTTTGCAAAGTGGGGTTCTGCAAGGGATTTGCTGTCAATCAGTGTTTTTACTGATGATCTCGAGGACAAGCTAGAGATTGTTCTTATTAAATTTGCAAATGAGGCCAAGCAGAAAGTCTCAGCTGCAAATATGTCAGAGAAGAATTAGGATATAAAAATGAAATGCTCTCTTTGCCCACTGTCCACGGGAGGAGAACTCATGGGTTGATGTTTGGCTGTTTAGAGCACTGAGGGAGCCTTCCCAACAGAAGGATTACCAAGGACTGGCATCAGTGGCCTCAGGGCACTTCAGCAGAAGCGAGATGTCAGGAGAGGGAATGGAGCTGTGGTTTGTGTGCAGATGATCCTCCCCCAGTGCACAGGGCTGGCCTTTGAGGTCTCTTCCCACCCCGTTTCTGGCCTGTAAGGTGGGAGAGGGTTGCTGGGATGCTGTCTGGGATCAGCCCCACCATCAGGAACTGTGTGTGGGTGCTGGAGGGCACCAACGCGCGTGTTCCCCTGCCACTGACTTCCAGATCTTCTCTTCTCTTTACAGAGCATCTTCTACTGCCTTGAGGACCACCAGGGTATTTAAAACTGCTTTTGCTGTTCCTCCAAGTTTCTTTGGTTGTGGGGGTGAATGTGGGAATTCATAATGTGTTTTATCAACTACACGAGTTAATAATGTGGATCTTGTGTAATTTGGAACACTACCAAAGGATGAATCAATGATGCACAGTTCTAAGTTCACTAAATTCCCAGAAGTAAAACTTGTTCAAAATATATCTGTATCTGGAATAGCGTTGTCTTATCCTTTACACTTGTGTTTCTATTTCTGCACTGATACAGCTCATAAAACATTTCATTTCCAGTTTTGAACTTGAAATGCAGCAAGATGAAAAACCGATTTTTGGTAAACAGGGATTTTTATTTTGGATTCTATAGAGAGAACAAAATTGGCTGTGTGTGGAAGCACTTGCTGCTTTGAAGTGGTTAATTTGCCTTTATCTTCAAGGCACATGACATCAGATTGGATCCAAGTGTGCTCTGAAGCAGATATGGATCAAGACCTGACACCCCCTAACTTTGGGTTCATTTTCAGCTGGGTTAGGCTCCTGCAGCAGGAAGTACTCCCCCCCAGAGCCAGGCAAAACCCATGAGGCTTCCCCCAAAACCTCGGCTTAAGTGGGTTTTTTGAAACTGGACCTGACCTGGATCCTAATTTAGCACTATTTTTTTGTGCTTAAAGGGAATGTATAGGCAAGGAACATATTGTGCTCTGTTGTAATAAGATCTGAGTTTCATCAATATTCAGTACTAGCACATGCTGGGTGGTGTTAGGGACTGAGCAGATATTGCGAGCACCAGCTGCTGCTTTTATGCCAGTTTTTCATGCTGAACAGTAGGAGACTAAACTCTAGCATGGTGCAGAATGGAGAGCTATCACGAGCTGGGAGCGGCACGGGAAAATTCATGCAAATCCCCCCGCGCTTGTTAATGGTGTCTGTGACTGGGCTGGAGGAGCAGCTCGGTGCGGTGGTCGGTGGTCGGGGGGCTGGGAGGGGCAGAGCTGCTCCCCTGTGCTCTCACAGTGGCTGTGCCACCTCAGGCATGTCTCCAAGGCATAATTATTTTGAGATACTGAGGTCCACAGAAGCCTTTACTTTAAGGTTGACTAATGCATTATAATGTCTTTTAAAACTCTGGCCCTCAGGCTCCTTGGCGATGAGTCATCTGACTAAAAGCATCTGGCCATGTGCTGTTCCCTCACTGGGAGGGCCTTCAGCTCTCTGGGCCCTTGGCTGGTGACATAGAGCTCCCCAGGGCCTTGTCCCAGGCTGTACCAGCCCTCAGGGTAGGTGTCACCAACCTGCCCACCCTGCCTTCCCCGCTTCTGCATGCAGTCATTTATCTGTCTGAATTCTCAGCCCTCTGCTTTGCAAAATTGTTGGGCTACACTGTGTGCTGGAAGAGAGATTAGGCTTTGTTGGCTGAAGAAAGAGCCTCGTGCTCAGACCCGGAGGGGATCCTGGGATTACAGCCAGGTCACCGGGGATGGGTTGAGAGAGCATTGTGGGTTTCTGGACAGTGTCAGCCCTATGAGATGTGATAATTGCAGTTTCTGACCTTGTAAGGTATTGTTTACCTTTTACCATAATAGGCAATGTCTGGGAAACACCCCAGGTGATTGGGGGACACTGAGGTGAACATCTTTCCTGTTTATATGAGGTGATTTCCTGTTAGCTACTGGCATTTAAGGGAATTTCAGATACGCAATAAAGTCTTTGCACCTTTCCCACCATGTTGTGGAGTCCCTGCCCATGCGTGATTACTGCACACAATGACCTTGTAGGTGGTTTGGTCCTTTTTTTCAGGTACTTTGAGAAAAGATCTTGCAGGTCACCTTGCCTTAGACGACCCCAAAAAACCCCACAAAGTCTCCAAGGGTGAGAAGCGCTGCAGGTCGAGGCTGTGCTGTATTCCAGAGTGAAGCCCAGCCAAAGACCTTGTGGTTGTCACACCGGCTGCCCTGGGGCCACCACCAGGAGAGGCAGGTCCAGTGTCACCAGGAGATTCCATAATTGCATTGATGATTCCTTGACTGACAAACCATCCAGCCCCCCCAGATCTCGGCAGGTTTCTGTGTAAAGCAACAGTTCTCATTTTCCACACTCTGTCTGCCTTGAGCTCTCAAACTGAGACATCCCACAGTGGGATGTTCTTATTTCAGTGATTGATCTGTGGGGAAACTCAAATCTTGGGGGCAGTCAGTGCAATTTTAGAGCTCCCGGCGTTAAAGTGCTGGGACTAATGTCTGGAGAAGAGGGTTTTGGTCCTCTACAATCCAAGCACAGCTGTTCATCCTCTTTCAAATTTGTGTTTACAAAAGGTGTATCATAACCTTAGGAAATGCTCTTTCAACTAGGAGTAGAAGTTGCTCTGAGATTGGAACCTGCTTTGATTATAAGTCTGCAGTGTGTGGTCAGAAATCTCAGTCTCAATAATGATTAAGACAGTTTCCCACCCCCAGTCCTGTTATTGTTAGTGGCAGCTTCTTGCCATGACATAGAATTTCAATTTATGTACATTTTGTTTTTTGAGAGCAGGTCTCCACGTTGGATGCCTTTAGGCTAACTGAATTCAGTCATCAAATTACAATTAAATCACAGCTCAGAAATGTCTGTAATCAGGACTCTTTAAGGGTTATTATTACTATTTTTGTAATTCACGATATAAGAGTGACTTCTAGCACAATGTTAAGTTGTCCTGTTGATTTTCCCGTACTGAAAGACAGGAAACACTGTTGGATTTTATTTCTGATTTGCAGGAGCGAGGGAGGTGGCATCAAACAGCAATTTCCATCCTGTCTGGTCCAGTGACAAGATGGTGAATCCGCAGGAATGGGAACACACTGGGTTATGTGCCATTTGCCAGGGGA
This sequence comes from Oriolus oriolus, assembly GCA_013400235.1. NCBI lineage: Eukaryota > Metazoa > Chordata > Aves > Passeriformes > Corvidae > Oriolus > Oriolus oriolus. The sequence goes on from VXBT01000653.1 coordinate 57,109, forward strand.
GGAAGCAATTTCCCATGGAGACTAAAGTCCTCTGCTCCCCCAGCAAGGTCAGCAGAAGCATTCTCTGCCTTTGGCTACATCATAATTGCATTAATAAAGACAGCAGCTCCCATGGGGCAAAGGCTGCAATTAGAAGCAGCATCAGAGGTTTCAGCCCTGCCTCTGCAGTGTTCCCCTGCAAGCAGAGAGGTTCTGTTGGAATTAATTGATGCATTCCCTGCCTTTGGATGAGCAGCTCCCGCCGTGCTTCCACCACCCAGAAAATCTCTCTGCAGCTGGAAATGGTCTCTGGGGGTGCTAATGTGGAAATCAGGTCTGCTCCCTGCCATCCGCAAATGGGGGAGGTGGTGGGAGCTCCCCCCAGTCCAGCACTGAAAATGAAATTGTTTGGGGAATCATCTGGTTCTTACTGGGAAGGGGATGGTTGTGATCAGCGTGTTGAGGCTGTCTGACTGTGTGGGGTGTCTCGGTGCAACTTCTGCCTGCTCTGCCTGCCTTGGGTGCTCTTCCAAGTTCAAGGTTGGCCAGGAATGAGAATACTTGCCCAGACTATTCTGCAAGAGGCACAGAATCCCAGAATGGTTTGGGTTGGAAGGGACTTGAAAAATCATCTCATTCCAAACCCCTGCCATGGGCAGGGACACTTCCACTGTCCCAGGTTGCTCCAAGCCCTGTCCAGCCTGGCCTTGGACACTCCCAAGGATGGGGCAGCTGCAGCTTCTCTGGGCAATCCTTCGCTCACAGGGAAGAATTTCTTCCCATTATCTGATCTAAACCTACTCTTTGTCAGTTTAAAGCCATTCCCATTTGTCCTGTCACTCCATGCCCTTGTCCAAAGTCCCTCCCCAGCTTCCTCAGAACCCTTTAGGCACTGGAAGATGCTCCAAGGTCTCCTCAGTGCCTTCTCTTCTCACATCTGTGCCTTCACAGCACCCACTTAGGTGACAATTCCTTGGCAAACCTCTGCTGGATTGATATATTCATTTTATTGTAAAAATAAATGATAGAATACACTGTTTGAAGACCCACAATCCATGACATCGACTGAGGTTTTGGAAGTGTGGGCCTGTTTAAGCTTCACACACACAGGGGCGCAGGGAGAGGCACAGACCCACGCGAGGCTCATGCTGGGACTGTCGGTGACCCGCCAGCCACAGCTCCTGCCATCCACCTCCAGGAGAGCTCTTCAGGGCAGCTGCTGCCTGGCAGTGAGGCAGAGCTACCACTGAGCTTTCCTTTCTGAAAGCTCCCCACTCTGTGCTACTGCCTGCTCAGGAGCTTATTAATTTTCTCCAAAAATTGAAGATAACGCAGATGTCTTAAATAGCTTCTTGACCATTGCACTTTGTGGAGTTGTTGCTCTTCAACATTTCAGCTTGAGTGAAGCTCCTTTTAAAGAAAAGGAAAGGAGTAAAGTAGTGTGGTGGTTTACTCACTGCTTCCGTGTGGGAAGTGTGGGTAGAGCGGAGCAACGTGGAGGAGAGCTGATGGGCTCACGTGTTCGTTAGCACTCCCCTTGGAGCTCCAGTGAGGAGGGGCACAGCAGGGATGTGTAGGAGACTTGGACTTGACCCATATCTGGGGTAAATCAGCCAGATCTTTTGCTGGATTCAGTGGAACAGGAGATGGAAAAGCTTCCATCCAATAGCAGGAATACATTGGTACCCAGGACTAACTTGGTTAGCCTGCAGGGCTGTTTCATTCTATGTCACACCCCACAAACGGAGGAGAATGCTCCTGGTTCCTCCCCCCGCCACATCACCACCCACCAACCTGCTGCACCACACCACTCCTCTCTCCCTTTTCCCCTTGCCAGTCTGAGGAACTTTAAATGGGAAAAAAAAAAAATCATAAACCACCATCTGGTCCCCACGAACAGGATCAGATCTTGGGCCATTTCCTCAGCACAAGCTGGCACAGCTCCCTCCTCTGCAGCAGATCAACTCATCCTGCTCGAGCTTTGGGTCTGCTCCCATATGGTCAGTGCCTAAATTATTGGTATTATTTATACTACTGCTGTGCCTCAGGTCCAGGGCATTTTTGTGCTGGCTACTGTGAAAAATCAAACAAAACCAGTCTGTGCACTGGGAACTAACACATGTTAGTACCAATTCTGCTCAATACCTGGCTGTATCTTTATAAAGTAATGTTCCTGGAGCTTCATACTCTTTCTCTAGACACTCCCTGTGGCTCATAGCTTTTCTTCTGCAGCATTTGACCATTTTCTTCAAGTCCCAGGTGGAGTCGTGTGCTTATATGAAAATCACTGCTGTTAAAACAGGAAATTGAAGTTTATATCACTATAACTTTTGTTATGAAAACTTCACATCCTAAAGACTCAAACCTCAGGGGGTCCAGCAAACTGAATGAATTTCTTATAAGATTAAGTTTAAGAAGACATTGACTTTATGAGTCAGCCTGAGATGAGAATTGAGATTAATAATGACAATTCTGTTCTCTTCCAAGAAGGCCTGTTTGTCATGGAGTTGTACACAGTATTTAAACTGTCTGTTTTCTTATTTGCCTAATAATTGGGGGAAAAAAAGGTTTAAATGATATTCATCAAATGAAATATCTGGAACTCTTTCCCTTGCAATAGTGGATGAATAAGCAATTGGAAATGAATTCTCACTAAGCCACTTGGGTGTTCAGGCTGTGGTATGTCTCTTCTTCCAAGATGTCAATAATAAAGCCATCTGGACCAGTGGAAATTAAATGGGACAGAGTTCTACTCTTTTATGGAAGCCTGGGACCTCCTGCTGGCAGCAGCCACAGCCCATGAACACCAGAAAGCAGCACAGGAGCTGTTTTACCTTGAGGAACCGTGATAGAAAAGATGGATGTTTTCACATCCAGACACTTCTGAAGGATTTTGCTGACCATATCTAGAAGTTGTAACCAGGGTTGTCTTCCCCATTTGGAAGCTGGAGGATGGTAATGGGTAGAACTCACGACGATGGAGAAGCCAAAGCCAAGTGGACGCTGCTCTAGAGCTTAAGTGAAGTCTCCACAGGCATTTGGGGATGGAGAAGCTGTCTGGAGTGAGGGGAAGATGAGAGGATTACGATAAGAAAACCACAAAAGTTTTTTTGTTTTGGTGGAATGATCAATTTTAGTGCAGTTAAACAGAGTTTATAGCCTCTGAAAGCAGCAAAATAACTTCAAATTGAATAACCTTTGATTTTTAAACAAACACTAATAATACTGGATCAATGAGTGAAAGTCAATTACAGTTCAGTTAAGCTGTGCCCTTTAAAACCTCCCAGAACTGCTCTGCTGTTTCCTCAGCGATGTATCACAGCTCCTAGGGCTGCTCAGACAGCGGGAACCCATCCTTATTTCCAAAACCCAAAAAAAGACAGTCCTGAGTGTCTTTCTCTTCTGTCTTCTGAGAGAGGAAAGAGTTCCTCAGCAGCTGCAGAACTGACAAGGAAAGAAGTGATGAAAAAACCACGTGCCCATCTGAAATGGAATACTTTGACATGCTCCCCTGCCATTTCCCATGGGTATTTCTATAAGTGACAGCCACTTATGCCTTTAGAAATGAAACAGTCACTGACAGTGCACAGGGCACCACGGCACAGACGGGCTCTTAAAAATAAAAAAGAAAATTAATAAAATTAGTGACCTTATGACCACAGCCCTGCTGTATAATCTCAGATTCCACTTTTTGCCCCTCTTATATTTATTTACTCCGTGTTTCAAACCGTGTTTTGTAGGTTGTTGTTGAAGCTTTTCAGTGGTGGCCACATCTTTCCTTCATGATGGAAGGCAGAAATGCCTCTGGGGGATGCAACTGAGTCTCTGGATGTGGAAGGGCATGAAAAGGTTGATGTCAGGATATCCCCAACAAACTTGTTAATCAGCAGCATGAAACAGTCTTTGTAGACATCAGGCAAATTTTTTTCCATGTTTAATTATATAAAAAATCAATCTTATAACTCATACACTGAGGAGCCAGATTGGAAGGGGAGAACCTCATGACGCCCCCAGATTAAAATCTGCTAATGGCCTTGTGGGAACCTTGGATCTCCCCAGCACAAGATGAAGTGTTGTAAAGATGCAACAGAAAGCACAAAACTGAGATTTTCTTTGTGCTAATGAACTCTTAGACAAATCTGTTGTATGAACTGCATGTAGGAAGGCTCAGGGGGTGGTGGGAGGAACGGGGCACCTTCAGCCTGAAGTGTGGTGTTCCCATCAATTTCATCCTTGTAAACCATGAAAATCCTTTTTCTTTAAGTTTTGCCTCTTAAAGAAGCCACAAAGCTCTGTTCCAGAGGACATCAGGGCTGAGAGAGTGTGTATGGCACTGCATTTGCAATTACCGTGAGCCAGCAAGTGCAACGAGGTTTCTGCCAATCCAGATGCTGAATTTTATCTGTAAATTAGGGGATAACACAGATATATAAAACATATAGCACATTACAGTGGAATTTTTTTTAGGTCAGGCTTATTAAACAACTATTTCTCAGCCAGTCAGTGTTCCAGGCTGGATTTGCTGGGAGCAACGGAGCCTTTTTCCATTTCCATTTCCATTTCCATTTCCATTTCCATTTCCATTTCCATTTCCATTTCCATTTCCATTTCCATTCCCATTCCCATTTCCATTTCCATTTCTATTCCCATTCCCATTTCCTTGTGTGCATTGGCCAAGATGGAGACATCATTATACGTGTGGGACAGGCTGGGTCGTGGTGACCATCCCTGATGCCTTTCATGATAAAGGGGAGAGAAGAAAGATCTCTAAGGCAGAAAGAGTTAATCCATTAACAACCTTTAATTATGCTGCTGCCAGCCAGCCTGTCTGTGCACCTGACCGAGTGAACCTGGGATGCTTTTTATGCAGCAGAAAAAGAAGCTTCTGGAAAATGTATCTACTGTGGCTTTCCAATTACTGCTGCCCTTTTTGTGCTTTGTTCATTTTGCATTAATTTAGATGGGTTCAGAGATATCAGGTTAGCCAGGATGATAAATAAATTAACCTTTATTAATTAGACTCTTTAGGACTGATTCATTTATTTTGTTTCAGTATTTGTGATTCACCACAAGTGAATGTACTCTGTCTCTCTGCCTCACAATCTGTTTGTCTTGAATTTCAGTTTATTGTTGCATCTGTTTGGGATCTTTCAATATGGGAGAGAGCTATGATTTAAAGATTATAAACATGTATAAACAGCGTAGGAATAAACCGAGAGGCTTGGCATGTTGCTTTGGGCTCTGTGCCATGCTGACATGACTATTAGGTTTATCTGGTCTCGAGCTGTCTCATATCTGTCTGCTTTGGAGAGGAGATGGTGATAAGAGGCAGCTGTCTGCGTCTGTCTGTGCTGTATGATTCCTCCCTGCCAAAATGAAGGAGCACTCCCTGCTGAAGCACCAGGGGCACAGGAAATAGCCCAGGCTGCCTCGCAGTGACCAGGATTTGACTCTGGTTCAGGTTTGATGGACACACATCGTGCAGTTTGTCTGTTGGACACACCTGACCCTGAGCACAACATTCCTGCCTCTCACTTGTGCAGAACGGGCCTGAGGACGGTCTGAACTCTTATTTCTCCTCTGAGAAGAGGACCACAGCTCTGATGTGCTCCAGCTGGACACCAGCCAAGCACCCCAGAAGACAGAAAGAAGCAGACAGGCTGTGCTGCTCATTTCTCCTGCTGCTGGGGCTGAACCTGTCCCTGCACAGAGACTCTGTCACAGGCACTGTGTCTCCAGCATGGGACCAGGTTTGTGCCCTCACAGCCCCTAATAAAGCCATTTTTCTTTCCCAGCCTCGACCAGGCAGGTCTGCTCTGGATGCTGATCAACAATTTAGCTTTACTTGGGTGACTTGGAACAATCCTGGCTCTGTCAAGGCTGAGTAGAAAAATGTTCCCAGCATGCCTAAGGGAAGACCTCGAAGATTTGTCTGTAGTTCTTATGGTTGGTGCATCCCACTGGGCATTTGATTCCCACGTTTAAATTCTGAGCAGATAGCACTTACTCTTCACCAGAACACTTTTTTTTTGCAACTCCATCAGCATATCAGAGAGCAATATTAATGCTTTAAAGTGCAGGTCCCTGACACCCCAGCTCTGCCTGGAGCAAGCAGCAGGCTAAAGCATCCAGTGGTAAATAAGCTTAGCAGATTCTTGGTAGAAACTAAGAGAAGGGGCACGTTGGAATAAAACAACGAAGTGTTTGTGCATCCATTTGACTTTGTAAATCTGCTAGAAAAGGACATGATTTTCACACAGCACTTTTGGTTTGTAATTTGTGTGTCTCCAGCTTTCTGGTTTGCTCATATCAGTGTTGGTTCGTCTAACAGAAGGTGTATTACACCTTGCCAAAAATTGCCTCACTCTTTAGGCAGTGCCATGGTATCACTGCAGCCCAAGCAGACATCCAGGCTTTGTGCGTGGTTTCTCTTTTTCAGTGTCTGTCTTTAGACATTCCTCTGAATAAACAGGTCTAAAATACCTCAAGCTGCCTTTATGTAGGGAGCAACTGGGCAGAAATTGCAAATTTCATAAAATACTGCAGGGATGGGCACCCCTATTCCCTCTGAAAGTGGATGGGATTAATTACTTTTGGGCAGCAATAGCTGCTGGGCTCTAACTCAATCAATGACTCCGTCTCAAGCTTTGAAGTGTCCATTTCTTATTAAAAAAATAGCATAAGGACACAGCTAGAGGGAAGTTCTCCAAAACCTAACCTTGGAAAAGGATTGCTTTCTTTCCTGGAGAACACAATGAATTCACAGTTGTTTTCTTTTAAACAGATAGCATAAAAAAATACATTTTTTTTTTAAAAAAACCCCTGATCTTAGCTCTAAACAATTTTGAAAATTACCTGTAGAATGACAAGGCTGCTTATTGTCAGGACAGACTGGTGAGACATGAGCTTGTATCAGCCATGCTTTGTAGTTTTGTGTGTTGAGTAGGTGAGAGGGTAAAAAAAAATCAATAGAGGTAGTTTGGGCAGATTTGTTAATGGGACTGGCAACTTCCCCCCACCCACTCATCCCCTCCCTACAGGCTTTTGTAGGCAGAAGCCACAAAGCAAGATTTTTTTCTCTTCCTGCCTGTCCTTTACAACTTACCTTGAGCTGTGAAACCATCTGGAGCCATAAAACAAAGAGCAAATCCTCACTGGAGCTCCTTTGCTTCTCTACATGTCACTTTTATGGGCAAATAATTAATGCCACGTGGGATTTGCAAACAAAGGTGATAGTTGCAAAAATATTTGCAGGCTGTGTCTCACTTCCAGCAGCCTTTGCTTTATGCCCCAGGACTCAGCAGCAGAGATTGCTCCTCTCCTGAAATAGCCACAGCCAGACGTGCCTGAGGTGTTTTAACAGCAACACTAAGGAGGAATTGCTAATGTGTTTTTTCATCTCGAGAGCGAGTGGCCTCTGTCGTGTGTGCCTTGCAATTAATAGGGAAAGAGTCACCTCGCATGAAGCCGGCATCCTCAGACTTAAAACAGCACCGCTGTTAACCATTCTTGTGCTGCATTTTGGTATGAGTGCCACTTCAAACCCTCCAAACACAGACACAAACATGTGCTGCAATGCAAAGGAGCCCTGTGCCTCACATCCGCTTCCTCCCGCTCCGCAGACGCGCTCAGCAGCAACAAAGGACAAGATTTTGATATGCAAATTTCTCCTATCATTAAATTATAATGCTGGCTCGTCCTTTATCAACAAGCTTGTTCATCTCTGAGGCTCAGCTTGTCGTGACTAATCGTGTGCTGTATCAGCTGTCCTCTGAGGCTCCGGGGGAGGGGGAGTATTAAGACCAGACAGCTGGTGTTGGCCAGCCACATTTACTTAGATCTCAAATATTTCTGCCCGTGCCAGCATCAGTGGCCTTGTGGAATGTCCCTTTCTGGCCTTGCAGTCTCTAACTCGCTCCTCTGATTTCGGTGAGTTGCTCCTCACTTGGCTGGAGCTGCTCTGATCTGTGTCTGTTAAAGCCGGATCAAACTCCAGCGCTGCTTTTGCCTCCTCGATTTGACTGATCTACCCTGAAGTTTCGGAAGAGCCAGCTCCGTTCTTGCAGGCAGGCACAGGTACGGAACTGCAGAGAATGTGACATCTTGCAGAGGGATCTGTCATCTAAGAAGTTCCTCTAAAAGATTTTTTCAGCGTTGATCTCTCTCAGACACGATTCTCAGTCTCCGACACCACACACCTTAGGGCAGACTGGATTGCAGATTATTCTCCCACCATTACCATTCCTTACACTTTCCTCTGGCCTCTGCTGTAATTCCATCCCATGATACTGCAAAGAAATAATTTATTAAACTCACCCATTTTTGGCTACAGAAAGCAAATCAAAAGCTAAACTTCTCACACCACAGGCAGATGTGATTTGGGGAGCAGCACTTTCCCCTGCCATGAAACCTGGAGAGCACCACATAGACATTTCTTGGCTGATTTTATCTACTGGGATGGATTATTGGAACAGCAAGATAAAGGGAGAGAAAGGGCTCAGAACATATTCCCTGTCATATGCATCGTGAATTTGCAATGAGTGTGTAAAGTGGGATTATTTTAGTTTATATACAGTAAAATTTCCAGCTCCATGTTTTCCATGCTGGTATTGGTGACCACACTCATCCTCTCTCTCTCTCTCTGTCTCTCTCTCCTGTTTATCTCCATCCAGGCAAAAGGCCACACGTGCTTGGTGAGTTGGTGGCACCACTGCACAAATGCCTGCCTGGGCACCAGGAGCTACACCCAGGGAAGCCAAATCCATCTTGCAGGGCCCCGTCCTTCCCATCTTGGCTGAAGGTGGGTCAGGCAAACAGCCCTGGCCAGCAAAACAAATCCTCCCCGAGGAGCAGCACGTTGTGCAGGTCTGGCTGGTGCAAAGTGCTATTGATCCCACATTAAGGCATTTAGGAATGGCTGTAATACAAAGGAATAAATGTCACACTCATAAATAAAGAGCTGAACTAATTTAAATTATCCTTGCAAGACAATTAGAAGCTGTTCCAGCTCTGGATCCATGTGCCCCCTGCTTGAGATAGATAATTTGGAAGCGGATAGCCCCTTTCTTCTCTATTTGTATTATTTTGCAAACTTTCAAAGGGCATAGCAGTAATATTGGATGGAAATGAGAAAGATGCTTATAGCATGAATTGTGCTTTCCTGTAAGGCACCTAGGAAAAGCTCTCTCCTCATTCCATGTCAATAAAAAAAGCTAAAGATAGAGGGCAGAGAAACAGAGCCTTAAGCTTTCAGAAGCAATCTTTCTAAACTTGCTATCCCATACTGCTTTCTTAATTAAAAATTTATCCTCCAAATTACTTCTGGTTTCCATCTGAATTCGGTTTTTATTTACCTTTTTTGACTGGCTCCTATTCTGGCTCGTGCAGCAGCACAGGGAGGGGTGGGGGGTCAGTATCTCCATCAGGGTGTGTGTCTTCTCTGTTTACCTCCAGCCTTTCATCTCACTCCTCTGCTGCATATGCTGAGCATCTGGCTACTACCCAAACACGTTTCACTACTGTCTGCAAATAACAGGATTCCAAATATAAAATATTCTGTGACTCGCATTAATTACAAACAGAAAAAGAACAAAAGGGGGAGAAAAAAAGGAGAAAAAAAAAATAAAAGAGGGTTCTAAAGAACTGGAAGTCTTCCTGGGAAGATGAAGCAATCTATCTGACTGCCATGAGCCAACTAAAGAACAAGATAAATCCACAGAGGAAAAGAGAAGTCTCAATTACAGTCTAAAAGACAGTGAGCTATGTATTTTAGATAATAGATTTTAAATTATACAGTTTTACAGTAGTCTCTGATCCCATCCCACCTTGCCTTGCTCTGTGCCCTTTTCCAAAGCTGAGAATAAGCTCAATTTATTTGTTGGCATTTGGCGATGCAGATAGTAAACCATTTCAAATGTATTTTGCCCACCCACATTCCTTAAAGGTTGGGGTATCATGTCAGAGCGCTGCAGCTGCCCTTTCTTCTGCCCTCCCACGTTAGAAATTGCGACTTTTCTCTGGCCCTCTCCCAGGCTGCCCGTTCGCAGGGAAGTCTGAAAACTCCATGGAAAAGCACACGGAGAAGGTCGCACCCGGCGAGATAAATGTTGTTTTCAAGCTTATAGTCAAGGACTGCAAATAATTACAAAACAGAGCTTTGTATTTATGTGGCTTATTTTAAAGTGCATTGATCAGCGCTTGCTCCAACCCTCCGCGTGGAAAATTCTATGAGGATAATGCTCATTCAGCGCGGTTCCGTGGGCAGGAGCAGATCCTCAGGTGATGCAGCCGTGATGAGCCGCTTTAAAGAGGATATCATGTGCCTCTCAAAGGCTTTCGGAGGGAGGAAGGGCTCTGAGACAACAGCGAGCGGATTCGGGAGCTGCACGGGAGGCAGGACGGAGGTGCAGCCCTCCCAACGCCAGCCGAGCATCCGCAGCCTTTGGGGAATGCAAACGACGGGGATGAAACGAGAACAACTCACAGCAACAAAGGAGAGCCCGGCAAAGGCCAATTAAAATGAGATGGATGCAAATCTTGGCGGGGATTTGGAAGGGAACCAGGAGTGAGCTGTTCCGTCAGCGCTGCTGCTTGCGGAGTTGTTTGCTGTCAGATTGGCAGCTGGGACAGGTAGCTGGAGTGTTGATCGCTTCTAAAAAAATGCATGTTTTTGTGTGTTTCTGGGGCTGTCTTAACAGACTTACAAGGCTGGAGGAAGCAGAGACTTGTTCTCCAAATCAGATACCGGGTCAGGCTTCCTCCACAAACACCGCTGAGCCCCAGTTAACTGTTTTTATCCAAGGAGGTAACAGCCAAAAATTGTATTTAAAAGGTCACGCTAGTTTGTCTTGTCTGTGTCACAGTACACGAGCCTCTCCCTGAGCTGGGAGCTGCTTTTCACAGCATCACGGAATAGTTTGGGTTGGGAGGGACCTTAAAGCCCATCCTGTTCCACCCTCTGCCATGGGCAGGGACACCTTCCCCTATCCCAGGCTGCTCCAAGTCCCGTCCAGCCTGGCCTGGAACACTCCCAGGGATCCAGGGGCAGCCACAGCTTCTCTGGGCACCCTATGCCAGGGCCTCCCCACCCTCACAGGGAAGAATTTCTTCCCAACATCAATTCTAACCCTGCCCTCTGTCAGTTTAAAGCCATTCCCCCTTGCCCTATCACACAATGCCCTTATAAAAGGTATAATTTTGGATATGGAAGCAATAAAAAGTGCATCCAAATGTTGCACTACCCAAAATACCACCGGGAAATGGCAGCACTACGCAGAGAGGTGATACCCCAATGTACAAAATCCATGGAGGCATTTTGGGGGCTCAGGATAAACGAGGTGTGAAACTCTCCCTGGAGTCAATTGTCACTGAATGAAACCCTTTTTTTTCCTGAATGCCCTTTACTTATTAAGTAGTCCATGACTCGGAGGGGGTGAGACATCGAGGATGTAATTAGAAGCGCATTCATCACTCCTGCTGCTAATTGTTTTCTAAGAATGCAAGAGAAGAGCACGGATCGCTTTCTGAAGCGCCTCATCCCGCTGCAGGTACCACTCAACAAGCACGTGAAGCTGTGAGCCCAGCCCTGTCCCCCCTGGGGCTCATCCCAGTGACGGACCCCACTGCTCTGTGTCCACAGGAAACACGGGAGCCATGGCAGGAACAATGAAACACCACCGGGAGGGTTTTATGGCAGCCTCCCAGCACCCAAAGAGGGCCCATGGGAAGGATGGACAGGGACTTTGTGCAAGGGCAAGCAGTGATAGGACAAGAGGGAACGGCTTTGAGCTGAAGGAGGGTGGATTTAGATTGGATATTTGGAAGGAATTCCTCCCTGTGAGGGTGGGGAGGCCCTGGCACAGGGTGCCCAGAGCAGCTGTGGCTGCCCCTGGATCCCTGGCAGTGCCCAAGGCCAGGCTGGACGGGGCTTGGAGCAGCCTGGGATCGTGGAAGCTGCCCCTGCCCATGGCAGGGGGTGGATGATCCTTAAGGTAACTTCCAACCCAAGCTTTTCTATGATTCCAAGCACTGTGATTCTGTGGGGCTGGGAGGAAAACGCCTGTGATCACAGCCGGCCCCAGAACTTACTCAGCTGCCGAAACTTGGGACAAAGTGGGAAAGGAAAGGAAAAGAGCAGGAAATAAACCAGGTTGCTTTCTTCAGCTCTGTGATTCAGCCTCTGCCTTCATTGTGAGAGCATGCATCAACCCAAATTTATTTTAGAGAACTCTGACTGCGAATGATGCGTTTTGTGATCTGGCAGGGAAGGGCTTAAAAGTCTCCCTGTAAAAATGAGGCCAGTTGATCTGTGCCTTGGCTGTTTATTCCACAGAATCAAAGAGTGTATAAAATGCTCCTGAATCAAAACAGCAACACTTGCTACCAGCTGGAGAGAGCCTCTGATCAGTGCCCCAATGCTCACATCTGCCCTGGAGTTTATCTTCTGCTGAGTGACCCAAAATGGATTGCAGGTGTGGTCTAATGATGACCAAGAAAGGGAAAAGTTCTTCCTTTGAGTCACTTCTGTGCCCACAGCAGGGACAGCCAGCCAGGGCTGTTGCAGAGTTTTTTCAGGTCAATAATAAATACAATAAATAGTGAAGGATTTTGCCCCATCCATCCCCTGTCCATCCTCCCCCATATGATGGGGCTGCCCTGACACTCCCCTGCCCACTGGCTGCAAACCCCTGGGAGCCACCAGAAATAATTAAAAGTATCAGTCTGGGTTTAACAACAAAAACCCCCAAACTGTAACCAAATACACAAACACCCACCCCATAAATAAATAAACAGCATATTGCTCCCCCAAGCAAATCAGAGCAAAACATCAAACTAATAACAGAACATCAAATAACATAATGAACAAATAATTAATCAGCATTCAAGCAAGTGCTTCTCCTGGCAGGCTGAGGGCAGGTCACTCTGCACAGCCTGGAAATGATGGATCCATCACTCCAGATGTGTGATTCCTGCCCCATTTTTATAAAAACTCCTCTGTCTGGAGCTGAGAGAATACAGGGCAACACGTTCCTTCTGCTGGTGTTCAAACAGGTTATGTCTACCAAAAAGTGCAAGCCAGTGGTTTGTTTTATGATCCTTTTAATTGGCTGCACAGTCCATAATGTGCATTATTGCACCCTGGAAATTTGGTTTGTTGTGGTATTGCACTACGTTCCGCTCTGAGGGGCTCGCTGCGCCCCTGTAAATGCTGAGTTTTGCTCGTGATGTAGGTGCCGAATAGAAAAATCCATTCCTCTGTGAGCTTTCCTTATTAGTAAAAACTAATAAGCTGCTGAGCAGCATTCAGTGCACCAGTCAAGAAACCTGTGTGCAGGAAGAGCCCCTTTACTGAGCCCCAGCCACGCCGGTAGCAGATAATCCTGCCAGGCACGACAGTAGATGGTGCTCTTGGTTTGCTTTAGCTGCCTGCAGACACAGCACCAGGAGATTCTGTGCTCTGAGGCCTGTTCCCAGGGAAATGTCCTGCAGAAAGCAACACTTGGGATGCCCGAGCATTTTATTAGCCTTGGTGAGTGTGGTCACAGCCCCCAAATCACCCCGTGTGCAGTCCAACATGTATTTCAAGACGTGCTGAGGCTAAGTGTGTGTATTTCCCAGAGAAGCTGTGGCTGCCCCTGGATCCCTGGAAGTGTCCAAGGCCAGGCTGGATGGGGCTTGGAGCAACCCGGGCTAGGGGAAGGTGTCCCTGTCCATGGCAGAGGGTGGATTGAGATGGGCTTTAGGTGTCCCTTCCAACCCAAACCACTGTGGCTCCATGACAGAGGCAACAAGCCAGCTTTCCATGGCTCCTTCTCCAAGCACCATGTCCTGGAGAGGCCCCTCTGTGAAAGGAAACACCCCAAGAAGGCACATCAGTGCTGGGACAGGTAGCTGGAGTGTTGATCTGTTCTCAAAAATGCATGTTTTTCTGTGTTTCTGGGGCTGTTTTGACAGTGTCGGGGGGTGGTGCAGCAGCTCCCATGGGTGAAGGAGCTCTCCCTGCCCAGCTGACAAGTGGTAACAGCTCTGCAAAACCCTCCTCAGCTCCAGCCAGCTCATCCTGGTGACAGCAAGAACAAGGCAAGACTGCTGCTTTATGGTTTTTAATCTCTGCAGGAAGTGGAATGCCAGTAAAGATGGGTGAGGGCAAAGCTTGGCGTGGTGAACACACCCCCACCAGCGAGGCAGCGCGTCCCTGGCACAGAGAGGCTGCTTGGGAGCTGCTGATGCTGTGCTGAGAGGATCTATCATCAGGCAGGCAAGGGGAAGCCTTAAGAATACTTTCCAAAAGGATAAACAGCTGTGTAAAGTCTTCTCTGGGGCCTTAGAGCTCAGGGTGAGAATTTGATAAGGCCTTAAAATGTGAGGTGAGCTGTAAAAGGCTTGGGTGCCCAGCGCTCGTATAAACAGCTCCTTCTCAGTCCAAACATGTGCTTCAAACCAAAATGTGCTCTGGGAGACTCATCGATTTATATAAACTCTATTCACCCACTATAGCCCACGGTTGAGCACCACCAGTTTAAGATTACACATAATCTATAAAAATATTTCTACTTCAACAAGTGGTGCTCCATCATGAGACAGAAGAGCTGTGCCTGGGTAGGAAGGAGAAGAGCAGAGATGATTTTACACACACACAGCTGTATATTGCCTGTGTGTGCCTTCATGCCCGTGCACAGGCACAACCAGCACCTTTTAAATGAGCCCTGTTGCCTGGACATTAAAAGGCTTTGAAAAAACAGTAAGGAAAAATGAATGCTGCTCCAGCTTCCTCAGCACTAATTGAATTTCTGTCCATAACATTTACAGACTTTAAGAAGAGCCCACTTATTTACCTTTTCTCTTGGATTTTTTCTTTTCCCTCTCCATTTAAAACTCATTGTGTTGTGTCATTTTATAGGCGCCAGGAATAAATCTTTTGTCAACTCTATTGCATTATTATGCAAAGTACACAAAAAGTATAGGAATAAAACAGCCCGAGAGAAGCCGAGTGTTGTTCCTTTCAACCCTCCCAGTCTGCCCCAGCAGCAAACTCTCCAAGTTTGCTAACACAATCATTTTCTCAGGAAAACTTCCTCACCCTTGGCCATTGATTGCAAAGGAGTTCACTTGACCATGCTAATGCTGGCTGCGGGGAAGTGAATTTACTGAGGGAAGAAAGACTCGATGAAGGAGCCATCAATTAAACCTGCAGCATTGATCCTGCGGGATGAAGGAGCTGCTGGGCACCGGGAGGATTTCTTGGCAGCAGGAGGGAGGTCGGCTGCAATAAACTCCCTTCTCCCCCGGCGATGGAGACGTGTCCCGGGAAGAATTGTCTTAGGGAAAACCAAAATCACTGCAGTTCAAAAATATTCCAAAGGGCAATGCTCGAGGGCACGTTTCAGCTCCTACAGGTGCTGCCATCAAGCTGTGGTTTGTGTGAGGGGTCAGAGTGAGACCTGAGGTGCAAGAAGAGGGTCCTGAACCTCTGGCTGACCCTGCCCTACCCCGCCACCAAACCCCACATTAGTGAGGACTTTAACTCCTCACCCAGGCTCGTTAACATTGCTGGAACAGAGCTTTGCTCCCACAGCGTAGCCACCAAATGGAATTAAGTAACTTAATTGGGCTGGGTGAAACACAAAGAGGGATTGAGCAGCGAGGGGACTTGGCGGCTCTCTGCAAGGTGACGTCAGGGGCCGCTGGAGAAGCTCATCCACACAGCTTTGACCCTGGAAATTTCCTCCGCTGGAAAAGTGGTGGAGTAGGATGTTTGCCCATGATTTGTTTGGTTTGGTTTGTATTTTTTTTTTTTTTCTGTCTTACCATAAAACATTGCAGAGAGCTGGACTGATGGTATGAGAAAGTCCGGGCACTCCTGCCACCCATTTCTCTTCCCCTCCTTGTTTATATAGATAAAGGCCCTTTGCTTAGGAGAAGACAAGTACAGCGACTGTCTGTGCTGGTGGAAAAAAGAAAAATGAAGGGAGAAAAGAGTCAGGAGGGGGCCACTAGTGAACTTGTACCTTCTGGGAGGTAAATAATAAATCTATGGTCACTCAGGGAACTCGCTCCAGGGGGTTACTCAAATTTATCCACTCCCATCCGCCTATTATTGCCCATTGTTTTCAGCTGACAACATGGAGCTTGCAATGATGGGAGAAACAGCCCCCTGCCAAACTGAAAAGTGTGAAATACTTTACTCTTTGTTATTTATTTACTCAAGTATGTGTTCAAATGAAAGGCTGAGGGCTCCACACGCACCTCCTGGAGCCATCCTCACAGCACCTTTAGGGTGGAGCCCAGGCCCCACCATTAGAAGACCCTGCTTTGTGCCTGGAGCTGGATGTGAGCAGGGTGGGATGAGCTCTGGGAGCCTGGAGCAGCTGCTGTCTGTGGGCTGTGCAATGATTTGTCTCTGCTTCAGAGGTGCCAGAGCACCGTGGGAAAGGTGGAGGAGCTGCCAAGAGAAAGGTCTCCCTCTGGTTCTTGGACAAATTTAATGCTTCTGGAAGTTCAGATGGAGACATGCATCCCTGGGAAGTGCTTGCCACCACTGCCGGCATTAATCTCCCAGGGACATGTTGGAGAGGGTGGTGGTGGGGTTGCTTCACCTTTCCTTGGCACAAGCTGACCACTTCTGATCCCACAGGGATCCTTGCCTTGAGCCCAGCCTGCTCCTCCCCTGCCCCACGTATCCATGGCGCCAGCTGGCTCCACGCCTCCTGCCCTGAGGAGCTGTTTTATTCACTTAAATTCCTTAAATATTTATTCACTTTATTCCTTAAATACCAAAATGCTTCAATGGATATTTTAGCTGAAGATTTTTCATTATTTTCTTTCATCATCTCCTGCTAGTTCTTGCCTTCAGTCAAACCCCTTATAAATAATGCCACCCACCTGCACCTTTGCCTCAGGTAGGCTGGCACCTCAGACTCTACTATTAAAACATCCCACCTGCAGAGCTGAAAAAAAGAGAAGAAACCACCACATTTTAAAGCCAGATGGTGAATTTAAATTCATCAAGCCTCACGACATTACCTTAAGTTGTGTGACTCGGCAGATCACCCCACTGCGAGTCCTGAGCCCTCCCACTGAACCCTTTATCGAATAAAATACTAATGAGAGCAGACTAATCCCATTTCTTTGGGATGGGAAGGCACTGATTGCTGTGCCTTATCTTGCCCCTCTCAGTACAGCTGGCTGCAACTGTTTGCTCTGCTTTTATGCTGCTGTTTGCAAATAGAGATGGAAAAGGGGGTGGGAGCATCGTTGCACCAACAGGTTTCTGTTTGTGGAGCTCTGCTGTGTACGGCCCCCAGGATGAGCAGAAACAAGTATTTATGAATTATTTACATCTCTTTAGTTGTTGTTCACCATTTTGCTGTTTAAACAGTTTGTCTCCTCTGTTCTAGGAGCAGAAAGAAAGCCAAAATGACTTCAGTGACAGCTCAAATATCCCACAGAATGACGAGTAAGTAATCAAAGTAAACAACTTGTGAGGAAAATACAGCCCGAAAAATTGTTCATCCCATCCACACGACAAATCGGTCATAGAAGAGGAATTGTTGTTCTACAGAAAACCCTCAAATTACAAAGCAAAGAGAAGAAAAATGGTTTACCTTTTCCATAGAATGGGCGTGTTACAAAAAAGTAGAATATTCAATATTATTGTGGTTCTTTGTCTCCAAAATGTGAGAACATCTGAATCCTGCAGGAAAGTAAAGAGCTGAATTGAGTCAGCTAAGGAGATGATGTTTTTTTCCTTATCAAAATGAGAGAAAAGCACTTCATTTTGACTTTTTCCCATCAAAAAGGTTACAGAAATCAGTGATTTCCTTTGCAAGATTTTGATGAAAATGAAAATCAAGTTTGCTAATGAAATACCAGCCTGGCCCTGGCTGTAGTGGGTGCCTGCAAGCCGTGGGGCTGTTTCTGGTGCCAGTTTTCCCTCAGCACAGGTCTGGGAGCTAAGTGGGGCTGCTCTTGGATCCAGCAGCTCAGAGATACCTCACAAAACCCTCCTGAGCCCGGAAGGGGCTCTGCTCATCGCTAACTCATTCCCCATGAATAATTCAACCACTTCTTGTCATTGCTTTGCCAGGCGTCTCTGACACACCCCACACTCCATTTTATCACTGACACCTCCAGATGGAGATGGGAAGGGCAGGACAAGGGTTCCCAACCCCTGGCCTGGAACGCTCCCTGTGCAGTGTCGCTGTGGGGTGGAGATGAGCCTGGCCTGGCCAGCAGCACTTCAGCAACTCAGGCCTTACCCCTGCAATGTATCCCCCAAACCTAAGCAGGAAAATGTGGGTTGTGGATAACTACAGCATGCCTGGGTTTGAATATTTGTATTTCAGTCAAGGGATTTGCTGCAAAAAAGCCAAAAAAACAAACCAAAACCATGTTTCTGCACACAGGCAAGATACAGGTATGGAGAAAATGGCATTTTTATGTAAATAAAAATTGCAGAGAAAAATCTATTCTTCCTCTGCCCAGCTTTTATTTGAGGATGCACTCCAGGGTTTATTTTGCAGGTGAGCTGCTGGAGCTTTAACTCTATAAATAAGCCTGGCTCCATTGATCTCAGTGGCACGATGCTGATTGACACCTGCTGAGGATACATGCATAAGTATTTCTCATAACGAGCTCCTTCTGAGCCCACGAGTGCCAATTGATGTGGCAATTACACATTAATACGTGTGACTGTGCACAATCAAACTGGGTGAGAAGGGATGCAGCCTTTTGTTTTTTAAAATTAATAAAATATTTATTGCAATCAGCTCATATCTCCCAATTTGTTGCCAATTAACTAAAGTGTTTAGTGTGAAGCTGATTGAGGCTGCAGCCACAGGGCTGCACTGGGGGAACAAATTGGAGGCGTCTTGCCCTGAATTTCTCTCTGTTTCCCTCTCTCCAGGTAGGAACAGAACAGCAGGAGCTGGGAAATGGTGAGGACTTTCCTCTCCAGGGAAAGACATCTCCAGTCATCAAGAGGAGACAAAGCCAGCAGACAGCTAAAACACCCCGCAGATTAAAACTCTGAAGTGCATCAGGCTAAACTCCTGTGGCTGAGATTTCAGCCAATAAGCTGGAATTGACTTTTAAACATGTTTTTTTTTTTTTTTTCTGGGAATATTGATTAAATGTGGAGAAGGTGAAAAGAGCCACAAAACAGAATGACACCAACTTTTGAAATATGCTTGCCATGGAAATTCAAACCTTGATTTTTAGCTGGCCTGGTGTATGGGGTCTGTTAATCTAATCTGAGGAGATCCCTGTAGTATGGGACCTCAAGGCACGGCAGAAGATTTATATAATTATACAGAGGCCAAGAGAGGACAGGAAAAGTACTGGAGATGATGTCTTGGATTAGCAGAGAGCCTCCCCAGCCGCCGTGGGCTGCACTAATGCTGCTGGGAAGATGACTTGGCTGCTTGGATGGCAAGTGGTGTAAATCTCTTCTGGAAGTCAGTGACAACAGAACTGCCTTGAACAGGAGACTTTGATGAACATCTGCTCCTGTCCACTGCTTTGCTCCTGCTCCTTTTGAGCATCTTCCTACTGGCACAGCACAGCTGATGTCCCTGGGCAAGCCAAAAAAACCCAACCCCAAACCCCCAAAGGCCAAATTACTCCAATACTTGAATTCTCACTCGTGTCCCATAGAAGTTTGTTATTTAAATTACATTCACAGCCTCCAGGCCTTGATGACTCCTTCTCAGAGCATTTTCTTCCCATTTGTTTATTTTTAATTTAAACCAATGAACTATTCTTGCATTCCTTCCCTCATGTCAGAGAGCGGGACAGATTTGTTAGAACTCCAGTGAACTCTGGAAATGAGTTTATAAAATCTTTACTTGGGATGTTTCAGATGAGCACAGGCTGTGCCAGAGGGAGAGCCAGGTTCTGTGCCAAGAGAAAGAGCAGGCCCTGGGTTTTATTTATGGGTTTTGTTCAGCTTGTTCAAACTCTATAATGAGGGACTGTCTCTTCATCAAATCTGTCTAATGGGATCTTTGATCTCCGTTAGGAACTGGAGCTCAGCGAGGACAGAATCAGCATCAGTAACACATTTTATCTGAACCTCCCCACTGATACAGAAAAGGTGATTCATCCCCAAACTGGGCCATTTTTTTCAATGAGCTTGCCATTCAATGGAATTAGGTCTAGTCCTTGCTGCTGCAGCTCACATAATTATTAATAA
The DNA here is from genome assembly GCA_013400235.1 of Oriolus oriolus. Classification (NCBI taxonomy): domain Eukaryota; kingdom Metazoa; phylum Chordata; class Aves; order Passeriformes; family Corvidae; genus Oriolus; species Oriolus oriolus. The sequence goes on from VXBT01000653.1 coordinate 77,279, forward strand.
ACTGAATGTCTGCATCTAAACCAAGATCAAATCACATCTTCTTTTCTAGGAATGGCTGGGCAGAGCAGAGCTGGCTTTGCTCTAGCTGAGGGGTAGCAGAGAGCCAAACCCCAGCAGAGTGAGCACTTAATGATGGCTCACACCAGCAGAGTAGGAGGTGCCAGGGACACAGGAGGTGGCAGCAGTGTCACAGCTTCTCCACTTGCATCCTTGTTGGAGCTGAGCTGTGTTGGACTGAGCTTGATCCGTGTTCTGTAGCGTCCCCCAGGGCCAAGGCGTTTTCCTGGAGTTGCACAAATGTTTACTGTGAGCAGGGAAAAGAGGGGTGATGGGTAAGGAACTGGAAGGGGACAGAGAATGATCCTTGGAAATCTCCCTTTTTTCTTCTTACTGCAATCTGAATCCCTCATCCTGTGATGAAGCCTCTCATTTTTAGGGGAGATTAACACTGCATCTTCCCTGCACAGAAAACCATCACCCACAGGCACAAGTACCCCACTGGCACAGGGCCATGGCAGTTTTAGGTGATTCAGGCTCAGGTGGAGCTCAGCAGCTCCAGCCCTATCCCCTGATGGTGCTTTCAGCTTTCCCAAGGGTGCTGTGGAGCCTGGAGAGTTCATCCTCAGCGCACCTGGAGAGTTCATCCAACACGGACTTGGACAGGCTCTGAATCCACACGTGCAGCTCCACTCCCCCTGGAAATGGGCACGGATTGTGTCCACGACAGCAAGATTTACTGCAGTGTGAACAGCGGAGTAGAGTGGAGAAAGAACCTTGGAAGGAAACCTCTGGCTGGATATCTTGATCTGCCTCTTTCTATTATTTAGTTGCGGAGTGTGTATTGCTGAGGCAAACAATTCTTGCAGAAAAATAAGGGAAAAAAGAGTATTTCCATCATTTCACAACTGTTGGTGGAAATTCAGGGAGTAAACAAATTCCTGCCCTAGTGCAGGGGTCATTTAAATGAAATGAGTACTGAATTCTGTCCTGTGAAAAAGAGCTGTCCTCCACAGCAGGGGCCAGGTGCCGAAAGTGGGATAAATGGGATTCTGCCTCCTAAAACTGTGAATGCCGGAGGATTGCTCCGTGACAAAAGCTGCCAGGGACAAAGGGTCTGTCTGGCCTGGGTCTCCCAGGGGACACCTCTCAGCTGCTGCCAAGACACTTGAGCACCAGGCTTTCCTCCCTATGGAGAAGAGCTGTCCTCCAAGGCAAGGCGCCTGGTGCCAGAAGTGGGATTTCACTTCCTAAAACTCAACGTCCAAGGATTGCTCCCAGACAAGAGCTGCCACACGGGTCTGGCTGGCCTTGGCCTCCCAAGGGCCACCTCAGGTCACCAGGCCCTGAGACACTGGGGTGCCTGGCTGACCTTCCTGAGGAAGAGAGCCATCCTTCTCAGCCATGCATCGATGACCCAAAGGGGGATTATTCCTCCTAAAATTGCAAACATCATTGACCTGTTTTAATTTATTTCTGAGGAACTACAGGTAGAATCATTGAATCCTGGAAGAGTTTGAGTTGGAAGGAACTTTAAAGATCATCCAGTGCCAGGGCAGGGACATGGGCAGGGACACCTCCCACTCTCCCAGGTTGCTCCAAGCCCCGTCCAGCCTGGCCTTGGACACTTCCAGGGATCCAGGGGCAGCCACAGCTGCTCTGGGCACCCTGTGCCAGGGCCTCACCACTTCCTCAGTAAAGAATTTCTTCCTAACATCAAATCTAAACCCACTCTCTTTCAGTTTGAAGCCATTCCCCTTTGTCCTGTCCCTACAGCTCCACATGAAGAACCCCTCTCCATCTTCCCTCTAGGTCCCCTTTGGGCAGGTTGATATCTGAGGTGCATCAGAAGAAAGGAGAAATGCAAATATTGTACTACTCACCAGAAAATCAGAGAGAGAACGACACAGTTACCCTACATTGCATTTCTAAGTTTGAAGCAAATATTAGGAGATAAATATTTCTTTGAGGGTGCGTTTGTACAGAAAAAAAAATAATAAACTTGCAGACAAATTCAATATCATATTAAAATAGAATTACAGTTACTAGCTGAAGGGGATGTGGTGGGTGTAGTCTATTTGAATTTTAGAAAAGCATCTGATGCAATCTCTCATAAAATTTTAATCTCAAAATAAATTAAAACTGGCTTTGATATAAGCACAGCGACATGGATCCATAACTGGCTAAAGAATCATAAAAGTAAGAATGAAAAGTGGCATTTACATCGCACTGGAGGAAGTCGTCTTTCTTACTGCAACTCCGATAAGAATAATTGCCCTTATTTATTATCTCCCCAGCAATAGAGAATGGGAAGCATTAACAGCACATTGCCAGACTAAACAGGAAGGCATGTAATGCACATGAACAATGGGAAAGAAGTAATATAGTGGTTTTCTGCCTGTGGTGGGAAGTTAGAGCAGGTAAGGTGCTTTAAATTCATGGCTTCGCTTGCTCAGAGGGCAGCTAAGGACCAGCAGTGAGGCAGCTCTCCTGCTCTGAACCCACAGGCAGGAAAGTGAAATGCTTCTTTCACGAGCTTTAATGTGCATGATATTCACGATATTAACAGACTTATCGCGGTTTTCCTTTCACTGGACACAGCCTGCAAGAAGGAACCTGCTGTGTCTCATCAGGAGGCTCTGGGGCACTGGTGCCCTGCTGGGGCTTGGGGCTGGACCGTCCCTCAGCCACCTCTGTTCGGGGGAAACTGAACTATTCCCCCTTTTGATGGGTCCAAACTGGATGGGATTAGAGCTGCCAGTAACTTGTTCATGCAGAAGATGGGTCCATCAGGGAATGAGAAGCCATTGGTGACTTATCCTACACTGCAGCACTTGGAATTTGGGAGTTGCTTTAGACCTCCTCACTCTAATTAATCCATATGTACAACTGAGCTAGTTTGCCTGGGAAAAAAAAAATTTAAAAATCTTCAGAAAGTTCTGGGAGGGCAAAAATTGAGCTGGAAAGTCCAGACAAGGCAGAAGTAAATATCATCTCTGCACTGTGGTAATTGACTTTGAAGACACTATTCATCTGAATTACTCAGTTTGCAAGGGTTCCCATCCATTCCATCTTCACAGAGGAATTCAATATATTCAAGAGTAAAGATGTACAAAGAACTGATTTTTCTGTCATTTGCACAACCCGAATGAAGAAATGTAAAAAGAAATCATTTCACATCAAGCTGAAGCAATTTATGAAATCCATTCAGGGAAATTAAAGTAAAAAATCTTTCTCATGAAACCAAAGACTTTCATTACCCATTTTTAATTAATTTAAAATAAAATAGATGTCTTGTTGTTATATAATGTAGAAATACTTTGTTCAAAGCCATCAGGAAAAAATACCCTAGTTTAGATTTTCCTCCGAAGGATTTCTTTTTCTAAAATAATTTCTCAACCCAAAATTTATTCAGAATTTTACTTCAATTAATAGCTTCATTTTTCTGATGGGAAACGTTCAGAGGAAAGCCTTCCCCAAGTCTGGCTGATTCTGGATGTTCCTGGGTGCTTGCTTTCCTTCGTGCAATGCGATGATGCGCGTGGAAGGGCACTGCCTTCTCACAGCTGTTTCTGAGGTACAGCACCATCATCCTCGGCACCCAGGAGAGCCAGCAGGGCAGAGGCAGGTGGTGGTGACCCCTCAGTGCTCTCCACAGCAGCATCTTCTCCAGGAACAACCTTCCACTGCGTGATGGGAGCTAACCCTGCACTGTGCTGGCTGGAACTGTCACTGACCCTCCTTCCACGTGAGGTTTGGGGATCATTCCTCGCTTTGGATGAGCTGAACAGTGCAGACAGAGTTTGGAAATCCAATCACAAAGAAGATCTCTGCAGTGGAGGTATTTCAGAGCCTCACTGTAGCCATGGAAGTCTGCTTCAAACTCATGGGGGTTTCCACAGAGGTCTTGGCACTCCAGCCTTCCTCTGTCCCAGCCTTCCATGCCGAGGATCCCACTGCACCTTGGACTTAGGCCAGGCTTGTTGTTATTGATGCCACATCCCTGGAAGTGTCCAAGGCCAGGTTGGATGGGGTTTGGAGCAACCTGGGATAGTGGAAAGTTATCTCTGCCCATGGCAGGGGGTGGGAATGAGATGGGCTTTCAGGTTCCTTCCAGCCCAAGTCATTCTGGGATTCTATGTTTCCACAGGGAGCACGTTCATTAGCTCTGTTCACCTCGAGGAAAAGAAAGCCTGTGGGCTCCTGGAGCAAGCCTGTGCCTGGTGTGACACCGCAGCCACGTGCCTGGTGCTCCATCTTCCTGCCCCATAAAGCACCGCTTGTCACATCTGGAGCTCCCTGCTCCAGCAGCCTTTACTGCATCCTTCATTTTGATGCCTTGTTCCAGGTTTTAAATAGCTGCGAGTCCCCCATTGCTCATTAGCAGGCTCAGAGAAACGGCTTTTATAGACCCATGTATTAAACAAATAAAAGACGTCAAGGAAACTTAAAAACACATCCAGCTGCTCGCAGATTTACTGCGCCAACATTAAACTCTCATTAAATGTACTTTTATAAGGGGTGGCTTTATTTTTTGACTCTGAATACCTGTGACAGCGGCAAGTGGGGGTTATCGAGATATACTGGCTAAATGAGAACATTTATCGGCGTAAGGTTTATTGGGCACATCTCGGTGACAATGCGGAGCACGCCGGGTGTTTTGTGGGCTGTCACGCAGGAAGGCGCTGCTGGCCTCGCTAACAGGGAGTTTATGAAGCAAATAAACATTTCCTTGCTGTCTGGCTTCCTTGCTTTCCACCCCCCCCTCCCCAGCCTCTTTGTCTCATAGGAAGTTACATTAAACATTTCAGGGCACTAAAAATGTCACTGTTTTATCAAGAGGGTGTCTTCGTGCATCTGGAAGTAACCTTGTCTCAAGTCCCACATTTTGAACTCTGAGGTAGGTGGGTAGGTGGGATGGGGATTTCACAGAAGTACGGAACAGTTTGGGTGGGAAGGGACTTTAAAGATCATCCCATTCCACCCCCTGCCCTGGGCAGGGACACCTTCCACTGTCCCAAGCTGCTCCAAGCCCCGTCCAGCCCGGCCCCAGACACTTCCAGGGATCCAGGGGCAGCCACAGCTTCTCTGGGCAGCCTGTACCAGGGCCTCCCCACCCTCACAGGGAGGAATTTCGTCCTAATATCTGATCTAAACCTGTCCTCTGCCAGTTTGAAGCCATTCCCCTTCTCCTGTGACCACCCCAGCTGGGACCACCAGTTCCCATCAGTCCTGCTCAGAAATAGCTTGAAACCAGATGTTTCTGCCTCTGGTCCTTATTGCAGCCAAAGCCAAAGGTGCCCCATGAGGTTTGCAGAAGGGCTGGCTCTTACCTGGCTCCCACAGCCTGTGCTGGCAGAGGTCTTGCTGGACACACCCTACAGGACAAAGCAGTGACACCTGTGTTGGCACCTCTCCTTCTCCCTCACTGCCAAGGTGCAGAGGCAGAGCAGGGAATCTGCTCACTGCAGCACATCTACTCATCAGATGCTGTATTGATATGGACAAATGTGAGCAAACCAAATTGGTTTATGCCATATTTGAATTTTTATCTGCAACAATAATCCGTTTATTAGTGAATAATTCAGGGTATTAAATACTAAAACCCTGTCTTTGATGCTGAAAGTCACTGAGCCCCAGAGTGCTGGAGGCTGAGGGAGTGTGCTGAGCCAGGCCTGGGACATGCCGGCTGTCTTCTTCATCTTTCAGCTGGGACAGATGTGGTGGGAGTGTGGACAGACCTGCACTCTGACCCAGTGTGACCATGCTAGTTTTCTGAAAAGAATATTTTTTCTATTATGACTCATATATATTCCACTTCTTGTTTCAAGTAAAAAGTGATTTGATGGCAGAAGAAAGCATTTATGTCTTTGGGGCCCAATTTTCTGAATACTGCACAAAAAATATACATGCAATTCTTGGCAATAATTGAGATTTTGTATGCAAATTGGGTCATTCTGTGTGTGTAATTGCCCTTTCAATGCATAATTGCCCGTGGGCAGGTTTTGCAGAAGATCATATCAACTGCATGTACAGATAAGTCGCACATTTTTATTCACTTCAGGAAATGTGCACAAGCAGGAATTTAAAACCAGACTCCCAGGAGAGCTGGGGACTTCTTAGCGGTCTGGAAACAATGAGTGCTGGGGCTGCAATCAGCAGGCAGGATTCGGTGGAGATTATGAACCTGAGAAATGGAACAAATATTTGTGATGGATGTCGAGGGGACAGCACGAGCCTCCCGCCACCTCACACAGGGATCGCTGTGCTGGGAAGGCCTGGCTCATGTTAACCCTTCCTTCTTCTGTGCAGGAGACAAGGGAAGGGCAAATACTCCTTTATTAATTAGCACCCCATAATCACTTTGCAGGGAGGGTGACATTTGGACAGGCATCCCACCCCTCATCCCCCGTGGAAACCTGCTTCTCCACTCCCAGCAGAGAGCAGAGCCCGCAGAGAGTTAAGCCCGTGCTTAACTTTAAGCATGTTTGTTTTCTGTTCCAATTAATACAAATGCTGATTACTTAAGAGCTTTGCTGAAAAGGGTCCAAAGCACCAAAATGGCCTGAACGGGAGAGGCATTTTGATATCCTGATTAGAGAAAACCTGTTCCAGGGTCTTCAAGGAATATCTGCAGAATTTTTGTGAGCCATTTTCCCTTCTGCAATCCTTCTACCTAAGTTTTAAAGACACTTTTACTGAAGATTTACTGATAGGAACCTTCCACTGAGTGCATTTGATTGCTCCATATTTCAGAAACAACGTGGGAATGGAAAAATCTCTCTCTTTAGGCTCCATTATCTTAGACTCCTATTGTTGGCATGGAGGTATAAAGAACCAATACTACCTTTTAAACACCGAATAGCTTAACTGTTCAAAACATAAAATGAAAGCACTAAACATATCAGTTTTGTGTAAAAAACCCTGCACTTTTTCCCTTGTAATAAACAAATAGATATATAACAGCAACCAAAATAAACCAGGTAAATGCTTCGGCTCCTCTTCTCCGAGTGCTGGGCTCTAACTGCTCGATGAAAATCCATCACTGTGTGACTTTAGCCTCCACACTGGGAACGAGGGTCACTGTCTATTCACAGCCTCCACTGACAGAGTGGGTCATTTCAAGGGTTAGCAGTGAGGAAATATTGTCCCTGGAATGAGGGTCCCCTCGACAAGGGCGTGTGTCCAGCAGAGCTGCAGGGAGCACAGCCTGCCCTCCCATTTTCTGTTGCAGTCACGATCGTCCTGGTTGACGGTTAAATTCTTCTGGGCAAATCCTGTCTGTTTGTGATAAATTTGATAAGATAAATGATTTTTCTAGACAAAGGAAATGCAAGATATCTCATCTATCTGGACCGAAGATGCCATTTGATATAGTGCCACATGGGAAATTATCAGCTCAGCTGAAAGCGCCGAGAATTTATACAGGAGCTGTGAAGTGGGAACAGCATTGGCTAAAGGGGAGCCCATGACAGGGAGCGGCAGAAGGGGAATTATCACTCTGAAGTGAGGCTACCAGTAAACATCCCCGAGGATCAGGAGTGGATCTGAACATATTTCATTCTGCAATGACCTTGGAAGGGAATGATGAGAGTGACAATGACACTTGGAGCTCACGCGATGGAAGGTGCATCCTCAATGCAAGCCAGGATGGGGCTATTAACTGAGGACTGACCTTGAAAACTGAAGCAATAGAAAAGGGATAAAATACAACAATGTATAATGTATGGACGAGCTCTTATGGAGCAGCAGTGAGAATTCCAGCTATTTGTTAGAAATGACTGAGGATGAGAAAGACCTGAATGGACTTGGACATCACAGGTTAACCATTAAGTGGCAATTACATGGTTTCAAGGAAAAAATGATCAGATATACCCAATTCACCTTTTTAGTTAAGGCTAGAGGTCTAGAGAAGCACTAATTCAATTTTACAAAGGTAGGCCTGACCTCATCAGAGTAGCGTGCACAGTTCTCTTCCCCCAAGAGTGAGAGGGAAGAATTCAAACAGTAAATGGTGCCATAAGGGGATTTAGGACAATCAGAGGAACACAGGGACTGTCCAGCTGAGAGAGGAAAAAAGCACTTAGTTTAGTTAGGTGAAGACTGGGAGTGGAACATATGGAGGGGCAAACACTCAAAGGAGAAAATTGCTGCTGAAAAGAAATAACAGCGATGGGCATGAGGACAAATGACTTAAATAAGCCAGGAGTTAATTTAGTCTTGAAATTAAAGGAAAATCGATATAGTAACAAGTAGGGGCAAACCCCTTCAACAGTCATGTGATATAAAGCATGGATGGTGTATTACAAAGTTTTTAATGGAGCTGGAGGAGGACCAGGGTGTCAGGACCAGGGACATGTTCCTATGTGGTGTTTTTTGGGAAGGACTGAGTGCTGTGGCTGCAATGTGCTGCAATGGCAGCCCAGGGGCATGTAAAGACTTCTGTCTACAGGGAAGTTTGAGGAATAGCAGCTCATAAAACAGACAACTTTGAAGGTAAGCAAGGGGATTCTTGGCTGAGGAAAACTATTTGGGATTACCATTGTACACCTGGTTTTAAGCCTCTAAGCCATCCATTGACAGAGGCAGAGATTGGATTGTGAGAGTTACTTGCCCTGGTTGAGGGCTCTGTGTAGCCAACAGCGCTGATGGGCAGCCTGTCCTCAGCCTCAGAGGGGAGGATACTTGCAGAAAACACACATTTTTGCCAAAACTGGACGCTGGTCATGAATGATTCATGAATGGACAACAAGGCTACATTCATCAGATAATTTATATGTAAACCACCAGCCACAGAAGTGAGCCCAGATGCCTGCAGGTCAGAGCTGTAATGAGCCTCTCGCAGTGGGAAGGATGCTCTCCTGGTGCTGCCCTGGGCTGTGTCCCCATCAGCCTGGCACCAGCCCCTCAGTGGCAGGGCAGGAGCTGGTTTTGCTGCTGATCAGTGTGGGCCTTCCTGGCTGCCAGCAGCTGCTGCACAGCCTTTGCTGGGGCCTGCTTGCCCGGGGCAGCCTCTGTGGGTGCTGAGCTCGCTGCAGGAGCTTTGATTTGAGCAGTGATGACAGAGCTCACTGAAATCCAAGCACCAAAATCTTTGTTCCCACCATGACTGGGCTGTGCTGGGTGGGACCATGGGACTGCTGTCTGATCTCACATCTCCTGCAGTTTGCTGGGGCAGAAGGAGGCTTTCAAGGTCTGCCTGCAGACCTGCTCACAGCAGAGGTGGAGGGCAGTGGCATCCAAGCACACTGACTGCGTAAAATCAGAGTGTTTTCACAGAGGTTTAAGGCTGGGGGTTTAAACCACAGCCCACATTAATTGCTGTGCTCATGTTAGTCTCACCGATGTCAATTCCTTGCTAAAATGTAGTCCAGGGTCACCAAAACCTTCCCACACTGCTGCAACGAGTAATTAACTGCATCTAGAGAAAGGGGGAAGAAGTGACCTCACCTCTCTCTTGGTGTTTGCCATGGCCCTGCCTAAGACAGCCCCAGTCTTACGGAGCTGTGCAAACCCTCCAAAAAATTAGTCCTCCCTCACCCTTCCTGAGGTCTGTTTGTTAAGTGCTGGCTCTTTCTATTCACTTTCCACCTAATGTAAGCATTTGCCCAGGGCCTGATTGACTAGCAAACAAAATATAACCTCCACTAGTGAAAAAAAGTAACCTTCACTAGTATTGATCTGCCAGTTTAGTTGCAGACAGTCCTGAACCTGCTGCAGAACATAACAGACAGCAGAAATACATTTCACCTGCAAGTAAAGGGCTTGGAATTTATGAAATTTAACTGCATGTGTTCACCCACCTCCGCTCACCTCGTACCAAGCAACTCCACCAATTAGCTTTTTAAAACCTCTTTCTTGACAGGGAATTAGGTGAGATGGACAGTTGGTCTGACCCAGTAGTGCTGCAATTTTTTTATTAGAAATAGGCTGAGTTAATAGCAAATTTATACCAGCTTCCAGCTGGATCTGCTCCAAGGCTGTGCAGCTGCAGAGTGATAAGACCTGGGGGGAACACACGTTCCTGGTGAGAGTCTGGCTTTCCTTCTGCATTGCTGGATCCCCAGGATGATTTTGCAGAAGAGGCAAAAAGTCTTGTAATATAACTGGGCAAAACAGACAGATCTGTTTCCCAGATCTACCTGTACATCATCTGTGTTGGATCTAGGAAATGAGCCAAGAGGCTTTATGGGCATGAATAATGGGAATGTGATCACTCTGCTTCCTCCTGGCCTTGGAGAAAAGCACGTGAGGTGACCCCACTGTGCGGGCCGAGCCCTGCTGGGAAGGCAGAACTCCTGTCCTCAGTGTTGTGTCCAGGCTGCCCTGCTGGAATTAGCAAAATCCAGATCAGAGGGTTCCCTGCAGGGACTCCAGCTTGTGCTTTGTGCCCCGCCCGCCCCGAGGCCACTCTCCTGCCACAGCCTCCTCGTTTTCTGCAGAGCATTGTTACTTTTCCATTCCCGTTGTGCTGCTCTCTTGCCTGTGAGCACAGACACCTTCAAAATGTCTCACCCGGTTTTCCTACTCTTGCTTTCTAAATTGATTCTCTTTGCATCTGCCCTTCCTTAGGCCTCTTATTATCATCAGCTTTCCCTTCATGGACTGGTTCCTTCCTCCTCTGGTGTTTCCAGACGTTCCCTGCTCTATCCATCCCTCCTGCCCACCTGTTTATTTTTAGCTCTTTTCTCACACCACTGCATTTATTCCAGCCCTCCCCAGCAATTTTTAAGAGACATCCTGTCTCCAGCCCACCTTCGCATGTAGCTTATACAGTTAAACATAATAAGTGTTCTCCTCTGAACAGAGGGTAAATAGAGTTAGGAAGGGACCTTTCAGACACATTCCTCACATCTTCTTTTGGCTGTCCAGATGTGCGCAGATGTGTTGACTTTCTTCTTAGCAAACACATCAGACTGTCTGCTACTGATAACTTCAGAGATCTGGTAATTCCCTGAATTTTTAGAAATAAATTTTATTTGCTATCAAGAGTTTCTATGGCATTTGCTGTCAAAACTATTTCATATCTGCCTGTATCCACTATGGATTTTCAGTTTCCACATTCATATGTTAAGAGAGAAATGAGAAAAGCAAAAATGCCCTTTTTGATTTATAACCTACAGAGTCTCAATAACCAAATATTTCTTTTTAAGATGGTAGAGGCAGTGGCCATCTTCTAACTCACAGCATTATTTCCTCCCTGAAATTTTCACAGCACAAGAGATTGTTGCTGCCAACACATGCCAAGAAGTTTGTTAATTGTCATCCCTACCTTCCAAAGCTGTTACTGAGCTTGAAACCACTGCAGTGATTGCTGAGCTTGTTTGCAAAGTGAATATTACAAGTATTTTCCCCACAGTTCTGCATTGCCTTCTGGTCCTCACTTCAGTGTTGGCTAAGCTGTCATTTACAGGAGTGATGCTGTCATTACAATATTTGATATTTTTCTGAGTGTAGCTGTTGTTGAAAGCACACTATGTACTTCGTAAAGAAACTTGCTATTTATTTCTCGCCGTGAAGCTGGTGGCACTGCCAAGCAGCAGGTGTGGGCAAACTCACCTGTGACTCCATCGTGGCTGCAGCATCAGGCAGACAAGCTGCCACTGCTTCACCCTGGCCTTGGGACAGCACCCAACAGAGGCACATCTTTGTGTTGTATTACACCTCCAGACATCCCAGATGTTCTGCAACGGGCACTGGTGAGTGCTTTTTGCAATCTAGACACTATTTGATGGTAATTCCCTGAGCCTAGAGACTGGGCTTTTGATTACTGGGTTTTTTTATTGCAATTTGTGCTGTTTTGATTTGTTCACATGGTTTATAGAATCATAGAATCATTTAAGTTGTGAAAGCCCTCTAAGGTCATGGAGTCCAACCATGAACCCAGCACTGCCAAGCCCACCACTAAACCAGGTGCCACATCTGCACATCTTTTACCCATCACAGAATCACAGAAACACATGTTGTTATGGGGCAAAGCAAATTATTCACCCCACTTGTCCCATATCCAAATCCCCTAATTTGCTGAGAAAGACACTGCAGAAGACCTTCCCAGTTTACCAGACTTTTTCTCTGTCCCACTGAGAGATATTGTTTGCTCCTTGCAGGGCTTTGCTGGCTCCAGGTTTTGCAGAGCAGTCTCAAGCTTTCCTCTGTTCTTCCACTCCAGCACATATCCTCATTCCAGTAACACTGATGGACTTCAACTTTGGGAAAACTGCTGTTGAGTCTTCTGTGTGCTGTTTTTCTAAATGCTGGAATTTTATTTGCCAAAGCCAACAGTTTCATGTAGTTTCTGTCTGTTTGCTGCCTTCTGAAAATGGTTTGTCCTCTTAACTTCTGCTTTTTGCTATTAAAAATCTTCCTTTGTTGATGCCTGAGAGGGCTCCATCTGCTGTAACCTGACCGTATAAACCTTGGTGGAGTGAATGTTTTCCTATCATTTCTTCGAGAAGCCACTTTGCCTTCATGATCCATCTCCTTCCCCTTGTCTTGACTCGTGTTGCATTTTCCAGCATCGTTCTTTGTTTTATGAAGAATTTCTTCTACCGCTTTTGTGAGGATATTTTGGAGAAGCTGATGGTGCTGTTTCAACCCTCTCACACACTCTCTAGATGACCTCACCTACTCTGACTTTAGGTTTATTTACCTGTAAACTGGCAGTGGCTGGTACTGCTTGATAACATCCTGCAGGAAGATGTGTGACCTGTAAATCAAAGCCTTGGAGCACCTGATTTATTCTTCAGTTCAAACTGAAATTGATCCTCTGCTTGTCTTACAGCTTTCAGTGTCAGTTTGGTTAATGAATTAGGATTTTATTTGGGTTGGTAGTTTAGTCCCATACCCTTCCATGCAAATTATGATTCCCTCTCCCCTCACTCAGTCTGTACCAGCGGTGGTTCTGCAGCTGCAGCTGATAGCAGGGTAAATGTCACCAATATTTCACCATTTGCATTTTCATAATCAGGTCTGCTGTTTGATTGCTTTTCCTCACAGTGGTTGATTTTTCTCAGCTGAAATCTCCCATTGTTTAGAGGAAGTCATGCCTGGGTTTTCATTAGAGGCTGGAGACAGCTACAGACCTGACCCTGCCTCCGCTCCCCGTAGCTCTTTGTAGGTGTGTGATGGTGGATAAATTACAATCAGCTCACTGGAAACCTGGCTGTAAGCAATTCTTCTGACATGCAAATTGCTGAAGATTATTGGTTGTGTAGACACTGTACAAACACCAAACTATCCACATAACCTAAATATTTAAAACTCAGTGCAAACTGCTACAGAGGCATTGCTGCTCCCAGCAGGACTTTGCTGCCTAGAAAGGAGTGCAGCTCTGGAGAAGCACCAGCTGATATTATATTTATTGCTTTATGGATCTTAGGGCTCAACATGTGTCCTATAAGTTTATCCAGTGCAACTTCCTTGATACCTGCCTGCGTGCTGGGATCATAGGAATTCTGCCTCCCCCTGGGTGTGTCTCACCTTATGTTCCCCTTGTTGGTGTCTCCGGTGCTCAGGCAGCCCCATACCCCACAGCTGGGAGGTGCAGTTTGCCTCTTCAGCTCTTGCAAGGGCCTCAAGAACAGAACCCATGACATAAACCTATACAATTCTCTAAAACCAAAGACATTCTTTCTGTGACTTCATGAATTCTCAGGAGGAATTGCTGCCTAAAATAATCCGGTGGCACCCAGCCAGGAGCAAGTTGTACAAATCAAGCCTCATTACTTCAAGTTAGAGGCATAGAATGAATTCCAGAATGGTTTGGGTTGGAAGGGACCTTAAAGCCCATTCAGTGCCACCCCTGCCATGGGCAGGGACACCTTCCACCATCCCAGGTTGCTCCAAGCCCCGTCCAGCCTGGCCTTGGGCACTGCCAGGGATCCAGGGGCAGCCACAGCTTCTCTGGGCACCCTGTGCCAGGGCCTGCCCATCCTCACAGAGAACAATTCCTTCCTAGTATCTAATCTAAATCTCTCATCTTTTTCTTTAAAACCTTGTCCTTTTCACTATCTGCCTGTGGAGAAACTCACTCTCCCTCTTCATGGCGTGCAGGGAAACTCTCAGTCATCTACAAAACTGTACAGCAGAGGCAATGTGCTACATGAGTTATAAAAAAGGGTGAAAGCTGAAAGTTGTGTTGGGATTGGTACCGAAACTTGCTAACTTCTGTTTTGCTGTAAGGCCTGAGTTCCACACTGAACTGATGGCAATGCTGGATTTCCTGCATCCAGCAAATATCCACAGGGGAGAGCAGCATTCCCTCCAGCCTCCCCCTTCAGACCATGGATTGAAAGACTAAGAGTGGACCAACTGCTGAACCTTGGTGTCAGATGCTTTAAATTACAGCCTGGGGAGCACCAGAAAGGCTTTCCCTGGCTGCCTCTGCTGTACCTCGTCTGTTGGTAATTTTCTTTCCCAGTGTTTTGGAAGTGCCCCCTTCCCCCAGCCCTCGTGGAGTGTTAAATCCCGACATTCCAGTTGAAGCTGTGTGTGCAAGCATCTGCTCTCCTCCCCCTTGGATCACACGCACAGCCTCTATTTATAGCAGGAGCGAATTTTTGTTCTTGTGCATCATTCCAGCCAGCAGAAAGCAAAACAGAAGGAGAAGCTGATGCAGGAAAATGTTCCCTCAAGTCAGATTTTCAACAGAGAAAGGAGCAACAACTTCCTGCCCTTTGCAGTGCCCTCACACCCCACAGTCTCCATCCAGAGTCCTCCACTGGCCACTATGCCATGGCCAAGTACCTCCTGGAGGCCACCAAACCACAGTAATGAGCACATTCAAATTGAGCCAAGTGTATTTAGTTTTTAGAAGAGTGGCATAAGTCATCTTTATTGAATATAATTTAGTTTTAACATATTGCTCTGTGCTTGAGTTATTATCTTCACTGTGCTTGGAGAAATAAATTACATTGAAGCCTTTATTTTTGACCTGTGACATCAATACATGCCATGGACAGATTCCAAAATCTTATCAGCTTTGGCATGGCTATTAAATTACAGTGGTGAACAAACCTCTTTAGAAATGAAAAATGCTTTTGGAGCTTTGACCTTTTACATTTCAATTCGTAAAGAGCCCAGTGCAAATGGGAAATGCTGATCAAAATCCAGTTACTTTAATCTTCCGGGGTGTCCTTTCTGCAGAAGAAAAGAACAAAATGTATCTTCTTGCTTTGTAGCCCTTCAGATCTTGACACCAAACTTTGCCTGCAACTCTGAGATTTGGTGGAAGCAGAGCTTGAAAGCACAGAACATGGCAAATCAGCCAGAGTCACAGAATTTCCACAAAGAAACCTACTGCAAGATAAAGATATTAATTAAAATTGGACAAAGGCACACAGCTGTTCTGCTGCACACGGGCTGTGTTATAAAGGAATTACTGAGAGCTGGCTTTCACTGTATGTTGTGTGCATTATGAATTATATTATGAGTTACATCATGGGTTATAACGTTGAATATTAGGATATTACCCTATGGAGATATCAAGGGGATAGTATATGTTAAAAGGTTCTGATGCTTTATCCTGGTCTTAAAATTAAGAGAGCTGAACACAGTTAAGAGGGAAAAGGGTTTTACCTCGGTATTTATTTAAGGATCCTTAGGTGTGATGAAATGCACATTGAAATGCACCCCGAAATGCCCACTGAAGAAATGGCCCCCCACGATGTGATGTGTGTGCAATTACATGCCTTCCAAAAATTAGCATAGCTATCAAAGATTCCCCAATGAGGGACTCGGGTGAGATCCCCCACCCGAGGAACCTTCCCCTGGATGGGCCT
>VXBT01000653.1:96264-198216 GCA_013400235.1 Oriolus oriolus
CAAACAAAAATAAAAACACATTTATCAGCTACAGCCTAATTTTTGATGGATCACTGAGATGTCTGCTTGTGACACAGATGAGCAGCCTGTGCAATTTATGTTGCTTCCTTTGCTGCTCAAGATGTTGGACCAGGCCCTTGGCAGGAAGGTTTTATTCCTCACAGGATCTTCCTGAACCCCAAGGCAAGGGGAAAATGCCCCTTTGCCTCTTCACTCCTCTGAGCTCTTTCCAGTCCTGGGGGCATCCAGCTGGAGATGACATCCCACTAGCACCTCCCCATCCCACACAGACCTGATCTTGTAATTAAACCACTTTAATCATCCCATGGAGCAATTCAGACCGATTCCTGAGAGACCAGAGAGACAGAAGTGTGACAATGACTAAGAACCCTAAATATCTGAGGGTTTTTTTTTTTTCTGTGACACATCTGATATTTTATAGATGTGAGCTAGAAATGATGCTGAAACCTGCTGATTTCTCCCCCTCCAGCTTTATTTAATTTTTTTCAAGCTTGTAGGGAATTTCTAGCCAAAACTGTAGTAGGAGGATGACAGCAAACACACGGGGGAGCACTCAGACTGTAACAGCCAGAGTACTCCATACACCCAGCTCGTGTACCTGAAATGACCATTTCAGTGGAAAACCTGGCTTTTCAAAAACCCCTTTTGTTCTGAAGAGTTCACCATTTCCCAGAAACTGAAACTACCACATGGAATTTCCTAAATGCCAGGACCACAGGGTGACACACTCTGTCTCTCTGTGCTAGAAAAGAGGAGCACTTTTAGAAAGTTCTCAGTATTGTCAACAACAAAGAAATGCTGAATTTTGAAGCCTGTCTCTGCTAAATGCCTTTTTAAAAAATTTTACTCCCAGCTCTATAGTTGGAAATTTCTTTCAACAAGCCTTTGCATTTATATTGGGTTGCCTATTTGCCTAATCTTCGATGTCCAGCTCAGCAAAGTCCCCTGTTTGGAAGGATATCTCCTAAAATACAGACATGAGACTTAAAAGAGGGTATTTTGTGTGTCACCATATGAGCATTACTTGGCCCCCATAATAAATTCCCTGTATTTGCAGAGTTTTTGTCATGTTTGTGCAGTAAACATTTGTGAAATCGATTTAATGGTTTAATTTTTCCAGTGCTTGTGAAGATAGGTACTTCAGGAACATTGCTTAATACACAGGCAAAGCATAAACCCAGCCACTAAACAGTATTATATAATTACATTTCTATTTAATGGTGTTTATGCTTCTGTTTTGAAGCTGGAAATGTGATATATGCACACACTTCATAACAGGTGTGTTGTAATGTTATTAGCAGTCAATGATGCTAACGCTTTGAGTTCCTTTAATTTGTGCATTATTAAAGAATCCTTGCCTCATTCTCACATAACAGATTCCAGAATTACCTTCACAGAGGTAAATACCACAATGCTGGAATAACTCTTGCCTCTTTGCAGCCATCAGCTCTGCCACAAAGCTCTGTGTAAGACACAGGTGCAGCACTTCTCCATCCTCCCCAGCCTTGCCCACAACTCAGTTCGTGTTTCATAGGACCCAAGAGAGAACAGAGAGGAAGAAAAAGGGTTTTTATGCACATATTCACAAACACAGCAAGGAAATAGCGCAGGAGATAACATTCCTCTGGCTCTTGGCTGGAACAACAAAGGGTTCTGAGGTTGAGGAAGAGCGTGGCTGAAGGGAGAGGAAGGCAGGCGTTTTTATTACCTGGTAGAGTGAGGAGTTAATTGAAAGTAGTAATACATCTCACTTTTTTATATAATTGGTTGTATTTTAATGTTAATATGTTTGGTAACACTCCAGAAATGGGATAAAGGTCTCACAGTGAGCAACCTCAGACACCAGGGACACAGAACTTTTAGCATTATGCAGGCGATGAGTTCTGGGGTCCTGGAATCGTGGAATCGTGGAATCGTAGAATCATGGATCATGGGATATTTTGGCGGAAAAAGCCCTCTAAGATCATGAGGCCCATCCATTAACCCAGCACTGCCATGTTCACCACTAAACCATGTCCCCAAGTCCACAGCCACACACTTTTGAGCACTTCTTTGGAAGTCTACAGGCAGGATTTTGTGCCTGCACACCTCTGGATGCTCCTAAGTTTGTGTGTATGAATTTTTCCAAATGGAAAATAACAATATCTGTTTTTCTAGCACTGATGCTTATTTAATCACCAGGGTTAATGTAAAATTGTTATGATGATGATTTAAGAATGGATTTTACAGAAAAAACAGAAAGGTCTGGTGGCACTTTCATCACGTGGTTAGAGAAAAAGATCTCTACATTATTTTTGCTGTGGATGGGTTCAATATCCTTAACAAAACAAGGTCGATATCATGATCTGCATTGTTCAAATATGAAAACAGAGCCAAAGTGTGCTGCTTCTCTGGGGTTATACACAATGCAGCGTCACAGTGCGCTGATGGAGTGGCAGGTACATCACAGGTGTGAATTTCTCATTAGGAAGTACCTGGAAAGCAACAAGAAATGATACTCACTTTAATCAAACAAATGAGCTAAAAATATGGTGGTGATAAAATGAGGCTTAATCTGATCTCATGGACAAAACTGCACTGTGCTGTAGAAAATAATAATAATTTCTCTCCAGGCTATTACACTTCTTTGTGCTCCTGCAGCAGAGCGGAGAGAGCAGGAGCTTTCAAAAATTTCCATCCGCAACGAGGTTTTAAATAGTCTCACACAAACATTTCTTGGGAGAGTAAGCAGCTGCACGGGCACCAGTTCCCTTGTGAAGGGGAGGGGAGCGACAGTGTCAGGGCAAGGCTGGCGGTGGGATGCTCCACGATCAGTGAGCCAAAATAAGGATTTCGACAGCCAAAGGCATCAGTGAAATTATAAATCATTTCATGAGTCTCTTAAAGAGCTGGGTGGAGTGCATTCCAGGGATCAGCTCAGTTCAAGTAAGCAGAAGGTGAAGCGTAGTGAAAGGAAAAAGGAAACAATTTAAACTGCTCGTGTGTGGAGTCAGTCTTAAATTAACTGTAGGGAGTCAGGAGAGCAACAAGGTGTCTTTGCCAACAAGACGTCTCTTAGGAGAAGTGGTGGCCAGAAAAGCAAACAAAATGTTTATTTGCATTAAGAAAAAGCTTGGGGAAAGCACAGAATTATTCCTTATCTTTAATATGAAGTGACACCACACCATGGATCCTCTGCTCAGCCTCTCTCTCCGGTCTTATGGGAGGAGAGAGCAGAAATAAAACAGGTCTGGGGAAGGCAATGAAAATGATTAAGTGAATAGAAAGCTGAAGTGTGTGGAAAGATTAAAATATTAGAACTATATATCTTAGACATTAGAGGAATAAGGGGTGATGACAGAGAGAAATAAAAAAAATAATGGAAGTGATGATGGAGATTAAAAAAAGCAGAAGGTTTAAAGAAGTTAAGTCAAGAACTATTCCTTGAGCAGTGGGTGTATAAAATGAAATTAAAAATCTATAGTTTAGACCTTCTTTACACACTTAGTGATGCTCAAGAGAAGACTGACATCTGTATAAATGGTGTCCAAGTGTACACTGGGAACAGTAACCGGTAACAGGTAAGAACCATCACAGTCCTGGGCTCAGCCCAGCCTTGGGTTCTTGAAGTCTGAATGATTAGAATGTGTCTTAGTTCATTAATGGATTTACTGCCTCTGCTCCTGAAGCAGCAGGCAGAATGACTTCCAGAGAAAAATACAATTTTATGTATCTCCACACTGAGATAGAGATCAGGGTTGGTTTTTTTCTTCTTCTTTTTATTTCTTTGGAATTAATGAAGTAGAAACCTCTCTCTGTGAAATCTACAGCAACAGGAATTATGCTCAGTGCGTGCGTCAGTAGATATCTGAGATGTGTTCCACACAGGCACCACACCTTTTCCAGCAGACTGTTCTAAGTGCTACAAGATGATGAAGAACAGATTTCTAAAACACTTCCAGAACTGTCCAGCACAAAATCAAATGGCTCTGTGGGGATCAGTTCAGCCAGTGCTGGGAGAGGTGAGCTGACATCACAGTGGGTACCAGAGCCCCTCTCTGAGCCAGGAGAAGGCTGGGCTTCCCAGGAACAACACAAGAAATCCTGTGCCCAGCCTCATCCCAAGGGCCCTGGGCAGCTGCCCTGACTCTTTTTCATGGTGAAAAAGAGCTGGGAGACTGATGGGAGGCACTGCCATCAACCCAGAATGTAGAGCTGGTACTACTCTCTGGCGTTTATTATAAAGTGTATTTCACTGTGCCAACAGCACTCTGGGCTGGGCATTTCCAGGGAATTGTTACACTTCTCCAAACGTTAATCACTGGGCCTTTGGCCTCCTGCCTTATAACTCTGTTTGACATGTCCTATAATTACTGCTTGGAGAATTTTATTATTTCATTATGCAATCAGCTATTGCTGTTTAACATGTCATCAATCCCTCCCCACCATCCCCCCATAAGCCCCCGAATAAGTTTCCCTTTTCAATCACATTTCTCAAAAATTTTCCACAAAGCAATGAACTGCCGAATTTGTGCTTTGATGAATAAGGTGTAAAGTTTTCCAGTGTACGAAATCCTTGCCCATTTTCTGTGCCTCTCCCACTCCTCCACTCCCGAGCCCTTTGATTTCAGGCTGTGATAATATATGTAGTCACATTTACCAGCGCTGGCAGAAAGCAGCCAGAGCACCTCATCCTTTTTACTACATCTCCTAAAAACAAATTAAGACTCCACCAGACAAGCTGTTGGCTTGTGTGAACATCTGCCTGGCACTTCGTGGGCTGCTTGCAGAACACTCCCAACCCCGAACTGTGTCCTCCTACGGATCGGTGGCTCAGCCCTTTCCACCCAGTGCACATTTGGTGCAGTCATGAAACATCCCAGCACACTTTAAAGACCAGGTTTAGTGCTGTTGTGTCACTGGAGGAAGATGAAGAGAACATTGCCATGCCATTCCGGAGGGTGTGGGTGTGGGGAAGAGCTCTCAGTCCCTTACTACTCCTTATCCCGTGGTCCTCCCATCAGGAGAAGCAAGGCTGAGGTTCTGCAGCTGTTCCTGGAGGCAAAAAAAAACCACAGTGAAAAATAATTTTAAACCAACTTGGTTGCCATCCCCAGTCCCCAGTGTAGGGTGTGCTGATTTATGACAACCTCCCAAAGCTGCCCCCAGACTGTTTGACAGCCCAGACAGACAGAGATTCTTAATAGCGTGAAGTGCAGACCCATCCCCTTCCACCTCCAACATCTCCCCTGCACCAGGACCACGGCTCCACATAAATCTGCCGTGCCTGTGCCAGGGGAATTGTCTCCCGGCCTCCTGCAGCTTGTAAGGGCTGTTTCAGGAGACAGAATTAGTACCTTGATGCTCGGTATTGATCTCTGTTTGATTTATATTCCCTTGATCTGATTTTCTCCTCAGCGTCATGAGTATAAATCAAAAGTAATGCCCACAAGAGTCAGAAGTTATGCTGGCTTTAAACTTGTGTAAGTGAAATTGAGGTTCCTTAACTCCAGGCTTTTCTGGTGAAAAGGGAGGGCAGAGTAAAAAGATCAGCTGCCTGACTCATGGGAATACAAAATAGCCAGTCAGTGTAGGACAAGTCTTCAGCCATTCCTTTATTTTATTTCCTGAACATGGATTTCAGGTGAAAGAATTCCTGGAGTCTCTCTCCTAGAGTTAGTTTTGAAACATCCTTGTCTGCAATAGCCAGCAATCCTCCCTTTTGGACCTCCATGTGGGAGCTGAATTCAAATTTCCTTGTGGGATGTGAGGAGGAATCTTAGGAGGGACAAGAAATGTACTGTTGCAGTGTGATTTCCAATGCGTGACCATTTCGTGTTGAGTCATTCAGATAAA
Organism: Oriolus oriolus; assembly: GCA_013400235.1. NCBI lineage: Eukaryota > Metazoa > Chordata > Aves > Passeriformes > Corvidae > Oriolus > Oriolus oriolus. The sequence goes on from VXBT01000653.1 coordinate 102,121, forward strand.
AACCCACCAAGACACCAAAACTCTGTAATCAGTTTTTATTTCCAAGGGAGTCTTCGATGGCCATTCATGGTCATATTCAAGGGACTGATATGGCCTGGAGATTCTCTTTACAAATTTTGGTGCATCTTTCTAAGACCACTCTTCACATGTCCTGAAATATCCATTAATTTATCCTGAAACTCTCATGTGCTGAAGAGCTGCTGAGTAATGGAAAAAGGAGGAAGAGTGGTCTGCATGCACTATAATTCCTCACTGTGGCAGATGCACAGAGGGTGGAGAGAGGTCTGAGGGGATCAGGCTGTATCCTCACGGAGTGAAAGTCCACTCCAGGTAATAGAACTGGTGTGAAAAATTTATAAAGGAGAAAGCTTCCAGGGGGTCCCCTGGCAGCAACCTGGAGGTTCTGATGTGACTGATGGAAAAAGTAAATGTATCTGAGCGAAGGCCAGGGACCATAAAAGGCTTTGTAGAGAAAATGGACCCTCTTAATTAAGTTCTGTGCGTTTTTGCGTAGCTGGGAGGCAGAAGTGCTGGACTGTCAGGAAGAGCCAAACAACCTGCTCCTCTTTATTTCTCCTTCATGCCCAGGTATTCTTCAGCACCTCCCTCTCAGCACTCTCTGACAAAGCACAGAGTGGAATTTTAGTAGAAGCGTTGAGAGGTTTTTTTTAAAATTTTATTTATTTTTAAACCCAGCAGTTAAAAAGCAGGTACCTGTGGGTGTAGAGCCAATTATTCATATAGTATCAGTATTGCCATAGCTTGCTTAAATTTAATTTAAATATAAATGGTCTACATTTACAACACTTGCTCGGGGAATAATCCCAGCCTCTTTCAGTCCTTTGCCTTTAAATTATTGACTGTCATGCTTAGCCCTCAAGTGAAGGAATAAAGCTGTTAAAGGAATGCATTTGCATGCCAATGGTCTGAGACCACATCAAACCCAGCTCAACAGGTTATTTTGAGGTTTTGTCTGATTTTATATTTGTTACACCATGCTTTGAGAGAGCTCTGCTGCTGGGCTTCAACACGCCCCTGGGGGAAGACACTCAAAGACCACCTCGGGGCAGGAGGCAGCAGACCAGAGAGCACCTGCACGAGCTTTTTGCAATATAATCCAGCAAGTATCATCTCATAGCAGTGGGGAAAGAGAAGGGAATCAATGCAGGCAGAGCAATGCCTTTTCAGTTTGTTGTCAACATACTGTCAGCTCTTTCTTGTATTCCCTGTCTTCTGTTAATGACAAAGGGAAAGGGAACTGATGAGGGATTGGGTTTTTTGGGTTTAAGCCTTGCTGCAGCTCGCGTGAGCAAACACACACACACACGGCACCGTGCGAGGGGTGTCAGCAATGGGCTCTTTCATTTCAACGACGCCTCATTTCTTAGGGTAAATAATAAACACGTCTGCTGAAATTCCAAAGAGCTTCTGGGATTAGTTGTAGTCTCTGCTGGGAAACAAATTACTCTCAAGCTCCAATGCTCTTTCAGATTGCGACACTTGCTAAATTGGGTTCAGGGAGCGCTGGGTGGACAAAAAGGTGTGTGTTTTTGTTATTCCATATCGGAGCGTTCCTTTGTGTGCTCAAACAAAGAGGGGAGGATAGAAAAAACCCATTTCCCTCCAAACACCAGCCTCCATCTCCAAGTGACATCAGACAGAACTGAAAGAGATGCAGGGACTAGAGGAGATTTGAGATGAGTTTAGCTCGTCACTGCAGGATGGAAATATGAACGGCTGCCTTTGATTAATGTATGCCCAAGGTCACACATGCAACTGTAACAGTCAATAGCAATCAGATTAGTGTAATGTATTATTCAGTGTTTATGATGGTGAATTTGTATAGCGCCCGTGAGGCAGCTTTGATCCCCTTGAAATGTTTCCTGAATGCCTTTTGGGAATGCCACAGAGCCCAGGCAGCCGCGTGGCGTCTCCAGCTCACGTTCCTCCTGTCGGCAATGCATAATTACCCACCTCTGCTGCTCCTGCGTGGACACACGCTTGGATTTAATTGGCCTGCAATTGGTTACCAGCCTGACATTTTTTTGCCCCTAGGTGTTAGGGAAGTAGGGGAAATAATAAAAAGTAATGCATTTAATTGAAGGTCCCAAGTGCTTTAGAAAAACTGCTTCATTAGGCCTTGCCATGAATTGGTGATAGCTTTATCCATAGGCAGTCTTGGCCCGTGGATGAGCTTGCAGTGCCCTGCAGGATGCAGCACCACTCTGTGGGTTAGGTAGATAGTAGTGCATAATTTGTACTTTATTTATCAATTGTGCTCTATAGAGCTTTTGAATCATTTTCAGTTCCCTTCATATTTTGAAAAGGTTTTTCTAAACAATTCTACAAATAATTTCTGGGTTGGTTTATTTTTTGTTTTGGTTTGGTTTTTTTTTTCTCTCAGTCCTTTGCAGAAGGATTGAGGAACTAAGGAGAATTTATTCACATATAGTCCAACTCTTTGAAAATGAACAATACTACAGAGTAGAAAGGTTTTAGACACAGTCCAGTACAAGAACTTTTAAATTTTGAAAAAAATACTTGAAAAAAGTCTTGTTAATGAGAAATTTGTTGGGAAGTGGGATGTAAGGTTCATTCTGTTTAGTTTTATTGCACTCAGTCCACCACAGGACTGAACCAGATCTGGTGGTGTGGATGCACAGGGTGGGTTTGGCATTGGATGGGCTGAACTCACGGGTTCTTTCTCTGAAGGAGAAACCCAGCATTGCCCTTTAGCCAAAAGTGCTGCTGCTCCCAGACAGACCTGACAGGGCAGGATGCAGACAGGAATGGGAGATCTTGAAAAGGCCTGGTAGGAAGCTGACATTCCCTGTGGAAGGGATTTGGAACTATGTGGTCTTTACGGTCTTTCCAACCCAAAGCATTCTGTGATTCACTCAGGTAAACGATGCACAATAGAGAAGGGGACCTGTATAAACCCCAGAGGAGAGGAGGACATAGAAGGGAGAGCAGATGTTGTTTCTTACTGAAAGGAGCTTGCTCAGTTAGTTGTTTTGTTAAATTTGGATGTCAGACCTTTATTTTGTCATTTTGGACCCCAGTAAATAATTTTATACGCTGACTCACAAACCCTTACTCGAAAATTAGCTCAGTCCAATTCCTTGGAGGCAGGTCATTCCACATGGACTGAGCACAGCCAGGAAGCTGCGAGCTGTGCCACATCAGTGTGCAAGGCCTAGTTAGGGGAAGCTGTGCTAGGGCTACCTCAGGGACTTCTATTATGTCCGGTCTTGCTCAAAATCACTGTTAGTGACCTGGAAAAACAGGTAGAAAGCACAGTAATTAAATTCCCAGGTGATACCTAAATTGGAAGGCATAGCGAACTACAATGGGGAAACCATTCTGGGAAAAACACTGTTGGACCAAGAGAGAAAAGCAATGAGGCAAGGTACAATGAGATCAAAGCAATGGATGGATGGGTTGGTAGGTGGGATTGATTGGTGTTGGTCAGTGGGGCACACTCAGCAGGGTGAGGCAATATGGGAAAACCAAAATATTTGATATTTCAGAGTATATTTTTGGCAATGCAGCATGGCTACAAGTAAGTCCACAAGACAGTTAGGTCTGAAAGAGTAGAGGCTTTGGAGGGAGAAAAGATGTGAATATTGTCCATAAAAGAGCAGCTGGGAACGTGTAGAAAATCGTATTCTGTTATGACCACTTCAACATCAGGAAGAAGCCAACAAATGAACAGCAATTGAGAAGGAGTGACATAGAGTTATCTGATAAATAAAAGCTGTACTATGGCAGCGTTGCTGAGCTAAAATTTGAATGGAGGAGGGAGGGAGAATTATAGTGAGCAACAAGTATTTAAGATGTAGATAGGAGCATTAACATGTAGATGGAAAAAGAGGCAGGGATTCCTGGTGGCAGCCGGAAAGTGCCCACTGGGGACGAGAGGAAAATATTGGCTGAACATCAGCATCAGTTCCCTATTATGCGAGCAATTAGTCCTGTGGAATGAGCCCTGGAGAAAAGTGCTGAGTGGTTTTAAACTGGTACAGTGTGAGAACTGGGAAACAAACCATACAGCAGCAAACAGCCTTCCACTGGCACGGGGGTTCGAAAAATCCTCCTTTTCTAGGAGCTTTGTTTATAGCTCTTGACAGTTAAGTCACCCTGACATTCAATATTGTGGCTGTTCAAAGGACTTTGCTCTTTACCACTTTCACTTTTACACATAGGAGGGCAGCAGTTAATAAGGAAAAACCTCCCAGAGTGGATGAAGGACCTTTCCTATTCATTCTTGGTAAAAAAATGTGAGTGGAAGACTCAGCCAACTTTCATCAAACTTTCTGATGCTCTGAGTTCTGGGAACATTTCTGCAGCTCCCTGGTGTCCTGCTGCCATCCTTTGCGGCCCAGGCACCCTTGGGATTATTTGAGGAAGGCTGTAGGCCAGAGCAAGACATATTTCAGCTGACTCTTGTCAGTCTTTGGTTAAAATGACAGCAAAGTGTTGCCTACTTGCTATGCAGGGTGGAACTACGGTGTAAGATACTCCTTTGTGAAAAGGGAGAAGGGTTTCTCCAGCTCTCCCTTTCTGTTCCCTCCCAGGAATTACAAAAACTGAGCACTTTCATCAAGCCCTGTGTCCTGTTGCTGCAGGAGGAGACATTAGGTGCTGAAAATGGGGACTTCAGACAGCGATATATTTGTGTGGAAAGAGTCAGCTGTGAACGCCGCACCCATTTCCATAGCTGCAGGAGAGGAAAGGGTGGTTAGATACAGGAACAGCTTTTCCTCTAGCCTGAGACAGAACAGAGGCAGATAATAAGGTCCTGAAGCTCATGCAAATTTGCTTCTTTTTGAATTTATGCTACTTTGAAGCTAGCCCAGCTCTGAGCAGTGGGTTGGACAGGGTGACCTCTAAAGTCTCTTCCAACCTGAATTATTCTGGATTTGTCATTGTAATTCTGCACTTTCATCTCTCAAAGACGTGTATGGCTGCCCAAGGAGGATCAGGACTGCTCCCAAAGCATGTCCTGCTGGCCATCTCCTGCTGGGGGAAAGGATGTATCTGCTCCTAAGGCTTCCATTTTTAGGGAATTCATTATGTTCTAGATAAATTCACAGCATTTAGCATTCGTCTGCCAGTGCAATCTGCTGGATTTGGATCAGAAGGAGAATTTGACCAAAATGAAGCTTTGAGTTTCATGAGAACATTCACAAGTGAGCGCTGAGGTCTGCCTGCTGATGCAGGGCTCAGACTTCCCAGCACGAATCCTGCCCCGAAGGCTGGATCAGGATGCTGAGCCACAGACTGGTGCCTTCACCTGTGCACAAGCCAGGAACCCCGTGGAACTGCCTTGCAGAGGGCAGGGTGTGCCACCAGCCTGTGGCCATCCCCTCCTTCCCACCGTGTGCCACCCACTGTCCCCATCCAGTGCTGGACTGGTGCTGCACTAAGTGTCAGCGAACAGCAGCAGCAAGAAGTGCTCCTGCAATCATTTTATTGCTTACACAATGATTGTACTGCACTGCAGGATAAAAAGGTTCTTTCATATCCAGTGCAGGAGCCAACCTCAATCCCTATTGTACCTTCTCACTCACTTTATTAAGTTTACTTCATTTCTGCTCTGCCTCTGTACCTCTGTGCCCTCTGCTGTGTGTACCAAATCTTATTGACATTTTAATATTAAATTATTATGACAAGAAGATATTCCACTTGCTAAGTAATTTGTTTTATTCGGAGGAAAATTGGAAGCTGCAGAAAAACCATTATGAAAGATTAAGACAATGGAGTGATACTGACTGATACAATATAAATTATTATTTTGTCAGCAGCACACCCAAAACCTCTACTAAAATTTTAAGCAATAAAGCCAACAAGTTAGAAAATTAAATTTGGGGGATGAAAAGAATATTATGCACACAGGAAAAAAAAAATAACATCAGGCAGACATTACAGAAAAACACATCCCAGAGAAATCTGCAGGAACCAGAGGGGAATCAATAGATGAGCCCCCGGCCTCAACTGGGCTCATTCAGGGTGGGTTTGTTGGAATTGTCATTGACTTTGGGACACAACTGATTCTCACAAAACCAGGTTAATAAGGATAAGGAATTTCTTTAAGTGATTATTGAAAGGTATATCCTTATTTTGTCATCTCCCCTTCTCGTTCTGAAGGCCCGAGCATCAGCCCTGATGGAGGAACGTGCAGTTCCTGTCCCTTACTTCTCTCTGCCTTCCATCTCCAAAAGCTCTCGAGATGCTCCAAGAGCTAAAATAAGCTCCTGCCTCCTGCCTTGGGACAATCAAACCTCAAATGCTGGAAAGGAGGTGACTTCAAAAGTGACATGTCATGGTTCACAGGCAGCCTGGGGAGTGCAGCACATGTCTTTGCTGTTCCTGTGCTCCCTGCTCAGCAAGGGAAGCAGCTGGTAGGGATCGTGCTCTGGCAGTAAGCAAAGCTCCTGATTTTTGGGAATGCCTTCCTGCTTCTAGGGTAGACCCAAGATCACAGGAAATCTGGGAAATAAGGAGCCAGGGAACATGGCTGCTAAAGAAAGGATAATTTTACATGCAACTTGTGGTCCTGCAGTTGGCATTTCAGTTAAGATGTGCCACCTTTTGAGTAAAGAACAATTAACCAAAATATTACTCCCACCTGGCAATGAACCTCGAAAGCAGCAAAATCGTAATTTAAACAAAATTAACTCATTCTTTGTCATCATGTTTTCAAGAGTGAGGTTGCTGTTGGCTTTCTGGACGCTCCTGGTTTGAAGGCACCGTGTGTGTTTAGCTTAGATACAATTTCCTTTGTTCGAGCAACCTTGATAACAAACAAGGGGAGCAGTGGTTTTACAGGACTGTGTGAAAAGATTGTGCATTGCAGATACACTCAGGAATGAAATGCCAGGATTCTTCCCATCTCTAGGGGTCTGAGATGGGTAAAAGTGGCAAATGCCTCTGACCTTGTACAGAAGCCAAGGATCCACATCTTCCCGGTCTAACTTTGGTTGAGGAAGCTTAAATGCTGTAGGTTTCCAGGGGAGGCAGTGGAGCAGGCTGGGGAGAGGCAAAAATCAATCACTGAAATCCAGTCAGGGTTTTACTGGAAATCAGAACGAGCTGCAAAGCTCAGGGCCTGTGTGGGTATCACTGTCCCACACAGGTTTGTGTGCCACACCTCCAGAAGGTTACCTGTACATACCTGCTCAAATAATAGCCTATAAAAAGCCTTCCCCGAGGGCACAAGTTAAGGCACATACATTTTTGTGAACCTGATAGATCACGGGGACCAAAATGCCCACGTGGCTGCAGTCTGTTCAAGGAAGGTGAGCTGATACCAGAGCCATGACCTGACTCTTGGCTCTGCTGGGATTTATTTTTTCAGATGATTGCAGCAGCTCTGTGACTACAGGTCAGTGTATAAGCAGCTTTATCCTCTGCCAGCTGGATTTGTCCATAAACTCACTCGAGATTAGAAATGAGCCCTCACTACTCACACTCACTATCTGGAGGTTTGTTTATTCAAAACCAGTGACAATATTCCTACTGCAAATCTAAGAAAGTGGGGGCTCTGCAGAATTTTTGGATGTCTGGAGTGTTTTATGTCAGGGTTTACTTGCTGACAAGAGACAAGTAACTACTCTTAGGGAAGTAATCAATTCTTTAGCTAGGAAAGAGAAGCTGCTGCCAAACTGGAATTGTGGCCAGTATCTTGTCCTGTCCTTTGTTATGAGCCCTGGCACAGGGTGCCCAGAGAAGCTGTGGCTGCCCCTGGATCCCTGGCAGTGTCCAAGGCTGGGTTGGACGGGGCTTGGAGCAACCTGGGATAGTGGAAGGTGTCCCTGCCCATGCCCCTGCCCCTGGCACTGGATGATCTTTGAAGTCTCTTCCAACCCAAACCATTCTATGGTTTTATGATTCTTTAGGCAGCTCTTCAGAGTTTGTGGTGCAAGATTTTAACTTGCTTTATGTCAAGACACCAGAAAGGAGGTTGTGGATGGAGGGCTCTCAATCCCCAGAACGATCCCTGTGCCTGAGAGCAGCACTTGATGTTACTTTCCTCTAGGGAACAAAAACTACCCAACATCTGGAGCCGGCTCCTTCCACCTCTGCTTCTTGAGAGCACCAGGGGTTGCACCAGGGGTAATGTGACATTTTCACACTGAGTCAGTTTAGCATTTTGTCCTTCTTTCCTCTGGGCAGCCTGGAGTGGTCATGTTCTCCCTTCCTTCACTGTTTAGGCAGAAGGAGAAAAGGCAAAGTCGTGATTTGTTGGGAAATGCAAATTACAGCAGCTGCAAAACGGGAAAAATTTGGTTCATGGGCCTGTTGTACATAATATGAGACTCTGAGCATGTGAGGTATTTGACTGACATTTGGAAAAAAAAGATCCATTAACCAACTGGAAAGTTGATGTATTTCTTGAAGATCTTTCCAAAATTCCTATTATAAGGACAGCATTCTCGTGTACTAGACATGGAGTCCCTAGAGACTTAACAGATGGAATTAGATCACAGTCTGTTTTTAATCTTTGGATGATGACCTCGATTGCAAAGGTACTGCTTCTCATCTTGTCCTGGCACTGATCTGGCTCCTCCCAGCATTTCACACTTGATGCTCAGTGGCACTGAATATAAGCTGAAGAGAAAATAGAGAATTTAAAAGTGCTAGCTCATTTTTTAAGACTCACAGGAACACCATCACTGCCAGTAGGAGACAGCGAGGGAATTCAGGAATCACTGTGTCCATAAAGTATTGTTATCATATTGAAGTCTAACTTTTGTAGGTCTATGATGATCAAGTTTTGAAGATGAAAGATTGGCCTGTAGAAATTACATTATAGAACAGACATTAAATATTAATCTTTGGGTACCAGAGAGATTTTGGATTAAAATTTATGATCTAGAAACATCTCCATGTTCTCTCCACATAAAAAGTGCTGATTGTGTTGGTAAATGCAACTATTTTTGAGGAGAGAAAACAATCCAGGTGGAGAGCCAAGCCCAACATCTTCATGTAAAGCCAGGGATTTTTAGTCAAGTACCAGTGACTGTGGTCATGGCATGTCCACGGGAGGGCAGCAAGGAAACGTCGTCATCTCCTGTCTGGATTTTCCACAGCGATCCCACGGCTCTCAGGGGCCCCCAAAATCGAGGCTGGTACTGTCCCTGAGTGGGGACAGCAGGCTGGGGGGCAGGGAGGGACTCAGAGGAGCTGCCTCTGCTCTTCAGGTGCCCTGAGATGTGTAAAGACACAAAAGCTGTATAGGTAGGTGATTTCTTGGCTGAGTTTGCAAAGTGGAGCAGAACAATCATCTGGGGTGAAACTGTAATTAAAGGTGTGCCAGTGTTCTCAGTGAATGAGAGCAGAGGAAAAAACATCACTTTGGGATGGAAGGTTAATTTAAATGCCAAGTTTCCCTTCATATTTTGAAATAAAATTGGAATTAATCTGGAGATTAAATGTCCCTTTGAGTGCATGTTAAAAAAAGAGCCAAACTTGCCACTACCAACGTGTAGCTGAACTAGTGTTTTCAGAGTGGTTTGCCCTGCTTTTGGTTTATTTTTATTACCGCCATTTCTCCCAAGTAAAACCTGGAAAGTTTCAGGGCTTCTGTAACCTTTTCACGAGTCAGGAGCATGGGAGCACCTGGGAGCACCATCCCAAACGCAGCCCCTGCGCGTTTCTCTCTCAAAGCCTTGCCTGGCTCAGTACCTGCCCACGGCACAATTGTCCCTTGTCCCCTCCCACGGGAGAGGCCCCCTCTGGAGACCGAATTCCATGTGCTGGGGAGGCACTGCAGCAGGCACAGCCTCCTGTGGCGAGTGTCAAACAGACTCTTCCAGTCAGCAGCGCTGAGGAGAGCCCAAACTGGAGGAGAGTGGTCCAGAAGTGACGTGCTGGGGCTGCCGGCAATTAGGCACGAGGGCTGAGTGAAGAGAGATGTTTAATAGGGCTCCAGTGGAACTGAAACCATGGGCTGTATTAAGATTTTTGTTTTTCTTTTTATATCGATCTCAAAAGCTTCCACCCAGCAAAAGCAAATAGGAAAAAAAAAAAAAAAATAAAAGGCACTGCGGAACAATATACTGAGCCTTATCTTAATTGAACATTAGGAGATGTTCCTGTGGCCAGCTGGGGGCTTTTGCTGGTTCAGCACTCGGGATGGTATCTCCCAATTACTGCCATTAGCACTGTACTTAAGGGAAACGTTTTATCCTTTCTCGGGGAGGTTGAGTACCTGGAGGTGTCGGTGTGGATGAGGGAGGCTGCAGACCTGCTATTTGTTCTGTCTGTTGTAAGTGCCCTTGTACCTGCTTTTAACCTCTCATAAATGCAGTGTAGCTCACTTTTTAAATTTTTTTTTTTTTAAACTGTCGAGTAAAATATCTGAAATTCCTTCAGGGAAAACCATGGGATTAGAGATTCTTTGCTGAGGAGGGAGCGAGGCCCTGGCACAGGGTGCCCAGAGAAGCTGTGGCTGCCCCTGGATCCCTGGAAGTGTCCAAGGCCAGGCTGGACAGGGCTTGGAGCAGCCTGGGACAGTGGAAGGTGTCCCTGCCCATGGCAGGGAGTGGAACTAGCTGAGTTATAAGGTCCCTCCCAACCCAAATCATTCTGGGATCCTGTGGTTTTGTGTGCAGGGAGACTCTTAAGTTACTATGGAGAAGACAGCAGCTGTAAATCCACAGCCACTGGAGCTGCCGTGGTGGCTGCACTACTGAGAACCAGCAGGCTCAAGAGTCATTTTCCATAGGCAATTTCTGGCTATTTGCACATGGGAGTTTTGCTGGTTTATTGATTTACCCATTTCTTCCAGCCAGATCCATTCCAATACCAGAGATCCAGTTTGTCACGTTACAGTTTTCCCTTTGGAAATGATTTGTGACAAGAGCACTACAAAAGAATATATTGGCTGCAGTGTTATAAAGTTATAGAATGGTTTGTGTTTGAAGGGACCTTAAAGCTCCTCTCGTTCCAACCCCCTGCCCTGGGCAGGGACACTTCACACTAAACCAGTTTGCCCAGTGCCCCATCCACCCTGGCCTTGAACACTGCCTGGGAAACATATGTTTAAAAATCTGTATTTTTTTTTCACCACCCGAAGCTTAGAGAGACGATTTTTCATTCATCCACTCCTTTCCCTGCTGGGTGGAAGTGCTGTGATACTGGAGATGTCTTACATTATGCACAGACTTGAGGAAAGCAAAATGTATATTTTCCTGGTAGCTTCACTCTTTTTCTTGGTTTTTGGGGCTGTTCCAGTGTATAGTAACTCTCCCCAGATTTGTTTTCAGGATGCAGGCTGCTCCAGATGAAGTTTAGAGCGTGGTGTATGGAATTTCTGCTGCCAGGTTATGCTGTGCTGAGACACAGAGATTTTGTTTATCGTGTGCTTTCTTTACCAAAACACCCAAGATCGTGTTTTTCTCACTTCTCTCCCGAAGACATCACAGAGTGATAGATGATTGTCATTTTGCATAGCTGATTGCTATCCTGGGGCCTCAAGTGATTGCTCGAGCTTCCTGGAGAGCTCTGCCACGCGTCGCTGCCTGGGCGAGCAGAGTGACACTTTTCAGAGGAAAGTTGAATGTGACAGAGGGGAAAGTGTTCCCAAGGTCCTTCCAGGAAGGATGTGAGGATGTAGGAAGCCAAAAAATTATTATTTTTTTTTTCTTCCCTCTGAGTTTCCTCAACACCCAGGAACGGGCAGTGCAGGCTTTGGCTGGGAGATCACAGGGGAGGGAGCTCTTCCCTCTGTCAAATGTTCTACAGGCAGTTGCCAACTTGGTGCTAATTATGTAGTGTTTGCCTACCACCAGGGCCAAGAGTTATCCAAGGAGACTTTTTATCCTGTTGTTCAGCTTTAATTGACTGTGCCTAACTGAAATTTGCCTTTGGAAGTCTCTCCATACTTCCAGTGTCTTGGAAACAGAGCCTTTTCAAGGAAGAAGCCTAGTAATATATCTTCCTTTTCCCAGCCAGAACTTTGCTTAACAGACAAAAATTATTAAAATCCAAGTTCCAAGTAATTACAATCAGTCAGGATGTGGAAGCTCTTCCAACACTAAGTTTTGTGTGTCTTTTTGCTTTTACACAAATTCCCTCTGTTCTCTCTCCAGACTTTAAAGATTTAAGCAATCAAGTTCCCTGTTTTCCCTTAGTGCTCTGTGTTTTAGCCATCAAAAAGTCTGGATCATGTTTTCCAAGCAAATGTTTCCAAGAATAGAAATATAGATAATTTTAATTATGAGAAGAAAGGGTTGAGTTACTTAAGGGAAAGGAATGGAAGCAATCCATCCTGTGTTTCCAACAGAGGCTGACATGGCCCATGCTCCGGGAGTATTGGACAAATCTTGATGTTCCTTTACAACTTCTCTTGTTCTGCTTTAGTTTTCGCTTAGCTCTGAAAACAGGTGGCAGGAGAGAACAGGAAACTCTTACACTTGGAGTTTGTAAGGACCTGTTCCTGTCAGAAATGTATCTGCTCTTCCTTCCCTTCCACTGACAGCATTCCTCCTGCTAATGGAGAGCTGCATAAATCCCTTCTAGCTCTCTTCCTTATTTTCAGGTAATTTCAGCTCTGCTGGAACTTTTCTGCTGCTCCCATCTTCTATTTGGGGCATTTTCCTTAATTTCTCTTCACACCTGGTAATATGCAGTATTCAATAATCTCTTAGGGTCTCAAACACTTGAAACATATTGTCTGTGTGCACTGTCACACTTGCAACTGCTTCTGTTTAAAGGAGCGTGAATTTCCTCAGTGTGTCATGATCCAAATCCCTGTTTCTGAGAACCTTTCTTAGTTACAGTCCCCAGTGTGGTAGTTACCACCTTTAATAATTGTCTTTCTCCATTTTTATGTTGGGGAGTTCTTTTTAAGGCTTTCCTGGGGGGAGCAAAAAGGCCATAAAATTCTTTAGTCTCGGGGTCATTTCAGCTCAGGTACAAATTTTGTAGGCACCAGACCGGTGCCTTTTCCTTCCATCTGTAGAAATTCATGGAGGCAATGAGAATAGCTCAGTCTGTCCTGCAGAGATCAGTGTTACAAACCTCTGTGTGACACTTCCAGGAGGAGCTGGGCAGATGTTGGCCATGGCGTGGCAAAGCTGCCCAAGCTCCACTGCATTAACCCCCTCTGGGCTGCCTTGGTGCAGCCTCAGCCTGGGCTTTGCTGTGATTCCCATGGTAAATCCAGAGGCTGGGATACATGACAAGGGGTGAGAGGTGCTGGTCACCACCTGGCTGCTCTGGAGCAGGGATCCCTTGTGCTTCCTCCCCACTGCAGCCTCCAGGGAGGGATGATGCCTTGATGGGACTACCTAAAGACAGAGGCCAGACAAAGTTAAGAGGATAAAAATGGTTATATTTATTCAAGGGCCTTCAGGTGCATTCAGGGCAGATGAAACCCCCTCGGGGGCTACACCCAAAAACGGATGACAGGTCACAGGTTTTTATACTTTTATAAGTTTGGTCCATTTGCACATCAGGGGTTAATCCTCCAATTACAGCTTCAGGTAATGGAGCCATTCACCCCAAGTTTGCTGCCCCCAGCTCACTTTTGTTTACATTTCTCAGGGCCTGAGGCAGTGAGGTGTCTTGGATTCCCAGCCTGGAGAGGAATTGTTTTGTCTGTCCAAGATGGGAGAGCAGCAGCTCACACTCCATATGGAGTTATAGTTATGCACTAGAGAATTGCAGGATCACAAATATATGAAAAACATAAAAGCTAAAATCCTGAGGCATCTAGGCACACAGCTTGGCTTTGCTCTCTGCAACCTCTCCATGGAGCAAGAACCAGCACAGGGCACTGCTGTGGATGCAGCTGTGCCAAGGGATCAGATCTGAGATCCTGGGATGAAACCCAACTTATTTCCACCATAACCTCAACAACACCTGTGCCCTGGGAGTGAGCAGTGGGTGCCCCAGGGCTGGTGAATCCAGGCAGAGGCTGTGAGGGAGCTGAGAGAATCACAGAATCACTGAATGGTTTGGGATGAAAGGGAACTTAAAGCTGATCCAGTTCCTCCTCTGCCATGGGCAGGGACACCTTCCACTAGCCCAGGTTGCTCCAAGCCCTGTCCAACCTGGCCTTGGACACTCCCAAGGATGGAGACAAACTGTTCATTCCATTTCAGCTGCCTTCTTTGCGCCTTTAACAAAGCTTCATCCTTGGAAATAGCTTCCTCCCCTGCATCCTCACAAAGCTCTGGTTCCACACAGGGTTCTATCCAGCAGAGCTGGAGAGCCAGACAGTCTCTTGCCTTGCTCTGCATGGGCTTGGGAGTAATAGAATGAGTCATCAGCTGGGAGCTTAAAATTATGATGTGTGGCACCGCTTGTGAAAACCTAAAGAGATTAATATTTAAAAAAAAAAGGATCCAGTTCACTCAGTGCTGTAATGAAGAGGTATTATACACACCAGGCACCTGTGTGAAGGTATCCCTGTAACAATCTATTACCATTTGAATGCAGACAGATTAAATACACACTAGAAACTGAGCACGAGGGAATTTATACTGTTTTCTCCAGGACTGCACCATGAGAGAAAAGAAACAGCAAGGAGAAATGTAGAAAAAAACCCCCCAAATACTTACAAGGATATTGCTGCCCTATATTTTGTGTCTTCTTGCTGCTCTCAGCACTAGAGATTTTTGTGTATAAACAAAATACTTATGCCTGTAGGAGCTGGGTCCACAGTCTTCCTTGTACATGCAGGGATTGGTTCTAATGATCCTTAATGGAGATGCTCCCAAATGAATTTTCAGTCTCGGCTTTCCAAAATCCTTATCCATGTCACTGATTTTGTTGGTCATGTTTTGTTGGAAATAGCACTCAGAAGGGAGTTCTGTAATAAATAAATTGCTGCCAAACTCCAAGAAACCAATACTTCACACACAAAGTCATCTTACTACACACTTTCAAGCAAGTACTTCCTTTGCATTTTCCTTCCCATCACTGCTGATAAATAAAATAATGTTACTTTTATCTGCTGCCTTTGTGAAGTGCTGCACATGTTGTTTGTGCAAGGAGAATGCCAATGAACTCATTCTTTTTTCCTTTACTTACACGAGAATAAAGCCCAATTTCTCGGCAGAGGCAGCATCAGATTTCCAGTTGCTAGATGAGGCAAACCAGATTATATTTTTTTTAATTTTTAACCTGGAATTTAGCAGTGCTGACTTTTCTAACACCAAAGCAACAAAGCTCTTGGGGTAGACCAATGACCTAAGGGAGTGCTGCCATTCCTCAGGTGCCCTGCGGATCACCCCCAGTCCCACTACCACCCAAAATATTGATGTACCAAAGTATCCTGCAGCTCAAAATAGGTTTTATTGGTGGTCCTTCAGGTTCTGCTTTTGTTGATGATGTGCCTGACCCACCAGAAGGTATTTCAAAGGAAGCTCTCGGTGTCTTTAATGTGTTCGCCCCATTTGATGCCCCTTTGCCAAATTATAGAGGGGTAGTCTTTTTGAAGCATGAAAAAAATGTTGCCACATCTCTGTGTTTTCTTCCCTTAGAAACTGTGGATGTCAACCCAAGCTGACCTGTGGCACCAGGTGAGGCATAACCTTGGGATCACAGCCACTTCTTGACCCTTTATATACCTGCATTTTCTTTGTACCCCCTTGCCCGAGTTCTCTTTGTACAGCAGAGTTTTATCAGGATATCCCCAAGCTCTCCTGCAGAATTTGATTTGTTGTTTTATTTTCATCAAGAAAGATGGGTGGGTGAGGAGGGAGGATGTTGATTTTTTCCTGCATTAAAGCCAGCAAAGAAAAGAAGAAAGGATCTGAAACCTAAGGAAATTGCACCACTAATCATATTTTCGTAAGCTGTCCTCTGTAGCACTACAGTCACAGAGTATATTTATAATTAGGTTTATATGAGCAACAGTTGAAGTTAAGGGAAATTGGTTTCCTTTTCAAAATGTCATGTTTCTCATTTCCTCGCTGAATCTTGGGCTGCTCTGAGCTCATATCAGACTTTAAATCATTCAAAACCACACTCCATAATTAAAACGCCGTAAATCCTCATTAATCAATTTAGCGGGTTTGATTTGTTCTAAAACACATTAAAATCAAGCTGAAAGCTCACTGAAATTCCAGGTAGCATGTACACAAGTGCAAGGCAAAGGAAAGATAAATCCACCTCTACAGGAAGGCTGCACAGTGGTGGGGTTGGACTTGTAGTTTTTCTGCTCTTTCCTGGCTAATCCTGGGTTAAAGGCTTCAGTTTTCAACTTTGTGGGGTTTGTTTTGCTTTGGAATTGAGCTTTTCTTTCTGGAATATTTAATGCTTTCTGTAGCACTCACAGTATCCAAGCATTCTCTTTACTCCCCACACTTCCCCATGGACCATATTTTACCCCCTGTTCCAATCTAAACCTGTGTCTTGTTGGGTGAGGGCTCGGGGGTTCTTTGCTGGGTGGAAATGGATTCAGTTCTGCCACAGTTCCCAGATGTGAAATAGATGTTTTAGACATTTCTCACCATGAGAGTCAGAAACAAATCGTTGGTTAACAAAAGAATCTTGCACAGTCTTGTGACATTTGGTCTGGGGTTTGGACTTGTCCCGTCAGTAATTATAAGAATGTGATAAAATCACAGCATATGAGAAGACATGGAGACAAAAATCTGTTGATTCATGGATCAGAAATTCTGAGTTTCACAATGCAGTGTTGGTCAGCCATCCCTTCCTTAAGCCTGCTTTGTGTGAAAATGAAAACAGGTGGGTTTGCAGTGTTACAGAGTTCTATGCTGAGGCTATATCCAGCTACTGGTAATGGCATTTAGATTTATTCAACCCGAGTAGTTGCCTTCAGATCTCCGTAAGTGTTAGAGTAAGGGAAAATAAATTAAAATTAAACCAAAGAGAAATGAAATAGGAAACAACTGACCCCTGGGCCGCAGGAACAGATTTGCTCACTGCAGCCCTGGTTGCAGAGGCAGCTACAGTAACAAACTGGTTGCATAAGAAACAGCAAATAAAGGTGCCACCCTAGAGGGAACAAACATTAATATTTCAGAAAGGATATCTCCAGAAAAAAAATTATATTGGGCCTTTTTTTGTTCAGAGTTTTCGTGCCTGTTGTTAGTGCAGGTAGAGCCAAAGCCAATAATTACACCTTATGAAAAGATTTAATGCTTTTGCTAGAAATTTAACTTCAAGAAAATGTGGCGAGGGAGAAGCAGGTTGTTGAGGATGAGCACCATTAATGCAACACTTCACGGAAAAGAAAAATGAAGTTTTCTTGGAAAGGCAGGGAAATCAGGGTCCTTATGTGTTTCTATTAAATGGTGATAAAGCCCTGCTCTCCCAGGTTGTGGGACGTTGGCAGGCTCCTTGCATATAGATTTCCCTTTTCCTGCCAGCACTCGGCTGGATGAAAGCCCAGCAGTGCATTCCGTTAAGGAGCTTATTCATACAATCAACTTTAATTGTCAGCAGTTTTGATACTTCAAACTAAAATGAAACCTGGCTCCATTTCTGCAGCTTAGATTCACCTGCAGCCTGGGAGAATTCTCATGGTATTAAAATTAGAGTCTTGTGTTGCTGAAACACCAGCCCGCTGCAGGGGTACATTCTGCACCAACAGGTTGTTTCCTCCCCGGCCTGGGGAACGGAGCAGCAGGTCCTCAACAGAGTCTTATTTATTTTTCTTAAGCAACAGTTTCTCAGGTACTGGAGCATAGGGAGGGAGTCTTTCCTGCTCATGTTGGCTGTGTGGTCCTTGGTTGATATCTAAGAGGCCAACCTGGAAACAGAGACCCGGCAGGAGTGAGGGAATAAAGGTGGATATTTATTGGAAAGGCCTTCAGAGGCACACCCTGGGCAGGCCAAAGGCTGCACCCGAGATGGACCCCGAGTCACGAGTTCTTCACACTGTTACAGGTTTGGTCCATTTGCAGATCAGCATAAATTGGCCAATTAAACTTTAGCTAATGATGGAACTGCCCCTCAGCTCGCCCCCCTTCTCAAGGTGCTGGGTTACACATTTTGGGCCTGGGACGGGCTGGGTGTCCTTGCAGAGCAGGCCTGGAGAGGCTTTGTTCTGTCTGTGTGAGCATGAGAGAGCAGCAGCTGCCAGGCTGCGAGGCAGCTCAGAGTCACACACTGGGAATGCAGAATTTTGAAAAATATAAGAGTTAAAACCTAAGCCATCATGGTCCTTCCCTGGCTCCATGGGCTTCAGGACAGATTTCTGAAAGACAGACCTACAGACCCTATTTCATATTTTCCTTAGGCTGAAGTTTGTGACATTTTGCCATTAGCACCGGACTCACACACAATGTGCTGATGAGCCTGAGCCTCAGTGCTGCCCCCAGTATTAGAACAGAGAATTTGAGGAATGCTCTACTTGTGCTGTTGCTTTCTCTGACACTTAACCCTCCTGATCTCTGACTCAAGAGTTCCTGTGCTTTGCTTCTCTTTCATCCCTGGAAGTGTTCCAGGCCAGGTTGGACGGGGCTTGGAGCAACCTGGGATGGTGGAAGGTGTCCCTGCCCATGGCAGCGGCGTGAAACAAGGTGGTCTTTGAAGTTCTTTTCAACCCAAACCATTTTGGGATTCTGTGTTTCTGTGATTCATTTTAAATCAGGATCACAACAAATCAATGTCTGTAGTTCTCCAGTGCCAGTTTTTGGTTTAGGAATCTTGCTTGTGCACATTCTGAGCTGCCTGGGATGAGGATTTTACACAGTCAAAACCAGTCCTGGCTCCCACACCAAAACAGGTGGGTGTGGAGACACCATCTAAGCTTTCCTTTCATGGAAGCATCAGGGAATTCATCATCTATCCTGGCCTGGGTCTTAGGGTGAGGTTGTGACCGTGACTGGACTGTTTGGCCTGGAGGATAAAAGCTGAGTTAGATGTTTTTTATTTGAACATTGATTTGAAGCAAAATGCACTCTCTGAACATGAGTGCCCAGCCCCCAGGCCGGAGACATGGATGGTGAGAGGCACAGGACTGTGGCAGGGGGTTTGGCAGTCTCATGACTGGGACGCTCTCATAAAAAGCAGGATTATTTTGGTAAAATTGCTGCCTTAAATTGGAGCAATGGAGGATTTAAACCTGAAATTCTGTAATTTTGGATAAGACTTTTAACACTGGGTATATGAGACCAGAAGAGTTGCATCCTACTTTCCCTACAGCCTTGTGGCAAGGTCCTTTTCTTGCTCCACCACTCTCCTTCTATTTATCCTTCACCTTTTAAAGTACTCCAAAATCAAAACAATGCATTTGGCTTCATTTAAATCAGTTTCAGATATTCGTACAAATTGCTTTAAATGCTGTTTCCAGGTGATCTTAATGGACTGTCCCTTTTTCCCCACATCTCTCATTATAATCACCCATCACAGCAGTGATCATTTACTTGTGCTTTGCTCAACATCAGCAGAAATGCTTCAAGGAGCAGGAGTTCGGTGCACAGCCCAAGTCACGTTTCTGTGACATGAGCAGTGACTGGCAGAAGCAGGATAGCCAGAACTAATCACATTTCTCAATTAGTGGAAATTGTCACATTACTTAATCAGCTGCTGCCACAAACAGCAAAACCTTTGTCCCCCTTTAGAAACCAAATTACATGAGAAAGACAATTTCATCCGAGCTTTACCTGTCCATTACAGTGCTGCTGGATCATTAGACAGAGTAATTAAACATCAAGCAGAAATAATTATTATAATTATAGGACATTTGAGATTTCATTTGCTTTCATGAAATATGAGTTACATAAACTAATTCCTTTTGTAAGGTCCTCTCATAACAGCAGGGAATGTCCAAACAGCTCCAGTCTTTGCCTGCTGGTTTTGGCAGCATTATTGGGCCAACCTTATAGTAGCTATTAAAAACTCAAAAATTACCAACTATTATGATACCAGGATAGCCAAATGGCCTCTGTATAGTCAGAAAATAGGAAATTACCATAGTTATTGTACTGGTTCTTTCTGTTCCTGCTCTCAGAGTCAGAAACTCTGGGAACAGTCTGGTATTTTCTCTACTGCGCTGATTACAACAGAAAATGTTCAGCTCCTGATGGCAACAGCCACTGCTATTTTTTTTAAATTGTATTTTATAATTTGTTTACAGCTGGATTTTGGTGCTGTGATGGCTTTGCAGGGTACTGAGCTAATTCAGCACCCAAGCCCTGCAGCATCCTCTCCTCTGCCTCCTCAGGACTGGTTTTCTCTCAGACTCTACCTGAGCTGTGTTCACTCCAGGATCTTTGCCAGCGTGGCTGAGGCCATCTAAAGCAGCACCACTGGAATATTTCACAGTGAAATACACTTTGCTGGTGACATTGTTGAGCGAAGTGAGCTGGCTCCCAATGAAGTGCAGGGCAGCTTCCTGAGGGACACTAATGGGCGTGTTCTTCTGCAGCTCATCATGAGATTGCTCTGACGTGTGCACAGGAAAACAGATTTTGCCAAAAGACCGCATTAGGTCTGGACACTCACAATTATGCTGCTCACTTGCCTCTCTATTTCCCTCATACACCAGGTGACAATGTGCTGGGCAAGGCATCTCATTCACAGAGCCCTGCCCTAGGAAGGCACTGCTCGTGCAATAGCAAAGGGTGTGTGGAGTAAGAAAAAGTGGAAGAAATCACACAAATATCAAAAGCACCATTATAATGTGATCTTATAATTGAATTTCTCCAGAAAAGAGCAAGTGTCAGAGTAGAGGGGGTCCAAGGCAGTATAAAGGATAGAAATGAAGCAGAGAGGTTTTATTTATGTGAAAAGTTTAAAATAGGGCTGTGTCTTGGCTAAACAAATGCTGCAGACCTTGTATCCAGAGCACTTGTAAACAGACATGGTAACTATTTCTTTTAAACACCCCTCCATCAGGCTGTGGCTGGCAAATACTTTACGTGCAGGGAGAAGGATACAGGCTTGAAAAAATGGCCAGCAAACACCACCAGCAACAGGGCAAAGGGACTTTAGACTGTTTAATTTATCCTAGACACGTTAGCAGCAAACGTCCCCAAACTCAGCAGGATTTGCTTCCTGGTTTTGAAGCAGCAGAGCAGAGCTCCAGGGCAGGGGTGAAGGTGTCTCCCTGTGAGCTGTGGCAAACTGGGCAGGGCTGGGCAGTGCCAGCGGGCACCGCTGGGGATGGAGGAGGTTCTCTCTTCCCTCTTCCCCCTGACCCACGAGCCTGGATACCCGGGATGCATTTTCAGTTTGAACAAGCCTTCCTACCTCTTCCCTTTTCCCCTTTTCATGACCGAAACTCGAATCAGCCATGGCCACCCCACCGAGCTGCTCCAGCCAGGATTTGCACCAGCTGCCCTTTCAAATGGAAATAAGTACAGAGTGGCCTGTGAATACAGACTTCTTGAAAGGGTTCCAGGATTACATTAAAGCGGCCGATTTGGGCACAGAAGATCAAAAAGAAAGTCACAGCCAAAGTTTACCCAGGTTTCCAGGGAGCAGCCTAATAAAGGAGAATGAATAATACCCAACTAGAGGCTACGACTCCTATTAATTCATTTGTTTACTCGGCTCCCAGAGAAGCTCCTGCCACATTATCCTGCAAAGGAGGCTCAGGTGGCTTTTTATTTGCTTATTTAAACGCCTTCCCCACCTTGTGCCGAGTCCCGGTGGGTTGTGAATATGCCAGGTTGATTCTGCTACTGTTATTCCCTTGAATGTCTGAGTTTATTCAGTTCTCCTTGGGATTATCAGGCAAGGAAGAAGATAACAAAGAGATCCATTGTCTACAGGTAGGAGAATAGACACATTTAAAATGAGTCCAGCATCTCCACTAAAGTATTTAGCTCTGGCTAAATGTATTCCTTCTCCTCACGTAATTAAACAGGAATTAGAAATAATCATTGAGAAACCAAATTAATGCAACAAGTTACTGTTAATGCATAAACTCGGCAACCTGTTTGTCTTATGTTTCCCCTATTCAGTTTCAAATGTCCATAATTAATGATTGCATTTAATCTCCATTCTCCTTCCAGTCTGCAGCATCAAACCAGCACTTGATGGAGTCAAAGCTCGTGTCAACCTGAGAAAAAAAAATATGGCATATTGCTGTACACTTTCTAGGACTCTTTGGCACGGCAATTAAGATGTAAATGGAAAGAAGTTAATTGATATAAGTAAGTTATTACCATTGCCATCGATCAAGTATTATCAAAATCAGTGTCTACATGAGCTACTGATTGCCACTTGCTTTTGTAAGTGTAATTGTAGCATGAATTGTCTGTGCATGGCTGGGCCTTTCATTGTTGTAAATATCCAACTGAAGCAAGAGATTAAATTCTGCACAAGCTCTACAGCGCCTGCAATAAGAGTGAAACCTTTGCTTTCATTCGTTGCCGTGAAGATTTAAATAGAGTATGAAGGAATGTTTTTCGGTTCCCTCAATTGGATTACAGGTCTTGTCACATTTGTGTGAGGATAACAATCTCCAGACTATGAGGCAGCTTTATAAGCAGACCAAAACCAGTCTGCAGTCTCTCAGGTTATATCTGGCAGTGTCCACCAGCCTGGGCTGCTGCAGAAGAAAGCCAATTCTGCAAAACAGATGGGCAATGGCATATGCAAAATTTAACTTCTTGCATAAATTCTCCAATTTGACCACAGGATTTTTCCAATACCTAATACAGTAGGATTTTGGTCCCAGTAAATTTGGAAGTGCTTCAAGTGCAAAATCACTGCATTTCATTGTTGCTTATGGCACATTCTGGCAGCTGTGATCAGTATTGAGCATTTTCAGTCACGTTACTTGAAAATCTGACTCCGTGTCTCATCTGGGGTATTTATGCCATAAGGAAAACAAAGACCTGATTGTGCTGATTCACCCCTTTGAAGGCAATACCAAGAATCATGATATAAATAGCAAAATACAGTAGGTGATCACAATGGTTGATTAGAAAAGTTACCTAATTACACCTTTTTTTTTTAACTTGTTATTTAAAATCTGCTTCTGCTTTTCTCACTTGGCACACAATGTGGGGCCTTGCTTTACTTTTCCTTTGCAAACCCCGTGCAGAGCATGAGAAGAGGTGGGGGCTGGCAGTCTTAGGTGGGTTTGCAGTATCAGACTATAATCTGGAATTATTTCAGTGTGACCAAAGGCTCCGTAATTCCGTGGCTGAGCTGCTCCACTTCACCCGACCACTGAGTCACATTCTGCAGTGAGAAAATTAGGACCGAATATCAGGACTCCAGACAGGTAACATCACTCTCAGATGGCTTATTAGCCACACTAGAAGATAATTTTGGAACCTTTTATCTTCAGCATTGGTTTTCAAATGACAGCTGAAGTTCACTGGAGAGGCAAGGCGAGGAAATCTGCCCAGCTACTGTGGGTGCTGCCTGCTCTGTGCATGGGAGATGTCATTCTCCTGCTCCACCACTGCTCAATCCTTCTGCTTAATTTTAATTAAACAGACTTTAGATATTTATTTTCCTTGATGATGTTGCTCTTACCCATAGCTAGTACCAGAGATGCCATCAGTTAAGCTGGAAGGGGATGGACACTTGCTCTTAACTTTTTTAGGGTGCTGGCTCCTGTCAATCCAAGCTGGACTGAGCTTCACAAGCAAAGAACAAATGTAGGTTGTCTGAGAAGGGTTTCCAAAGCTGTTTCTTCACCCTCATCAGCAAATTTAGAAAGAAATTTGAACCGAATGTGCTCAGCTCTGGGAGTTGCCATGGTTGCAACACAGACGATCTAAATGCGGGAGATTATATAATCAGACAGAATGACTATTTATACAAAGAGTTTAATTTAAACAAAAAAAGGGAGAGAAAAGCAAGAAAAACAATACCTGACTTTGTCCCTACGGCAGAGCTGCAGGAGCATCAAAGGTGTTAAATCCCAGTGCTCACACTCCCTTCCTGGCAAGGTGTTTGTAATGTGCACTAAATCTAAAACAAAAACAAGAAAAGCATGAAGTAGAAAGTAGTTTGATTACAAAGATCCATCCAGGCCAGCAGGAAGCTGTTTATTATACCTGGGTCAGCGGCAGTATCTTCTTTATGGAAAGTCCTGTAAACTTTTAGAGCACAGTAGTGTGGATGTCCTCCTTTGGAAGGATTATCCTGTGTAATACTATCACAGGGACTGATTTATCTTCCCTTGAAGTGATTTAACATATGGGAGCACATTCTATGGCTCATAAGATATTCCCTATACATGGTCATGTCATTCTTTCTGGTCCAGCTCTTGCACTGCTCCCTCAAGGCTGCTTCCCTGCATTTCCCTCTCCTGTGCATCCTGGGTGCAGCCACAGATCGGAGACTGGCTGGAGTGAGATTTCACCCCCATAGATTCCCCTTTAAACAGGTCCTGGGGGTCTATAAAAATGCTGGAGCTCAGTAGGGATTTCCCCACAAGGTGCTGTTACCTACAGGGTGGTGAGGAGCAAGGTAATGATCAACATTAATTACAGGCAATGCAGGCGAGGAGATGCGGCCCAGGGGTAACGAGGGTTGTTTTCCTGGAGCTCAGGCTCACCTTTGGTGGTTACAGATTAGACAGGAGTGAACAGATTGCTTTCATATTTTAACATTATGGGGCAAGTGCTCCCACAAGATCCTCTTTAATGCCCACTAATGGGAAGCTGGAAGGAGCGTGTATTTATGAAGCAGCTTTTCAGGGTGGGGGAACTTTCTGCTCAGGGACAGCAAACGCTGAAGCAACCAAACCAAGCTGATGCTGCATTCTGGCATCAATCAGCTGAGCCATTAGTCTGAACAGTGGGTGTTTCTCCTCCCTGGCTTTTACTTTCTGTGATGATAAACTTTCCATGGAAGTATAGTTCTGCTCAAATGACAATGAGAAATGGGCTGGGGAACTGCAGGGAGCAAGGGCAAAAGAAAATCTCTATTGCAGACACAAAAATGTTAAGGCTGCACAAGTAAATCCAGTTAGAGGAGAGAGATATACAGCAGAACCCATCTGTCCATCAGACCATGGAGGAAAGTGCAGGTCTTTTTTCATCCTTTCCTGATTTTCCAGGTTTTTTAATTACCTTGCAGCATAGTGTGAACATACCAAGACTGTGGTTTGAGTAATGAACAAGCACTTTTCATTTCTAGAGGAGCTGGTGGTTGGCACCTGACCCAAAAACCAGTGCTGGGGCTGACATAAGTTCCCATCATGGGGAGTGCTGAGCTCTGGTTTGCAGTGGGAGGACTGAGCTCCCCATGGGTACAGGGAAGATCACAACTGCTGTCACTGCAGGGCTCTCTGGGGAGGTGGCTCTGAGGGGAACGCTCAGTCCTGCAAGGAAAATGAAATTGATGTCAGGCAGTTTTCTCTCATGACTTGGGATGTTGTGGGAGCTGGATCTTGTGTCCCTGCTGAGAGAGATCTTGGATGGTTGCAGAGTGCAGAACACACACAGTCCCTTTGGTAGGACACCCTGCTTTTTTCTCTTCAATTCAAATCCCATGGTGTGTGTCTCTTGCCATTGTAGAGTTCACCTCTTCTACCTTCCAGAGTGAAAAAAGGCTTGCAAATGTTGCCCCACTTCTGTGAAATTCTTGATTTTCATTTTAAGGGAGCACAGAGAGGAAGCTTCTATTTGTAATTCAAGCAGGGAAGGCAGATTCTGCTCTGTGTTTCTCAGCTGAAAGCACGGTGTGAGAGAGGCCTTGCAGCAGCCCAAAGCAGGTTCCTGCTGCTCTGCTATAAATCTCAGCAAACAGGGACGCTGCAGCCAGAGCTCTGCTTTTGCACAGACTGTTGTCACTAGAAAATATGAGGATTTTTCAAAGGTGATTAATGCCGCTCTCCTACACCCCGAGGAGCCACCCGCTCGCTGTCTGCAAGGCTCTTTCCAAAGGAAGGGGTAGGTGAGAGCTGGAGAAACTTCCCAAGGGAGCAGGGCACAGGCACCTTCCCATGGTCAGAGAGCTGGAGGTGTGCAGAGCCTGTGTCCAAGTTAAATACCTGCTGGTTTCCTCTCCTGTGGAGACTCTTAACTGAGAGCTTTAAGCACTGCTGCTGCAGGCAGACTGCTCTGTCCACCCCTCTGCCACATCCTTCTGGGGAGAGAGCGAGGGGTCACAGCACATGTGAGAATTGGTCTTTCAGAGAGGTTGCTGGGTGTGGGAAGCATTTCCCACTCACTTTTGGTCTGTTGGGCCTCTTAACTGTCAGTGTGGACACAGGCAAAGGAGAAGGTGCTTGCTGCAGGTGCTCTCTGCTCAGAGTCTGAATGGGGGTGGTTTCTGTTGCTGTATCTCGTGCACATCCTGAAGCACATCTCGGACAGCCTCTGCTTCCTTCAAACCCTTTTACAGGGGGATGACTCTGGTACTGCTCCTCCGCCTCCCAGCCTCCCTTGAACAACAGCTATGGGTCTAGAGAGATGAAGTTAAAGGACAGATGAGACAGTTTTAAAACTTAGAGATGCTCATTAAGCTTGTCCCACCTCCTGCTCAGGTTCCCATGGCCCAGTGTTTGACAAGTAGTGGGGTGGTCACTGAGGAGGATTCCCCACTCGGAGCTTCAGAGGTCCTTATGCATCTTACTGGAGTGAGTGAGCCCTGGCTCCCTAGGGAGGAGGGGATGCTTTTCCAGGGTGATTCACCTCTCTGCTGTGCTAACACTGTGAGAAACACACCCTAAAAATACTTATTTATTTCCCTTGACTTCGAGTTGGTTTGCAGAAGTGGAGACATTTCCTTTTGGGCAAAGAGTCCTACCCTGATGGATCAACAGGCCCCTGAATCTGATGTGTGAGTGTCAGAAATTTACACACTGAGATCCCAGATTCAGTTATTTGAAGGTGTTTTGGTGTGTTTCGTATTGAGGTCTAAGGCAGTGTGCCTGGCATTGATTTAATTTCAGACTTTCTTTTTCATTGGGAACCTTCCCTACAAGCTGTCATGTTTATTTCACCACCCCCCAAATCCTATTCACTTATACATGTTTCCTTAGTGGCATTTCTGGGATGACGTGGGATTGTACTGAGGTCTTAAGGGGTCTTTTTTCATCTAGCCTTTTATCTTTCTAAAGCTCCATGTTATCTGAGAAGTACTTCAAACTGAATCACACTGTCCTCTCATGTCTTCTAAGTAAAAAGTATGAAATAAGCTTAGTCCAAATCTCTGGAGGAATTTTTTCTGATTGACAAGTCCTTGCAAATATGTCCTGGGACCTGTCTGTTCTGCCTAATAAATCATCATTAACTCTCAGCAGATGAAGAGAGATTCTCTTCATCTGACAGGGTATCAATTCACTTGCCTTAATGTATATAAGGTTTTAGGTCTCTCCCCCAGCGGTCTCCAAGAGAGGCTTTCTGTCAAGTGAAAAAATGGGATTCGGGCAGCAGAACCGAGCTGCCAGGTTTGCCAGTGATGGACGACACAGGTGGGAATGCGGCTCTTTCCTCCTCTGCTTTATTGATCCTCTGGCTCTGGCCAGTGTAGCAAAGCTTCTACAGCGCTACAGCCAAGCAGAAAATTAATAAGGAGGAGATGATGGCCTAAAGTTGGGAGTCAAAGCCTGGCTGCTCTTGGGGAGAGCTTTTGGGAGGCCGTCAGCAATGTCACCTCTGACTCGGGCCAGTGCTCGACCTCACAGGACTGAAAGTTACAGTCTGGCACCCACCCACTGATGCAATACCACGTGGAAGGCAGTTTTCCATTTTCTTGATCATCATCTTATTTCAGCACATCAACAACGAGCTCTTCGCAAGCGAATCAAGAAACCAATATATGGCAGGCAAGCCGTGGTTTCAGTGTTCACCCTTGGCCAGAACCTTCCCATGCTGGAGGTGAGTGGCTTGCTCTGGTTGGTGGGATGTGCTACACCTAATCTGCCCTTCCCTCCTGGGGTTCCCCACTTCTGCTGGCCAAAATTTCAAAGATGAAAAACCAAAGCCCCAACCCACCACACTGTCCTCCTCTGCCTAGCCCATGGTTCTGAAGGAGGCTGTTTTACGTGCTAATAAATTAGAAGTAATCCCCAAAATGTGCTGGGATCTTATAAAATAATAAAAACCAGAATAGTTACAAAGTGCATAAATTCTTGCTAAGATTAAATACAATCCAGATATCTCACTAAGGCCTTTGTTTTCTTTTGTTATCTTTCTATTTCTTAGGTATTTGTAGATTAAAAAAAATATTGCTATGTATAACTGCAGTTTATATTCTTTTGCATTTTTCCCCATAAACACCAAGATTTAAAAAAAAAAAAAAAAAGGATTTTTTAACTTAATCCTTTCCCTCCAAGAGCTCAGCTATAAAGAAATACACCAGACGGAAATGTTTTAATGCACTCACAGAAGTGGCAATACTGAAATCTCTGCAGTATTTTAGTCATTGTGTTTGAATACCAGGATCCTGCTTAGAAAAAAAGTAGTTTATTGTCTATTTGTTGGCTTAGTTGCTATGGCAGAGAGTTCAGCGTGAGTGGCTCTGAGGGGAGGCAAACGCCTCCTGGTATTTGAAAGGGGGCTCTGGCCTTGGAGGAGCACAACAGAATTTGTGCTGCCCATCAGAGGAGATGTGCGGGGAATATTCTGAGGAGAGAAGAGTCCAGGACTCTCCCAAGATTCCTATATCCCACCAGAATGTCAGTGCTCCCAGATCCACAGGGACTGTAAGGGTACCAGGGGAAGTCAGATGAACATGATGAGTTTGCTGAAATGAATGGTCTTGAATTAAGTAGACACAATTGGGTGTTTTTGCCCAGCTGGGGCAGGAAGTTGGGGCACGGAACAAAATTCCAAAGAAACGTGTAGCAGATGCCACCAACCAGCAGAAAGAAAATAAAATTATTATGGTTGAGGCTGTTACGAAAACAGTCTGGGTGTCCAGATAAAAGAATCTGCTGAAAAGTAAAAATCACAGAATAGTTTGGGTTGGAAGGGACCTCAAAGATCATCTCATTCCAAACCCCTGTCATGGCCAGAGAGACTTTTCACCAGACCGGGTTGCCCCAAGCCCCGTCCAACCTGGCCTTGAAGTAAGTGGTTTTGTTCTGTTAACCACTAAATTTTGTGTCATAGAGTGCGAACAGGATTAAAATATCTACTCAAATATTTCCATTCTGAATGTGCAACTATTTGAATAGTCATCCTCTTAAGATTGTCCTAGATGTAAATCAGGTCCTTTTTAATGTATCTACACAACTTGCTTTTCAGTCTTCCCCATTCCACAGGAAGGCTGAACTTTTGAGTCTGTTCTGCTTCCCAGCCTTGACTCTATTGAAAAAAAAGAAGATTATTATTTTTATTGTCTGGTCCAATTTTTCAAGCTTCTGGCAAAGCTTTTAAAAGAAGCTACTTGAAATCTGTGCTAACACAGAAAATAATAGTAAAACACCTTTATCCCTCAAGACTTTGCCCAGTGTTTAGGTTGTGAGAGCATAGGCGTATAAAGGTGGCATTCAGGGAACTGCTGCTTGCACTGCTTCTGGGGATTGAAGGAAAAACAGGGCTTGGGGCATGGAGCAAAAGACCAAAGAAATGGGCAGCAAACGGCCACCAACCAGCAGAAGAAAAGATGAAGGAAGGAAAATTCAGCTACTCCTGTGGTTGAGGCTGTGCTATAAAGAGTCTGGGTGCCCAGATAAAGGAGCCATCAATGGAAAGTTAAAATAAGTAGTTAGAATCAGTCGAGTCATTGCTAAAGTATCAGTGTCAAGAGTCACCAAACAAAGAGCAGAGTCCTTTTCTTTCTTGTGTCTGGCAAGGGAAGGCGGTGTTGGCTTATAAAAAGGAAATTTCTTAGAGTGCCTTCCAGCACTTAGCCCTGAACCACTCTGCCTGGCACTTCTGCGCCTCTCACCTGGGAAAACGTTGAGTGAGAGACCTCGTAACACTTTTGTGGTGTGAGGTAAATCACATCACCCTGAATACCATGAACGTGGCCCTCTTGTTGGATGGACTCCGAGCTGCTGGAGTGCCAGAGGACTGGGGTTTATCCAGTTCCTCAGTCAGACAAAGCAGAAGGAAACAACCCTGTGGAAAAAGAAGTCAGGTGTTCTGCTCCTTTTTTTTTTATTATGGCATGGGTCATAAATTTACAAAGGGTTCCCAGCAGCACGAACACTGTCAGGCTTGTTACAGCACCACGACTTGTTTATGGCTTGGTTAACTGCACACACACACATAAAAACCTACCACCGTTGTGTGGAATTCATAGCAGAAACTAACATTAGTTACCTCGTCAACTTTGGTTTACTGTGACCCTAAATAAGGCCTCTTTCTGTAGCTAAGTCATAATCAGTAATTTTCAGTGCTCTGGAAGAGGTTAACCAAGTGTTGGTGCCTTAGTGCAAGCAGGGACTGTGTTTTCTCATGGCCTGTTACTGAAATACTGCATCTGTTACCTTTCTGTTGATAGCAGCTTCAGAAAACCTGGCCAGTTTCCAGCTCAGTACCTTTTTTTCATCACTGTCAGCTTCTGTCAGCTCATCTCTCAGTCATAAAAATTTTAAAACAAAGTCTACTGTCTGTTGTCTAATATTCCTTCCATTAGCCATGCCCTGCACTTTCATTGCAGGCACCTGACATTAACTTTTGGCACAGAGAGTGTTTTACAAATCTAAAATACCTTGCTGACACTACCTGACCCCCCAAGCATGCTTTGGAAATTGCCATAACTATCTCTATTTTACAGAAAAGCTTGAAAGGAGACTCAGACAGAAGTGATACCCCAATTTTCATTTGGGGACGGTAATTTAGGTGTCTTGTTAGTTGTGCTCTCAGCACTTCAGCCTGAATTTCACTGCTGTTAAATAATCAACTCTAACAGGATACGTGTGTGCTTTATTCTCCTGGAAACAAGGCATTGTGAGCAGGATGCCCCAAAGGGATGTGCACACAATAGCAATTTTAGCCCCTTTAAAAACTGAAGCTTCTCTCTTGAACAATAGACAAGGACTGAAGGAGCCTTGCAGATCCTCTGCAGGAATTTCAATGTGCTTACAACTTTTTTATTATCTGGCCTTCATACCTTTTATATATTTTTATTCCTGTCCTTCATCTGTACTGTTTTCCTGCAGTAATTTCACGACCTTCTGGTGAGGTATGATGTGTCCCAGCTAGTGGAGGTCTTATTCCATGGTATTGGCTGTGCTGCATTATTGGAAACTTGTGGTTCAGTTTATAACCCATCATATTTTCCCTGGCTCTCTCCAGAGGAATAGTGCTTCTGATTAATTTTATTAGTGGGTTTATTTCAGTTCAGAATGAGGCGTGGGTTTCCAAGTGACAGAAAATAGTCCTTTTCTTCAAGTATAACAATGTAGTTCAGAGAGGTATTATCCAGAGAAAATGAGAAGATTTTAAAGGTTTCTTTAAAGGAAGAAAATTTCAGGCTTGATTAAAAACAGAACTGAAGGGGGAAAGAAAGGTTCAGCAGTAATTCCAAAACAGGAGTTGCAAAGATTTCTTCCATGGGTGGCTGCTGTAGTCTATTACCCTCACAGCAACACAGTGCTGAACACCGGGTGGCAAAAATTTCATTAGACGAGGAGCTAGTGTACAAAATTTAGAAATTTCCAGATAAAAGAGGGGGGATGGACTGAGAACTTGAGGAACTAAACTTCAGCACAAGGAGAAAAGGGAGGAACCACAAATTCTGTGTCAGTCTCTGGATCCAAGGGCACCAGATGAAGTGGTTTTCATGACCTTTTCTTGAGTAAGATTTTTCGTCTTAATTTCTTCCCCTTGCCTTGAAATATCTGATGCAATTGATAGCGAATGACCAGTTCTGGAATTCTTTCTTGTTCTCCCAAGACAGGCAGTATTCTTCCTACACTGAGGACCATGTTCATCACGAAACCCTTCCTCGTTTTTATTCCAGCTTCCTACCTTTACAGCTGAGCTCCTTTCTCATCTGTGAATCATCTGCCTTGCCTCTCGATACCAGAAGTGAAGTGAATACTACATTTTGCTTAAATTCAATGATCTTCTCTCCCAGCCCATCACTTTTTAAAGCATTCATCAAGCAAATTATGGAGTCTCAAGAGTATGAAGTCTTCCTGTTCAACTCTTTTCTCCCGTTTAAAGCAGTGAAGGCAGGGAGCAGAAATTAATGTAACTTTTGTCTCTGCCTTGACTTCAGAGAGCTCTTAAAACAGAGCATTTCCTCTTATCAAAAGCTTTCTCCAAGGTGGTGCTCGCTTTACTCAGAGCCTTTGTGCATTCATCTTCCTCAACACTTCATCAATCACACAGGGGGGGTCTGCTGTGGAGGATCCTGGCTGAAGTTCTGCCTGTTCTCTGGTTTAAATTGGGGGTGAATGGTTTGATACCTTTGTAGAACAAGCCCCTGTGGAGCAGAGAGTGCTCTGGGAGCGCTGGGAGGACTGGGAGCTCAGCCCGTGGTTGTTGACTCTACTCACCCCTTCACACTGGGGCTTTCCAGTTAAGTTTTCCAGTGTTAGAAAGTCCAGCACTGCTTGACTGTAATGTCCTTTGTTGTGCCAGCAGAAGTGACTTACTTTTCTTGGCTGACATTTATACACTTCTGTAAATGAATGATTGCACTGCCCGGTTCGTGGTTATGCACTTGTCGACAGCTACATGTTTAACTTCATTTTTATGAGTTATTTACAAGAGCAGAGTTAATTACAATTGGTTTTTACCCAGTTTGCATAGAGGGTGCATACACAACTCATATGAACTATTCCAGATATCTGTGATTGTCTGAAATGGCAAAGGTTGAACTATTGTAGAACATTAAAACCAGACGAGTAACCCCTTTCCCCAAGAGCTCTAACTTAGAATAAGCTTCCAGCCCAGCAGTCACAAATCAAATAAAGATTTGTAGTGACAGTATTTTGTACTTCCAGGTGTCTTTATATTCCTGGTATGCCCATTTCCCCTGTATAACATATTCAAATTTTCATCCTTTATGTAAAAGCAATTTCATTTTACGTGACTTGCTGTAGCACAGAGTAAATCTACACAGGTAGGTGGTTTTTAGCAAATTTATTTATCCTTTAAATCTCCTCAGCAGATATGGTGAGCCAGCATATCCAGACATACCTTGAAAAGGTAGAAGGAGTCGTTCAGAAGAGGAAAGGAAGTTAAATAGGTTCAGAGTTGGTCATAGTTTAAGAAGGTTTGAAAGCATTGTGAGGAAGAAGGAAAGGCTGATGGAATTCCAGACCCAGCACAAAGATAGGCCTTGCTCCACCTTGCCCCACTACCCATGGAAAGGAATAATGTCAATTTTCAGCACTGAAAAATTACTTTGAATCAGCCCCAAATAAGGAGAGGTCTGACCTTATCATGAGAAAGTCTGCATTCTCGTTTCTCTTTGATTTTAATTTTTAGGATTCGGAACAGTGACTTCCTTGACACAGGCTGATAGACAGAAATTCCCCTTGTGAACTCCAGTTGAATTGTAAGTCATTGGGAGTGGCCCAATTATTTTCCTTGAAAAGAGGGCTGAAATAAGGATGTCAGCATGACCCTCACAGTGTGGCACACTAACTAGTTAAACAAACTTTTGGGAGTTGAATTAATAGACTCCAGGCTCCTTAATCCCATGGCAACAATCAGCCTTAAGGATCTTTTAACCTGTCATTAGAGATATAGGAAAAAGAAAAAAATAGTTAAAGAATGGAAGATGTTAGGTATG
Organism: Oriolus oriolus; assembly: GCA_013400235.1. Lineage (NCBI taxonomy): Eukaryota > Metazoa > Chordata > Aves > Passeriformes > Corvidae > Oriolus > Oriolus oriolus. The sequence goes on from VXBT01000653.1 coordinate 135,670, forward strand.
AAGCAAGGTTTTCATTTTAACAACATCCCTTAATCCTTTTTCCTTTAGCTGTTTCTAAGGAAAAGTCAGGTTTGGATACTTTCAGGTGGTGCAAAAAAAGAAAGAAATATTTGGGAGAAAAGAGCAGTTAGTAGAGATAAGGGAGCTGATGTTACTGCTGCTGCTATTGTTCCTGTTGAAATCTAATAACGCCTGGGGGGAAAAAAAAAAAAGAAAGAAAAAAACCTGAGACACTCACAAGAGGAGCAAGAAGAGATTAGCAAAGAAAAGATGCATCCTCTGTCTATTGTGGGACAGATCTGTCCTGGCAGTTATACTTGCAGAGAAGCAGAGGGAGCCTGTGATCTGAGCAGCTTCTCCAGCACTGATGTGGGGGTACTGAAACTTTGCTTTGAGCTTCATTTGCAGCAGCAAACACAGCTGTGCTGCAAGGAGATAGCGAAGTCTTGCCTGGCTGACCCTGCCTTTTTTGTTCTAATAGAAGAAGAAAATAGAAGAGGAGAATAGAAAATACAAGTAGATCTGTGAGGAGTAAAAGTTACTGAAGCCTTGTTTTCCACGGATGTGTGTCCAGTGGCTGACTGGATTTCCTGCCTGAGAAGATTACAGAGGAAATTCTTGCATGTTTAAGCCCCTTATCTTGGGGCTCTGAGCAACCTGGTCTAGTGGAAAGTTTCCCTGCCCATGGTAGGGTTGTGGAACAAGATGTATGGTCCCTTCTAGCCCAAACCATTCTGTGCTCTCACAACTGCTACCTTACATGGACTTAGCAGCCCTTCACCCCTTGCTGGGCATTTCTAGGGGCATGAATGTGTTTCTATTCCTCCCTCCCCTTCTCCCAGCTGCCCATCCTCACCACACTCGTGAGGATCCAGTTGTCTTTGAGCTTTCTAATGTCAGTTCTGCTCAAGGCAGAGCTCCAGGCTTAGGAGCTGTGTGTGAGGTGAGGGGATGAGAACGACAGCGGGATCACATGAGCCTTGTTTCCATAGTAAATGGGGCTGAGAAGGTGGAGGAAGAAAGAGGAGCCATATGGCAAGTGGTGATGGCAGGAACCAGAGCTCTCTTCTGAGGGTGGCTTCAGGGTTTAGTCATGTACTCGAGCCAGAGATGTAATTTCTCTGAATCAGCCAAGATGCTTCACAGGATCACATGGATTTGCAAGAGCATCAGGGATCCAGGAAATTGTAAGATTTGTTGTTATGGTAAGCACAGTTCTTCTTCTTCATGTGTTTCTATCCAATGTCACAATACTTGGTCACCTTCCCTTTTATTTTATTTATTTGTTTATTCACTTTATTTGCCAAGATACCCAAATTCTGATGGCTCACATTGTTTTTGAGGCCATTTTTTCCCTTCTTCTAGGCCAGGTTTCTTCCACTCAGCCTGGCAGGAGCCTCTGTTGGGGGGTTTGGCCATCCATTGCCTCCCCCAGCCCCCACCACATCTCTTAGAGATGTCAGTTTTCATCTGATCTGTAATTCCTGACTCCTCGACATCCCAGCCCAGCATCAGGTCAGACCATAGGGCACGTGGAGGTAGTGCCCAGCAACAGGACAAGAGGAAAGGGCAGGAACTGATGCACAGCAAGTTCTACCTGAACATGAGGAAAAACTTCTTTACTGTGAGCAGTGGAAGAGATTGCCCAGGGGGGGTGTGGAGTCTCCCTCCCTGCAGATATTCCAGACCCATCTGGACACAGTCCTGTGCCCTGTGCTCTGAGCAGGGAGCCTGCACTAAATGACCCACTGAGGTCCCTTCCAAGCTGAACCATCCTGGGGTTCTGACCTCCTGGGGTGGAAGAGCTCAGTGGCAGGTGTCCCACATCTCCCCTGCGTGCTGGGAAGGCGATCAGCCCGTGAGGTGTGCTCTTGGTAGGAGAGGCAGCGTCCCCAGCAGTGGTGGAAGAGCCACTGCGGGTCCTTCGAAGCAGGTGCACGTGATCCTTGTGCCAGGAGCCGTGCCACCGCCTCTGGGTGGCTGATTGAATGCGGCTTGTTTGCCTCTGCCTGTCTCCTTCCCTCGTGCTCTGAATGATTCACTGTCAGAGCGAGGATGAAAGGAACCAGAGCACAAAGGCACCTTTATCTGCATCCCTGCTCTCCGCGGATCTCGGCTGCCGGGGGACCCGGCTCCGCGCTCCATCCTGGAGGATGCTGCTGTGGGGAACTGCTGGAAATTTGGAAATCAGGGATGCTTTTTGCACCTTTGCCAGGTCAAATCAAAGCTGACCTTGTCCCCTTGGGCTGTGCTCAGCCCCTGGGCTGCAGGGCAGAGAGGGTGGGCGAGGCTGTCCTTTGCCAAAGTGGCAAAAGAGTGAATTAACGCAGCAGGTAACATTTTCTTGCTTTTAAGTAATTGTCAAACATAATGGCAGTTACCTGCCTGTTTTCTTGAGGGATTTGTACTGAACAAGGGGAAGAGCTGCTAACAGGATCCCAGGGTTGAGGAGAGATTTGAGAGGAAGGATCAGAAGAATTAAATATGTGACATGTAGCAAGGAAAGATGATAATGAATGGGTATATCTGCCTGTGCTGCTCAGTGCCAGCCACTTGAATGAATTTATTTAGGGAACTGAAGCAAAATAGCTGAATTGCCGTGGTTTTCCATCCAGAAACATCCTTTTTTTCCCTCAAAAATGTCAGTTAGCTCAAGGAAAACCTTCTTCCCAGTCGCATGGGGCTGAATTGTTCCCACAGGCACACTTTTGGGATGATCCAATAGCCTTTCAAATCAATGGAAACCCTTTCTTGGATCAAGATTTTAAACCCAGCTGTTTGAGGAGGAAGGGATGTGATAGAGCTCTGTATATTCTGGAGGCTGTAAATGCTGAGGTGAGAGGAAGGGGTTATTTCATGCAGCACAAAGAGATCTATTTAAGCACAGAGCTGCACTAAAATAGGAATTTTTATATGAGCCATAAGAGTGTCAGATGGCTCAGATAATAATAATATCACATAAAATAAAGTAATTGTATTGTATAAAGGTTGTCAGTTTATTTGCAACACATCTAGTCATAAAGCTGATCATTTTCTGTTAAATTAAAGTTGCACAACTTGCCTCTGAGCAAGAAATAAAGGCCTGGTGCTCTTGATTCCATATTTGTAATTTGGCTTGCTCTGTTTATTGGATTTTTTAAGTCATTAAGTGAAAGACAGAGGGCCAGACGTCGACTCACTCAAACCCAGTCCATTTCAAGTGAAAAAGTGAAGTCAGCCTTGGAATATTGCTTTTAAAATGCACTTGGATGATGGGAGAGTATCTCAAGGAAGGCAAAATGAGCATCATGACTTGGCATGTTAAACCAGGCAGGACAGGGCAGCAGGAAAATTTGGACTGAGTGCACTCAGGGGCATGGACTAGAACCTAATGGGGCTCTTACCTTGCCTGGAAACCACTTGTAGCAGAAAAATCTCTGTTGCAGAAAAGCACAGGGTAGGAAAAATTAGGCTGGAAGCTCTGATTTTCATGAGGAGTGCCAAAGTGGTTCCAATTCTGTATTCTCAGCAGCAAGTCTTGTACATCTTCCATCACGGGGCATCAGTTTGGTGGCCTGCATTAAGTGGCACAGCAAATAGCACTCATATTTTATTTACTCTCTGGAATGGGACATATATAATTGTCAAAACTCATCATAAAACTCCTTTTTTTTGTCCTTGATAAACGAGTTTAGAACTCCAACCCTTCAGATCAGTGAGTAAGGAAGATGAAGTAGTAAAGCAGAGAAGATACTTATTGCCAAATGGATTAGGAATTTGAGAACTCCCTCTATATAGGCTATAAGTCCCAAATCAGATTGGATAAATCAAGTGATATTAGAAGAGATCTTCAGGGCTCAGTAGACTTAAATATTGCAAGGAACTATTACTGTCATATCCATCTCAACACGCAACAGTGCTGTATATTAAATGGCAATGGATCAGCCTCCCTCTGCCTCTTACATATTCCAAAGACAATAGATCAGTAACTTAATAAAAAAAAAAAAAAAACAGTCCAAGTGGAACTGCATGAAGGATGATTTCTGGCTATTAATTTATTTGCACATTACTTCTGTGCAGCAAAATTTGCTTCCCCTCCATGGGGGCAGCACAACCACAGCTGGATATACCAGAATGGTGCAGAGACATGGTTCAGATCTCTCAGAGTTGAATGTAATTTTCTATTTTTTACTAAAATTATTCCAGGTAGCAATGAAAGCAGGATTGGAGAGCGGTCTCCACCTGTCACATGTTTGGAGAGCACAATCAGGGAATCTACACTAGACCTTTAATCCCTTCTGCTCCAGAACCACGTTCCAGCTCTGTCCAGAGTCGTGTTGAGTGCTGAACATCTCGCTGGGAGTCCAGCTCCTTTTGCTGGAGGAGACTCCCTTCAGGTCCGTGTGAGTTCAGCAGTGGCACAGATGCCGTGTAAAGAGCCACTGGGTGTGTGACTGCTGGGCTGGAAGGACAAACTCTGGGAAAATGACTCCATTAAGATGCAAAGATGCTGCTCCAGCACGCGCAGTGTTTGCAACACACAGTGCCAGTTTAACACGCTCTGGGTAAGACTTGGGAGCAGGAGGGAAGGCAGCTTTGTTCTCACCGGGTTTTGTGGCTGCTGCTTCATTAAAATAAAACACGTGGTGTAAATCTGCCGTGCTCTGTGCCAGCCTGTCACCTCCACCAGCGCCCAGGGCTGGAGGCAGCGGCTGATCCGGCCTCAGGGGAACAAAGGGTGCCTCGCAGGGATCCACCTGCAGCAGGACATCCCCCTGCCACAGGAGAGCTCACCTGCCCTGCCCATCAGCTGGTGAGATAGCTCCGGGCATTCTCCCACCTCCATGAATTGATGAGGTAACCCAGGCCAGCTCGTCCGTCCGACTGGTGAGTGGTCACTGGCTAGTGAGTTATTTCTCTCTCTGGCACCAGGGGCAGAATTCCCAACAAACAACTGGCCGTGAGAACAAGGTGTGGGGAGATAAGCTGGAATTCCTGACTGAGAGACTCTACTTTTGCAAACTATAAAAGTTACACAAACTTTCACCAATGCAGAAGCCTCCTACGCACACCCTGGAAATGTGTAGGATTTCTCCCACGGAGTTTGGATGCAAATTCCGTGGATACTTTCCTGGGAACTGAGTGAAAGAATTCTATGTGTGCTCCACCATCAATGTGGTGGTAAATGACATTGAATCCTAATCTATACTACTTCACTGCTAGCTGTAATATAGGTACCTTTATCGTGCACTGTGTTTTATCTACCAGTAGTTCTTTTTGTTTTATCCTGTGGAGTGAGCAGTCTGTTCAAAGACTTTTTTCTGTGAATTTTGTGTCTATTCAGTAAATAATTCACTTTGCAATAGACCTAATCAGCCAGTATTAAGAACTTGCAAATGAGAACAATCTGGGGTGCAGGCTGCCAGAAATCTGAGTCCAAGGCAGGACTCGCCCGAGCTCTCGTCTCCGCTCATAACACCACCCCTGGGCACGACACATCCGTGTCTCTGCACTCATCCTGCCCTCAGCTCCCACGTGCCCTGATTCCTGGGGAGCTCCTGGAGAGCCAAGAGCTGTCCTTCAGCTGCTGGGGATGGCACAGGCCGGCACAGGGAGAGCTGGGCCCAGCGCCTGCGATGTGCGATGGGTCCCTCTCCCACAGAAGCACTTACATAAGGCCGATGCTCCTTTCCAGCCACCAGGTTTCTTCCAGAGAATTTTAAATCAAGTGCAAAAGTTGTTTGGAGCAAGTAGAGTGAAATGGGTAATTTTGAGGACGATTATTCGGTTTTTAGCGTAGTTACTCGGAGCAGTTCTCTGCAGGTATCCATATTTCTTGGTAAGCAATTTGATCTTTTGAATGTTAGGTGCTCTAAATTTCAGCTTGGGTACCCATAGTGTGCTGAAGTAGTGGCCAGCAACACCATTAAATTGTCTGTGTCTTCACAGCCAGTTCGCTTCTTGCTTTAACTGGGGTCTGACAGCTCCAGTGCTGTTACCTCCTGTACAGATATCAAAATAACAGCACTTATCCCTGATAAACCGAGGATTATTTCACATCCGCTTTTGTTTTTTTTCTTTCTTCCAGCCTCCCATGAAGTGTAAAAGCAGCTGCTAGGGAGTCTGCTCAAAAAAAAGAAAGGTAAAAGCACTTTCATCAACTTAGTCTATAACCTGCCTTAAAAGGCTGAGTTGAATTCTACAGACAGAATATTTCTCCCTGGTAATTATGGTCATTTTTCATTATTATCACAACCAGGATCCATTCAATAGACGATATTCTCTTTAGTAATTTCTTTTTATGCTACTTGCCAGTGCATATACATTGCCAGCACCTATTTTTTGCGTGTCCAGGTTATGGAATGACACGCGGAGATTGGCCAGGTGCAAAATAGGTGTGTGTGCAAAATGTGAATTACCCAGATTTGGAAAGGAACCCTCTATAAAAACAGCTGAGACAGGGAGATGGTGGTGTGATATCCGATATAACTGAGCAGTAGGGCTGGAAGGGCTTGTCAGAGGACTTGGATGAGGCTCCAAGGAAAGGGAATTCTGCCCAATTGGACAGGCACCCTTGGCTCTGAAAATCAGGCCCTGGACATGTACAAATGTGTAGATTTGATGAGCCTGTTTAAAGGGAAACTAATTAGAAGTATAGACAATCCACCTTTCTTAAATGGAATTATTGTAGTCTCTGATCCATAAATCTGACATTTATACATATTTATATGCTATTGCTTAATGAATACCTGATTAAGGAATACAGATGCCAAGCGAATAAATTTGTTGTTAATCAAATGATACCATAAAGACAGATCATCAGACCTATTAGAATATATTCATTTGGCAGATAAATCTGCTCGCTGCAGCCTGTTAGTGCGATGTGTAATGCAAATCAAATTGTTCTTTAGAGCTAAACCTTCATCTTTGCCAGAATAAAAAAGACTTTGCATGGAGCAGATGAGATGAAATCCTGTATTTTTACAGAGGGTGTGAAAGCCCTTGGCATTATGTCTTGTATTGAAAGTAAATTTCACCCTAATTGAACACTAAAGACTGAGGAATGCTTAAGTCTGTGCACTGACGATTTTACTGTGGTATATAATTGCCTCTCTCTTTTGTTGCTGTATCTAATTCAGCGGTATAAATTACCAGCTTAATTTTTTTCTTATTGTGTGATGTACTTATACTATTATTTTGTACTACCAGGAATTAGCAACTGGCATTTGCGTTTATGGATCCTTTCATCCAGGGAAAATCTAATAACAACATTGGTCTAAATATTACATTAAAGGGCTGAAGCATGTTGGAGATGAAAAGATAGCCTAAGGTAACCGTGAAATGGCCACAGTGTTTACAGGGATCTGTCAAAACACTACTGTGACTTTCAGTAGCTTTGAAATGTTGGTACATTTCTGAATGCGGATCTGAAGTGCTGTTTGCAGGACTGGGTTTCATGCTGAAACACGAGAAGCGTGTTTGTGCTTCAGGAGGGCAGACACGGGGCCCCTGGTCCGTGCTGAGAGCTGCCCACCCTTCCCCAGCCGGCACCGATCCTGTCAGAGCCAGCTCGAGGAGTTCACTCTGTGAATTCCCCTGATGAGGAACCCGCTGATGCCTTTCCTCCAGTCCCTTGCCAAGTCTGGGCAATGTTTTGAAGGGAAATGCTGCACCTGTGCACAGCTCAAGTGTTCAGGGCAGGTTTGCATCCAGCACAACCCTTTCTACCCTGGTGGGGTACAACACATGCAAAACTCCTGGTTACCTTGCAAAAAACATAAAATTGGGCAGTTGCCCCATTTTTCCACCTCCAGCCAACTTTTACTGCCCCAGCTACTTCTCAGCCTACTTTTCACCTTAGGAGTGAAAATCATTTGCTGATGATAATAAATATAATAGTTCATGTTCAGCTGAAATTATTCCTGCTAGGTTTTTTAGTATCTGTGAAGGAATAAAGGACATGAGCAAAAAGTCCAAGAAGAAGGGGAAAGCTTTTGAGAGGTTCAGGTTTGGGACTACTTGATCCAGTGTGGATGGGAAGAACAGGTATTTCCCCATATTGTTTTGCTTCCTCTGGTTGTGGACAACTTGCTGGGACAGTGGAAAAGGCTTGGAGAAGAGCAGGAGTGGACTGGGCTGCAGTTTCCTCCCAGGCCACTGCCAAGGGAGCTGGGCTGGGGCAAGGGGGAGGCAAGAGAAGGCAGTGTGTCCAGGGAAAGGCTGTGCTCATCCTGGCGATAGCTCCAGAGCAAAGAGAAGGGAAGCACCATGGCTGCCCCTTGTTTGCTGGTCTGCTCCTGGCACAGAAGAACAGTTTCCCACTCCATCTACTGCGCAAGATTGAATGTCAAAATCTAATCTGGTGCCTTATTAATTGCATTTATCGTGTACTTTGACCATCTGACATGAAACTTACCCCTTAATTTGTCTCTGATGGCTTGACTTGCTATTAAGAAACCTTTGGAGCTGCTTCAGGAAATGTTTTTCAAGCCAGATATTCTGGGTAATTTCTCCTTAAAACCCAATTAAATCTCCTCAGCCTGCTGCAAGCATTGCCAGTGCAAGTGCATGGAATGCAGCTCAATCTGCTCGTTTGGGCTGGGAACGTTTCCCTGGGCATGGACTGGCCAGTGGGCAAACAGCACCAGTCAGGAATGCAGAGCCTGAGCCAAATAATCCAATCAATGCAACAGAGAAAATGAAGACTCAGGTGGATTAGAGACTTCTTTGTCTTCCATTGGCGTTGTTATTCTCGCATACAGATGTGTACAGATGTGTGTGCACACTGCAGCGCTCGGAGCTGCTCCCGGTGGTTTCCCAGTTCTGGTGGGAAACAGGGTGCCCAGAGCTGCTGTGGCTGCCCCTGGATCCCTGGCAGTGTCCAGGGCCAGGTTGGATGAGACTTTGAACAACCTGGGACAGTGGAAGGTGTCCCTGCCCATGGCAGGGGTGGAATGAGATGAACTTTAAGGTTCCTTCTAACCCAAACCATTCCATGAATCCGTAATTCTATGATTTCTTATTCTACTCCCAAGCAAACTCCATATCCATAACTAAGCAGTTTTCCACTATGATTAACGGGCTAGATGAAGGCTTTAGATATTCCCTTTTTTCCTAACACACAGTATATTATTCTTTCCTTTAGTAGGAGTTCAGAAGGAGTCTTGATGTTTTTTATTCCAGAATTTGTACAGAAGCTTTTCTTCACTGTGAGAAGTTTCAACTGAAGTTTCAGCTGAGATTTTTGCACTCATCAGCGTTTCTCAGGTTTGCTTTGAATAACTGAAATGTTGCTGAGAACAACAAATATTGGTTTTGACAGAGTCCCGGAAGTTTTGCATGCAGTGGAATCCACGCTCATGTCTCAGTTGTGTCAAAAGGTCATTTTAAATTTATTTTTTTGGTATGTTTTTTGAAGTTGACAAAACAAACTGAGCATACAGAGACTCAGCAGTAAGACGTTTGGAAATCTATATTCAGAAGCATCAAATGTGTATAACCCTAGTAAAAAACAAGGATTCTCCTGAAAGTAGTGAGGTACAGTGGGATAAGGGGACAAGTGTGATTTTTCTTTTTCTTTTCTGTTTTTGAGGTTGCATATCAAGGGGGAGAAATTGGCTAAAAATACCTATAAAATTCATGACAGACAGAAGAGGAGAGATTAAGCAGTGATTATAAGCATGCTGTCTGAAGAATCAGGTCGTGCACATGCTTAGGGTATGCACAGCTTTGTGATCTCACATCACTCCCATCCATCTCCCTTCCTGTTCGTTCCCTTCCTTTGTGTCACCCGGAGCTAAACGGCAGGAAATCTGTGGAAAGGTCTGTCTGCCTTGCATTTATACAGCAACCAACGCACGGGGTTTCAACAGTGACAAGTGCCTGAATAGTGCTGTAATACAAGCTCAGCCCTCCTCTCTGTCCCTGAGTCAACATGCATATAGATGAGGGCTCCAGCTCTTCACCAAAGCACACACGCACACTTTGAGTGGTTTGATACTCTCACTTCAATCTTCAGTTTCATTTCAGTCCTTATCAGAGGTTCCTTCGTGCTGAGCTGGCCAGATCGGGAGGTGGGCGCAGATTTGTAACCGCTCGCGCACGTCTGGGCCGGGCAGAGCCGGTGTCCCGCTTCGTTTAGCCAAGGTCCTCGTCCCCATCAATCCCACCTGAAGGTCACAGCCAATGTTTTCTTTTGCTGTCTCCCATGCAGAAGAACGATGTGTGGAAAGGTCTCTGAAATGGCACCAGTAGCAAGTTTGAGTGGGTGATTGAATCCACGGTGATGATAATCAGAGATGCAGCCAAGAGACTGGAATTAATGCACCATCTGAACAGCTCTGTGAGGTCTGCCTTGATGCTCCTCATTTCAAATGAATCTCTCCAGACCTGAAGGCTGTTTGGAAACAGCTGATGGTGCCCGTAATGAGGATTCCAATCTTCAAGTCTCCAAACCAAAATTAGACATATGTCCTGACATGTTGACATTAATTTCAGCTGTTATAGCGGTAATGGGTTTATTTGGCTGGCATTTTTAATAGAATTTCAGGGGAGACAGGCTTTGCTCCATGAGTCAGGGTGGGGAAAGGCCATGAGCAGCCATAATTTCAAAGGTTAATTTGAAAACACTTTTCTCAACAGGACTTTTCTGAATTGCAAGGTTACTTGAAAATGTGGTATCATAATTGCTGACGCTATGGCTGGAAAAAACAGGCTGGGGAATTTCCAGTGGGAATTTCCAGGTATCAGTTTTCAATTCCATCTTGACTCAAAGTGAAAGGCAATAATAAGTAAATGCAACAGAGTAAAATGGATAGATTTATTTCCTATATACAATATTGATGTACAGACCACAAACCCAGCACCGAAGTGCAGGTTTCTGCTAAGAGAACTTGTCAGTACTGACTGGAATGAACTGGCTGAGTGTGTTAACCCCACGCAGGGAGGGTCAGTACCTGGTTTGTGTGATTTTTTAAACCCGTGAAGCAGTTGGATAGGGCTCTGAGCATGCAGGGAGTGGAAGGGGGTTGGATGTGGGTGATCTCTAAGGTCACTTCCAACCCAAACCAGCCTGGGACTCTGTGGTTGTGGTGAGGTGACAGGCCACGGTGACCCTTGTCCCCTGCAGGCAGCAGGGCGGGTGGCTGAGTCAGGGGTGATGGTGGGGGGCTTGCAAGGCCATGGAGGAGGGCAGAGGTGTGTGTCCCCTCGTGGGGCCAGCCGTCCTGCGGGCACCTCAGTCACACAGCTCCATCGCAAACCACCCCAGCTTCCCCAGGGCGCTGACTTGCACACACTGTTCACGGCGAAACTGCAAATGAGAGGCGAAATCGGGCGTGAACATGACTGAGGGAAAGCTCTGTGTTGGAATCGAGGTGAGATTGAGACGTTTTCTGGACTGCAGTGCTCTGGGGCTGGCAAGTGATTGGTCACTTGAGACACAGTGTTTTAGGGATTGAATGTGTAGCGCCCGGGGAGGAAAAGAAGACCCATCAGGGAGAGAGAGAACCCTTGTCCTGACAGTTTCCTTTGTGCAGAACCATACTGCTTCCTCCAAAAAAACCCCCTCCTACTGCAGGGACCCCCTCAGTGATGGTGAGCCTGTCTGCTGCCCCACACCCCACAGAATGTCCCAAGATGAGCCACAGTTAAGCCAAAACTATTTGGTTTATTAGATATCACTGGAATCTTTGTGTCTTTCTAGGGCCATTCTGTGGAGGGGTTGTTTGCCACCATTAAAAGAAACTCAATTTAGGAGAGTGCTGGTTTTGAAGGGTAAAATGTCACTGATGGCAGATTTTTAACCCAGTGCAATTTAGCAGATATTCGATACTTTTATTTCCTTCTGCTGACTTTATACAGTGGAACAGGAGGCGATTTGCAGAGATTAAACAATATTCTGAGCACAAATTAAAATCAATAACTTATTTATAGGGCTGCTGATGCTCCCAGAACAAAACAGGCCTGCCAAGAGGCTGTGAAAGTCCTGAATCAAATGTCACGTATCTCCAGCCCATCTCCACAGTTGGCTGTCTGTGACTGCAGATATAACACAACCCACCCAGTCATTCCATCACTCGATAATCGCAGTACATAAATAAATATCATTGCTGAACCAAGCAGTGCTGGTGGCTCGTTTCAGATCTGTACACCGCTGCTTATTTCCCCCATACATCATTGATGAGTCTGATATTATTCAATGGGATTTTTCAGGAATCCATTTCTTTTCGTGAAAGGGGGTTGGCCAGATGCTATGCTGGGTTTTAACCTTCTGTAGGTGTTCAAAAGAGCAAATCACACCGTGGTAGTGGGAGCATGACAGAAGATCGAAGCTCTATAATTATTTTATTCCTATTCCTTTCCACAAACCACATTCATATGACTCGACACTGAGTTAAGTGCCTAATTCATTTCTTTTACACATCTTTCTGGTCACTGTTTTTCTTCCTTGGGGTGTTTTGGCTCAGAGTGATCTTTGTTGGGTCACTGGCAGCTCTGGGAGTCCTCATCACAAATCTACTGAGGCTCTGGTCTCTGAAGACAAATCGTTACATCAGAATTGTCAGAACAATTTTGTCTCTGAGCTGTGAGAGGAATACCTTGGAAAGGGGACCTGTGTTTTCAGAGAAGCTGTGTCAAATAATAATCATATACTGAGGTGATGCTTTAGATGGGCTTCATGAGATTTTTATACCTGGGTCTGCAAAAGCTCGTATTTCTTAAAGAAATAAATATATGCTTTTATTGGCCTGAAGAACTGACAAGTGCTTGAGCATGCAGGCTGTGGTGGGATATAAAACTCCGAGATTTCAGATTTTTCTCTCTCTTTCAGTCTGGGACCCTTGTACTGAACACTTTCTGTGAGTTGTAGCTGAAGCCGATACCTATCCAGGTTCTTGTGCATCAGGGCTTTGTCTTTCATTCCCATTTATCTCGGAATATATGGGATTTTTAGGTTTACATATCTGTTCTGAGACTGGTAAAACAGAGTAATTTTGCCATCCTGTTTTCTTCGGATCCCTACAGGTTTCGGCCGTTTCCTTTTCCTCCCCTGTCGTGGTGCACTGGGCAGCCTTGGCACCTGCTCCTTTAGCAGCAGCAGGGTAGGGATGCAGAAATCTCCCTACTGCTGCTGAGAAAATCGAGGGAAAGGGAATGGGAGGAGAGATGGAAATAGATGCGACACAAATTGTCATTTTGCAAAATGACTTTTTACGCGAGCACTGCTCTGAATGCACAGTGACACTGTACAGATGATTCTTGGCCTGTTAAATAACAGTTTTCCCCATATTTATTGCTCTCGAGCTGTGCCTGACAGCTTTATTGCATACAGACTGGCACATTATGAAAAGAAAAGTAAATAGGTCTGTGGAATCATGGCCGCTGTATTCCTGTTTAAGGGGAAAACAACTCTTTGGTTTTACATGTTTGAAAAGAGGAGACAGCTCTCCCTCAGTGTTTTATGGCAGTTCCCCCTCCCGCCTCCCCCTTCCACCTTAAACAGTCTGGATTTGTTTTGCTTGTATAATTAGGCAATAGCAGCTGATTGGGTTGGAATCGGCGGCATTATATCATCCCGAGAGCTGCCTCGACTGACGGACAGGAGAGGCAACAGTCTGTTTATTTGCAAGAGCTCCAAACGGGCCTGCCTGTGCCATGCACACAGGAAAGTACATTAGCTGCAGCTTTTTTGTAACTCTTTGAGAGCAGATATACTGCTAAGGCACTTGAACTCTATTATGATGTCAAGCTTCTGCTATTTTCTTGGGAAAATACTTTCTCATCCTTGGGAAGTGAGGGTGGGAAATCCCCTATATGGTTTCATGAAAGAGAATCTATCATTTGAGAATAATTGTGCCCACAGCCCTTAATGCGCTGTCGAACCTACACAAATTAAAAGAACCATTATCAAAGTCAGTGCGGTATTTATATACTCAACCATCTCTTTGCTAAATAATTGCAATAATGGTTGCACAGCAGCAGTGCTGAAAATGTGTTTTACTGACTTATTTCCTTCCTGCAAGAAAAGATACAGCTATCTTCTTCTATCAGCCGAGATTTGGATTTAATGGCTTGCCCTCTTTCCTCCCAGCCTTCTCTGTCTGGTCAGTTAAGAGCTGCAACTCTTTTTTGCCATATATCCCACCCTATTTTTGCCCTCAACTGCTCGCTATTATCTCCTGCTGTGAACATCTTCTGCATAAAGTCTCTCGGTACAGCTGGGAGTGTGAGGCACCCCAAGGATGGCTGTACGTGAGGATGCTAAAAAACCGAGGGAGGAAATATCCCACAGAGCTGGGAGTTTTTTCACTGATTTAATTGAGACTTAGAGACTTCACTGGTTGCCTGTAAAGCTGTGCTTGCTAGTTCAACCATATCCCTTCCAGCAAAGGAGTTTAAATTTTCTGCAGGAACTCCTGTGGAATTCGAGTTTAATAACTTCATGAGTGTTGATTCAGATGAGAAATTAGAAAGAAATTCTTCCCTGTGAGGGTGGGCAGGTCCTGGCACAGGGTGCCCAGAGAAGCTGTGGCTGCCCCTGGATCCCTGGCAGTGCCCAAGGCCAGGTTGGACAGGGCTTGGAGCAGCCTGGGACAGTGGAAGGTGTCCCTGCCCATGGCAGGGGGTGGGACTGGATGATCTTTAAAGTCTCTTCCAACCCAAACCGTTCTGTGCTTCTATGGCTCTGTGGTATTTGCACAACAAGACATTAACTAATGGACACATGCATTTGTTCACAACCACATTAATTTACCAACTGAATTACTCTTAATACTTCAAAATATTTCTTTCTATTTGAAGCTGAAAAGCAAAATGGGTTTTCTTGGTGCCTAACCACTCCCACGAGTGTTTCAGTGTCCCTGCACCCCCCTCTTCAGTCCCTCTGTGGTTTTGTGAGCAGGGAATGAGGGTGGCCTGAGCTCCTGCCAGCCCTGGCGGCTCAGGAGGGGCAGGCTCAGGCTCTCCTGGTGTGGATTCCCTGGTGCCTGACAGGAATTGAACTCAAGATGCTTCAGCCTCAGCTGAGCTGCTGATGGGATGCATTTCCTAATGCTGACTCCCTGTTTTAATGTATGATTTAGGAGCTAGTATCCTGGGGGCTTGTCACATTAGGTGAGATGGCCGAAGGCCTTGAAAGATTGGGTGTAGGAAAGGAGTCAGTGTTGGACCAAAGGATCACAGGAACTTGTTTGCTTAAACAACTCTGCTGAAAATGACCTCTTCTCCCTCTCAGTCTCATTGCTCTCCTCTCTGTTGTACAGCCACCCAAGAGCTGAAACGAGACAAAGAATGAAATGCATTATTTGAATGGAAATTTCTGTAGCCACAGAGGTGCCACAGGTCACTGTGCTTCCCACCTTCAAAGGCTGCTCAGGTCTCTATTACAAAGCAGTTTATTTGTCTCTCAGAAGATACTTTTGACACCAAATGAGGCAGCAGGACAGTGCAGGCTGTGCTGGGAAAGGGGCTGCAGGGCTTTGCTGGCTGCTGTGTCTCAGAGCAGAGACAGGGCACTGATGGAGAGAGATGTGCAGGAAGATTAAATTTCCTTGGGAGAAGCTGTGCCTGGCCTGGCTGGGGCTCTCGGGCTCATTTTCATAAATACCAGATTTATTGTGACATTACAGTGGGTATTTTTCTCTTGCCTGAGGTGGGGGGAATGAAGCAAACAGCAGCACTTGGCTAAACAGGTTCTTTCCACTCAGCTGTGTAAAAGGTGCCTGCCTTTTACACTTGTAAATATGAGAGAGAAAATGGTGTCATCAGCCTGTAATAAAGTATTCCAGTCTCAGATTGCCATCTGTCAATGATATTTTAGCTCATTTTCTTTCAGGGAAGAAAGTGAGCTTGTTTTCTTTAATCTGCTGATAAAATTCCAGTTATTTACAGCATTGCATTTCCCTAAAGAAAAAAAAAAAGATTGTGCTGCAGCCAAGGGAATTATTTGACCAGATAGGTTTTTTTGCCTTTGTTTCACTGCATTAGCTTATTTTAAAGGAGCAAAGAAAAGCGTAGCTGGTGCTTTGTGGAGGCTGCTACAAGTTTTTTACTTGCCAGCTCTTCTGTCTCTGCAAAAAACCCCCAACAAACCCATGATACAGAATTATCAACCTCACACCCTTTTAAAGTTATAAAACCCAGACAACCCAGGACTGATTTTTTAAAAAGTTGATTTTTACACCATATTTCCATGCTTTTATTTGCTCCCTGCTTTGAGCCTCGGCTCTCTGAAAATGCTCCATCATTTGGATGCCATCAGGATAGAAACTTCCTGAGGGAAAAGAGGGCTTTGCTATCACCTCCAAGAACAGAGGCTCCAAATAATATGCCCCAAAAGCCTCGAGCAGGTACCAGTTATGGTCCCAGTTTAGGGAGAGATGCCCAGGAACAGGAGAGGAGAAAGGAAAAGTAGTTATGGGGAAGAAGAGGGATCCCGTTTTGCCTTCTGATGTTCAGGGACGTCTCACCATACAACAAGTGGGGTGTGAGTAAATAAAACACCGTGGAGTGGGCACGTTCCCTTCCATCATTTCTAAGTCCTTCCAGAGCAGTGTGTTCCTCACCCCACGCACACAACCTGCATTTAGCCAGCTGAGGCAGGAGCAGGAATTCAGCACTTTAATTAAACTCCAGGGACTCTGGTGAGATCAAATCCCATCTCCTGGAAGGAGGCAGGGAACGCACCTGGAGGCAGCCACGTGCAGCTACTGATGTGCAGATTTGAAAACTGGGAACCATTTCCCATTGGAATTACTTTTTCCTAAACATTGCAACTTCCATTTACTAAAGCGGCTGGTGTTGGAAAAAACCTAAAGAAATGTCTCCAAAACCCATTATTCTGCTCACTACCAGCTAATGAATTTTCCCTCTGCCCTTCTACATTAGTTTTCTTTTAGCAAGAGGCTTTTTTTTTTTTTTCATATTACTTTCAGCTATCTCTGGTGTTGGAGCTTTGATATCTCGTTAGTACAATCTGTAAATACGACTCTGCAGACATTGCTCAAGGGCAGACTTTGACCCTGAGCACTCCGGCAGCTCCTGCTTTAGAAAACACGTCTACAAAGAGCTGCTCAAAGCTGAGGCTGAGGGCTGGGGCTTCAGCAAAGAGTTAAATGTGAGAAGTGAGGAGTGCAGTGTGATGGTGGCCAAGCTTATCCCTGTCACACACAGTTGTTTTGGCATAAAAATACTCTATTATGTCAAAGTGTTGCCAACTCTCGCAGTTTTAATACGGTTCACACATTATATTTGTTTGGGCTTTTTCCCCTGAAAGTCCTGGTTCCTGGAGTTCTGCCAGCGCAAGAAATTCAGCTTTTTTTCCCCCCCTAGAAGTAAGTTTCTACTTCATGGTTAAGAACAAAGCCTTGAAAAGATGATTTAAATTCATTTTAGCGTCTCAGAAAAGCAGAAGATAAATAACTGAACACATATTATTTTTCTGAAAGATAATACCTCATGTTTTTGTGAGGGCTGACTCGTGACTTTTAAATGCTAGTGGCTGGCAGCACTGTTGTTATAATTTATGACTAAGTTTGAATTTTTTTGGTTTTGTTGTTGTAATCTGTCATATCTACGTCTACATATCTATGTGCATTCCAAAATAAATGCGTGTAACTCCCATGTTTGTCCTGCAGGAAGTGGTTTCTGTTTACCTGTGTAGAGAGCTATGCACTTCATGGAATTATTAACCTTGGGAAACGTCTCCAAGACCATCACATCCAAACTTTGGCCAAGTACTACGGTGTTCACTAAACCATATTGTGAAGTGCCACATCTGCTTGGTTTTTTTGAACACTTCCAGGGACTGGGACTCCACCACTGCCCTGGGCACCTTGTTCCAAATTTTGTCCACTATTGCAATGAAGAAATTGTTCCTAATATCCAACTTGAGCCTCCCCTGATACGACTTGAGGCAGCTTCCTCTTGTCCTATTGCTTGGGAGAAAAGAAGGATCCCCCACCTGGCTCCAGCCTCCTCTCGGGGGATTGTAGAGGGTGATGAGGACCCCCCTGAGCCTCCTTTTCTCCAGGGTGAACAACCCCAGTGCCCTCAGCTGCTCCTCATAGGCCTTATGCTCCATAATACACAATATATCCCCAGATATCCACAGATATCCAGATATCCAGTCCAGATACAGTGTGAATTTCAGGAAGAGGGAAAAGCAGCAGACCAGAGGTGCAGTTTTAATTTGAGAAGGGTGTCACTGTGTAAATGTGTGGAAAAGATGGGGAACTGAGACCCAACGAACATCTTCCTCCTCCCCACGTCACGCTTACCTATTTCAGGCTTGCCAATGGAGATTTTTTGGCCCTCCTCATACCAGTTTAAAGGTTGCTTTACCTCATTTGGAGTTGGGGATGTGCTTGTGCCAAAGGGATGCCGCCTCTGGCACAGCATCATGGGCTGATGAGCAGCTCCGGAAAAAGCAGGCACAGCTCCTCAGTCCCAACATCCGCCTCCAGGACTGGGTGTTTTTACACTTTTTTAAAATGAACTGACCCTGTAAAGTCAGGTTTTATGCTGAAGGAGGTGCCTCCATCATGAAACAAAAATCTTGACATCCTCTGTTCAAGGCCAGGTTGGACAGGGCTTGGAGCAACCTGGTCTAGTGGAAGGTTCCTGCTCATGACAGGGGGCTTGGAATGAGATTAAGATCCTTTCCCACCCAAACTAGTCTTGGATTCTAAGATTATAGGGTTGAAACAGCCTTAACTGACCCAATCCACAGCCAGCCATTCCAGAGGGATGATGGTGCAGGGATCTCTGGTTTGGCAAACCAGCCCTGCTCAGGCTCCACTCCTGGTGCCATCCTGGAAAAAAGGCACCCAGAGGAGAGTGCTGGCAGAAGAAAAAGTAGGATTCAGTCTTGGCCTTCCTTTTCACAGCTTCTCCTTCGTTCAGCTCCAGGAACTTCCCTCCTCCCCATGAAAAGACCCAAACAGAACAAACCCGTATGTATCATAGGCATCTGTATTTACTGATGCTACTGCAAAGCAGGACATTCTGTAATAAAGTGCATTTCAGAAAATTGCATTCTGAGCAGGATGTTTGACACAGAGTCTCTTCCATGCTGGAAATACAGGATTTCCTGTGTGAGTGAATCTCTTGCTCAGTACAACCCTTAGTGAGGGGTTTTATTTCACCAAAGCCTTGGCATTGCAGCAAAAATCTCCTCAGGAATGTATTCAGTGAGCAAAATCTATTCAGGAAGCACAAGAAAATGTATAGAAATGTAAGAAAATGTATAGAAATAGTAACATCTCAACCCCAAATATGAACAATCAGGGCAAAGCAGCACTTACCTCACTGAGAACTTCCTGTGTGCCGCCACAGGGAGAATAAAACAGATACAGAAAGCGCTGGTGCAGAGTTCTGGCTCTCCCTTGGCCCGGGATATTCAGCCCTGCCCATCCCAGCAGTCCCAGTGTCAGGTGGGACCAGGCTGGGAAATGGCCTTGGCGTGTGTCTTGCAGAAATACTCTGCAATCAGCCTCTTGTTGTATTTTCTAATCACACAGCTCACAGTCACACCTGCCAGTTTTAGGGCTGCTTCCCGAAGCCCAGCTTCAATATTTGCCTGGCTCCCAAGTCTCCTAAGAGTCCCCCCTTTCCAAACCTCGTGGCACACAATGCATCAGCTCTCCACGTGCTCCTTGGATTGGCAAACAGGGAGTTGGTGCACTGCTAATAAACACCCTGCAAGAGCCAGGAGAGGCTGTTTGAATGCCTGCAGAAATAATATTGGAAATTTGATTTACAGTTTTCAGGGCCTCCTAAGGATTATGTCTCAAAATTAAGAAGGGAAAACTTATTTTTAACATCTTGGAGGATGAATAGAAAGCAGTGAGTGCTTGCTTTTCCTGCTTAACTTACACCTTTGCTCTTCTCTGTCTAAACATAGTCTTGGAACTTCATTATTACAGCCTGGAAAATTCCTGAAGGTGGACTAGCTGGAAAAATCTGGGGTAACATTTAGTTTAAGCTTTTAGACTGAAAGGTATTTGCATTGATTTCATCCTACACAATTAACCCACTTTTCACTGGTGCTCTTTCTTTGTTTTGGTCAAACTCCACAAATTTAATCTGTCTGTATGTAAAATTTGGGGCCAATAAAGAATTATTTCAATTAAGCAATTTCCTCATTTTTCCATTATAGGCCTTTGGTTTGGAGGTTTTTAGGATTTATTTTTATGTAAACATCTCAATAAAAAATGTTGCATAATTTCAGCCCTGAAAAGTAAAAGATAATTATGCTACCTTGTTTTTGAGTCCAGGAGACCCCATTTCATGGACACAGAATACCCAGAATTGGTTCCCTACACATCAAACACCCAGCTGGAAAATCAATGCACAGGCTGCATAACATAAATATTTGCACTTCAGGTGTTTTGTATGAGGGTTTTTTTTAAAGAAATGTTAAATTTTTTAAGAGCCTTAAGGATTTTTGGTCTGCTGATGTTGGTTATTCTGTAACAGTATAAAAAAGAGACTCAGGCCCTTTATTTGTCTGATAGGATCTCTAATACATATGTGAATACTGAAGGTAAGTAACTGTGTCCAGCTCCATTTGGAGAGAAATTCATTGCTGCAGCAAAGGTTTTCCATCGTATTGCTGTGATTTGATAATTTCAGTGCTGCTGGTCAGGGAGTCTAAGGCAAAAGCTCAGAGAATTATCAGCTAATAGCTCCTGAAGGCCTGCAGCCGATATTAAACTTGGACTTTTATGAAACCGGATTTTCTGCTACAAAGAGGCAAAAAGCACATTGGATCTGTGCTAAATGAGAAAACATTTTTTCTCTTTGCATGCGGAGCAGGTTATTCGCTGCTTCCACACTTGCCCTGCCAGACCTTGGGCTAGCAGTGAGCAATATTTGGCCAGTCCTGATTGCAGAGCTGGTGCTGCCATGGCTGTGTGAAGGTGAGGATGGGGGGATCTCTGTACTTGGCTTCTTAACTGATGGATGCAATCAGAGAAGCCCAGAATGATTTGGGTTGGAAGGGACCTTAAAGATCATCTTCTTCCACCCCTGCCCTGTCAGGGACACCTTCCACTGTCCCAGGTTGCTCCAAGCCTTGTCCAGCCTGACCCTGGACACTCCCAGGGATGGGGCAGCCACAGCTTCTCTCAGTGTTGGTGTCAGGGTGGCTGAATAGAAAAGGTTCTGGAAAAAATGTGACAGCTACAAGTGCTGTGGGCCAGAGTTAAAATTAGTAATGGTGTACCCACAATGGCTGGGGGAAAAGAAATTCTTCCAACACAAAGCCTTGATTCAAGGTTTGTGTATGTGAATGAGGAGTTTATCACTTCTTTCAGTAGGCTCAAGGGCAGAACTTGTAATAATAAACAATTTAATAAAGAAACCATAATTGGGCAAACCTGAAGAAATAAAAGGTGTAAGGAAATAACGAAGAAGTAAAAGCTGATGGTTTATAACCTGCACTGGCACATTCTTGCACTGAGCTCATGTACTGAGCAGAGTGGGAACAGAGAGAGATGCTCCTGTCACTGTCTTGTTGGGTACATGGAACCATAGAATTGTTTGGGTTGGAAGAGACTTTAAAAATCATCCATTCCACCCCCTGCCATGGGCAGGGACACCTTCCACTGTCCCAGGGTGCTCCAAGCCCCATCCAACCTGGCTTTGGACACTTCCAGGGATCCAGGGGCAGCCACAGCTTCTCTGGGCACCCTGTGCCAGGGCCTCCCCACCCTCACAGGGAACAATTCCTTCTTCATTTCAGACCTAAATGTCACCACTTTAACTTTGAACCCATTCCCCCTTGTCCTGTCACAGCAGTTCCTGATGCAGGGTCTCTCTCCAGCTTCCTTGGACACTGGAAGGCTGCTCTGAGGTCTCCACACAACCTTCTCTTCTCCAGGCTTGATACTGAGAAAAGAAAAGGTGACATTCTTGCTATCTTTTGGACAAACCAGAAAAAAATGCTGAATTTCTAAGAACCCACCCAAAACCAGGTGAGAAAGGCCTTTGAAATAATAGTGGATATTTTGACTGACCTTCTTTTTTAATATATCTGTGATATATGGAAAGCTGCTTCATGAAGGCATCCCGCTGCAAACTCAGTTATTTCAGTGCCACAGATGTGTTGCTGGCATTTGTGTGCTCCCTTTGTGACTGGCATGAGGAGAATAAACCACACCCCACACGACCCTTTCATCAGTCACATTTTCCAGAGGAGCTCTTAGCAAGCTGAATGAAGCATGGTGAACAGCTTTTAGCTACCTGTTGATACCTAAATTCTCTGTCTGGGGGGAGCTGCTCAGCCTGCAGGCAGGGGTTGGAGTGAGAGAGTTTGAGTGCAAAATGAGCAAATCCGGACCAGCTGCTTGCAGAACCTCCAGCTCTCCCTGTCCTACGGAGCCTCCAAGGTCCTGGAAGTGGGGAGTGCCCCTGAATTTGCACGTATCCTGCTCCCAGGAGGCAAGGCTTCAAGGAATAAATTGACATGGCAAAATATGGGCATTCTGGCAGCTGTGGTCAGTCCTCTTTTTTATAAATGATCATGTGTTTGCCCACTCTGTTCAAAATACAATTAAAAGCACAATCAGGAGATCCCCACAGTGCCGTGAAGCCAACAAAGAGGCATCTGAGGACTGGAAAACACCTGCTTTGTCATTGTCCAGAGCAGAGAAAGGTGGAGGAAACCTTACAGGTTTACTGGCTTTTGAAAAGTCTGTGCGAATAAAAAGGGACAATCTGTGCGTGAGGGCAAAGCTTTGTAGACAGAAGTAATGGCCTCTATTATCTATTTATGTCCCAATTAATACAGTTGTGTAAAAAAGCCTGGTGAGATGTTAATTAAGCACAGAGGCTTTTTGAGTGAGATGATGTTCCAGGATGCAACTGGGAGAACACTTTCATAGGGTGTCCTTCATCCCACGAGCGTTTTGGATGTTTTCTGTCAGAAATCTCAGTTAACCAAAGCAGTTTGAGGGAGGGCTGGTTGCAGCAACCGCAAGGTCCACCTTTCCTGTGGTTTACAGTTAATCTCCTAATTGCTCCCAGTCAGAGAAGAGAGAAGCTCAGAAGCTTTCAGTTGTGGTTATAAAAACATTGGATTATACAAAAGACAAATTAGGCTCATACTTTTCCTAATTTTTAAGCGTTTTTCTAAATTTCTCTGATCACTGTGGAAAAAAAAAAAAGAAACAGATCCTCTTGCTGTCTTGCTTGTGTTGTTTAAGAGTGCCCAGGTGGGATTATAGGAAGCAGCTGTGCAGGGCTGGGGGAGGCAGTTTGCAGGGTGCAGATGATGCCTTAGGTTTTAACTCTTATATTTTTCAAAATTCTGTATTCCCAGTGTGTGGCTCTGAGCTGCCCTGCAGTCTGTCAGCTGCTGCTCTCTCATGCTCACACAGACATAACAAAGCCTCTCCAGGCCTGCTCTGCAAGGACACCCAGCCCGTCCCAGGCCCAAAATGTGTAACCCAGCACCTTGAGAGGGGGGGCGAGCTGAGGGGCAGTTCCATC
Organism: Oriolus oriolus; assembly: GCA_013400235.1. Lineage (NCBI taxonomy): Eukaryota > Metazoa > Chordata > Aves > Passeriformes > Corvidae > Oriolus > Oriolus oriolus. The sequence continues at coordinate 159,142 of VXBT01000653.1, forward strand.
ATTAGCTAAAGTTTAATTGGGGAATTTATGCTGATCTGCAAATGGCCCAAACCAGTAACAGTGTGAAGAACTCGTGACTCGGGGTCCATCTCGGGTGCAGCCTTTGGCCTGCCCAGGGTGTGCCTCTGAAGGCCTTTCCAATAAATATCCACCTTTATTCCCTCACTCCTGGCTGGTCTCTGTTTCCAGCTTGGCCCCTTTAGGCATCACAGAGGAGGGGAGGGGAGCAGAGAGGGAATTGAAGCCAGGTGAGTGCAGGGAGCCAGGTGTTTGTGATTATGGAAACAATGAATTCCCAGGGAGCCGCGGGGGCTGTGCTGGCTCTGTTGCACTGCGGGAGCCTTGGCAGGAGGACTCACCGGGCTGGGCAGGGTAAGCTGCTGGAGAAATATCTAAAAATTTTTTTAAATTCTGGTTTTTAATTTGGTGTTTTGCGCTTTTGCTGTTGTAGAAAGAATTAATTAGTCTGACTTCCATGCCGCTAAGACCTGGCTCTTTCAGCTCAAAAGTTGATTTAGTCTTTTGTGGTGCCCTGCACTAATGGGGAGGTCTAGGCAAGTTTGCCTCAAAGCCGTGAGGATTCCTGATCCTATATTGCCCTCTCTACCTCTGATGCAGCCTTGTGGGCAAGTACCCAGTGGTGTTTGCCCTTCTATGCCTTTAACTTTATCAAAAAGAAAGAGTGCTGGAAGGAAATTAAGCGTAAGTCTAACTCACTCCAGGTCAGCTTGGTTAATTAAAGAGAAAATCCAGCCTGCAGCAGAGTCCAGTGGGGTCTAAAGCATAGAGAACAAGGTAAAAATATATTTAAAAGTAGCATCATTTGATCATCACAGAGTTCCCATTCTTAAGTGAAATCCCTCTGTCCACCACCCCAAATAAATCCTGCCAGCTTCTGGGGAGGTTGGGGTGCTCAAAGCTCGTGGGGCAGTGTTTCCCTGACTTGTTTTGTGTTGCTGGCTGGGGGTTTGGGGAAGAGGATTCCTGTGGGGTGTTTTTAAGGCAGAGGATACCCTGTTGGATAGAGGGAGGTGCTGCTTTGCATGGGTGGGCAGAGAAGGCACAGGCTGGGCTGGGGAACCTGCGGAGAGGAGACTCAACAAGGGCTTTTCCAGGAGCTGTGGGGACTGTGCAGAGTTGGCAGCAACGCAGAAATTTGTTAACCTGGATTTTTCCTGCTCGTGGCAGGGGTTGGAACTGGCTGATCCCAAAACATTCTGAGAGTCTCTAATAAAAGCAAACCTGCAGAGACCTTGTGTGGGGGGAAATAGTGGTAGGAGAGAGGCCTCTTTCAAGATCCCCTCGTAGTTCTGCTGCGTTTGTTTCCTCTCTTTTACACCTGTGTCTATTTAGTGTTTGCTCAAGGAAAAAGTGTTGTTTTTCTTTTAAACTTCAATCCTCTCAGGGATCTCAGTGCCTCTACCTGAAAGATGTGCCTCACCATGAATCCTCCCATGTCTGTTTAGTTGGGAAGGTGATTCTGGGCCTTATTAGTCATGATAAAACAGAAAGTTGGTTAAAAAAAATACAAAAATGTAGAAGTTATCCTTTGAACTCATGTTTTGACTGGAGGGATTTCTTCTTCCTTCTAAGTCTGCTTGGTGTTTTTTTTTTTTCTTCATTTCTGATGTTCTTTCTAGTAATGAGAATGCAAGTTATTCAAAAGGGTTTATAAAGGTTGACAGTGAATTATTATTGGTCCATTGGGTGTTTAAATTGCAAATATTATACTGGAAATGAAGCTTTAGAAGCAAGCTCTTCTTGAAAGATTTATGGCTGCGGTTACAGAGGGTGTAATAAATTTAACATGGAATATAAAGCTGTATCAGTCATGGCTTTCCTTACTGGATTCCTCCTTGCATTGGTTGTGATAGCTGCTCCCTCTTCTTGAGTCTTCAGCAAATGTGTGAGTGCACAATGCTGGCAGGAAAAGCCTTTGGGTAGCTGTGGAAATCATCACCTGATATAGGAAGGGAGAAAAATGATGTTTGTGTGTCTGGGGCCCTGCTGGTGGCAGCAGGTCCCCTCTGTGCCCACCTAAAGGGGGAGAAGAAGAAAGGGATGAAGTTAGAAGTGAGTTCCAACCTTAGTAAGGTTGGAAAAGACACTCAAGATCATAAAGTCCAGCCTTTGAATGGTGCCCCTCACATGTGCTTCCAGTTACACTTATGGTAGCAAAACCTGAAAAAAACCAAACCCATTTCCAATTAATGCAAGCTCCATTATCAGCTGTGTGGTTGGTGATTTTATCACAGACTGGCTGTGCTTTTGGGGCCTTTTCTCCAGAAGCTGGTTGAATTTGCTAAATGTTCCTCACCTGGAATTCATTGCTCGTTGTGGTTCTCTTGACACTGGGGTGGCCGGGGCTGATCTGCTGCAGCTGGAACCTGTTCCACACCCCATCCAAATCCTGACCCACTCAAAAATCCCACCTACCCTAGGTAAGTTGCTCAGCAGAAAGACGTTTATTACCTTCCTGTATTCAAACATACTGAAAGTAATCAAAGTTGCCTTTCTATTCCTTTTGTTTTGTATGTTTTGAGGTGTGATTTACAGCACATCTCTGGTGCTCTGCTCCTCTCTGAAATAATTAGGAGATTATTTTGGTCAATATGACTGAACGATGATTTAATGCTGTTCAATGGTGAGCTGCGTTGGTGACTCTTTAAGGATTAGAGGCTTAATGAAATGCACACATCAGGGTGGTGATTTAATCTTTTTCTCATAAAAATCTTCACAACAAGATAATAAACCGTAAGAATAAAAATCATTTTGACAAACCTGTCTAGCTTTCAGGCTGTGAAAAGTCTGAGTTAATTACCTGTGGGCCCTGTCAGTTATGCTGAGGATTACTGAAAGGGCAACTTCCAGGAAAGGTGTAAAGTTCCCATGCAAGCAATTGCAGTTTGGGGCTGGGAATGAAGGGCAAGAAATCTCCCTTCCTTCCATACCAAGACGTGGATCCTCAAACATCCGTGTGTGTTTGCCAACAAGTAATTTTAAATTTTATGGTGTTTATTTTTAAAAGAAATCCTCAAATGTCATGCTAGAAGGAATCTTTTATGAATCAAGTCAGATTTCAAAATTTAATAGGACAGCTGCTCATTGGCAACTTGTCTGGGCTGGCAGCTCTTGTTTTTTGAAACAGTGTTGTCTCATTCTCCCTGTGGGTTATCAAGCTGAGCTTCTCCAAGGCTGACAGAGCAGCAGTGGAAGGTTTGAATTGGGCAGCTGCCCAATGGCCTGGGTGAAAAGTTTGGTGTCTCAGTCCAGTTTGAAGCAGAGAGAGGGTTTTTTATCCTGGACATGTGTTTTTATCTTTGTGCCTGCACTGGGAGCCCTTTTTCCTTCTCCCTCTCCAGTGGGGGACACAGGTAACTGATGGAGAACATCCCTCTTGGATGTAACCAGCTCCTGGATGGTGCTGGAGAAGGAATTTCCAACACACAAGAAAGAAATAAGTATAGACTTACTCATTTATAACTTGAAAAATGTTTCTAAACTCGGGCAGGAGCTCCTGTGCTGATCTGTTGCAAGGTGTGCTCTCCCACTTGTGGGTTTTTCCCTTCTCCCTCATCCTCCCTTGGTGTCAGTGGAGTTGGGTGCTGTTAGACTTGGTTTCCCATTTCCATAAGAAATGATAGCAGATCCCCAGAATGTCCTTCAGATAAGCTAGAAAAAATGACTGGAGACATTGCAGACATGCAGAGGAGGGCTAACACCTGGGTTTGGAAGCACAGAAGAAAAAGATCCAATAGAAAGGCCAATGCTGCATTGTGAGTAGCAAACTTGAATTTAAATGCGACAAATCTTCAGTTTTTAGAAATAGACTTGAAAGAAAATGGAATAGAAAAGTAGTTGAGGGTTTTTTTTCCTCATTAAACATTGTTCTGTGCTTTTCACACTGTCCCTTCTTTCCTTTGAGAGCTTTTCTAGACTCAATGAATCACTTTGTAAATGGTTATAAAGTGGAAAGTGCCCCTCAAATGGTGAGATTTTTGCCAGAAATAATGCAGCCCAATGGTTTAGGGTGAGCATAGTAAGCTATTATAATTTGATCTCTTTTGTCTGCCTCTTGTTCCCCCCCTCCCCAGCTCTAAAACCTTGGGGTGGCAGGGGGAGCAGTGTCTCCTTTGTTGGGTTTATATAACTGCTCAGGGAGGAACAGAACTTGCATGGGGGAAATCTCATTTGTCACTGGCACTGCTTCTAAACTTGGACTTCTAAGACAGATGTGAGGAGGATGAACAAGACTCCAGGGAGGTTGAAATGTATTTTCTTAGGGATAATGGCAAGTCTTCCTAGAGAACTCTCTTGTTTCTGTAGACTGGATGCCCTTAAGCTGCTATCCTGACACCTCTCTCCATATTTCTGTCTTCCTGGTAATCAAAGCTGAAATGATTCTCAGAATTACTACATTTAAATGAACTGCTTGCTGGTACTGTGAGTCAAGGATGATTTTTTTTTTTTAAGAAATAGTGATTTTGAGGTTGAAGTCTATTCTGTATTCTATAATACAGAATAATCTGCTGGCTATCCAAGTAAATTCTTGTTCATTATTTAAACATTTACTTGACTTTGATGCTGTGGCTAAAACTATGATAATCAGCTCTTGAAATCTGATTTAGAAAAGGCAAAATATTTTTTGGTATCATTTGAAAGCAGGCAGAACATGAATAGATTCCTTTTATCAGGGATCGGTTCCAAAGCAAAAAACTCAGAAGCTGGTTTTCAACTCTGCTGCCATAAAAAGCAAATGCCACTGCTTGTTTAATGTTTCCTTACTAATGAACCCAAATGTTGTGACCTGGGTCTGTGAATGTGCTTGATTTGTAATCAACTTCATCTGACAAGCTGTACTGCTGCCTTTTTTGTTGTTTATTTTTGAAGGGATGTGATGCTTGAAATGTTTCTTTTCATCTTTGAGATGCTCCAAGCAACTGTGTGTGCTCTGCTGACGAGCCACGCTGCCCCTGCCTTTATCCCTGCTCACTGGCACTCCTGCCAGTTTGATGTATGGGATAAAGCAGCTGATTCCAAGCAGTGTTCTGAGGCCAAATTCATGGTTTGGGTGGGAACTGAAGGGTTGCATGGATGGAGTCTGATGAATAGGAAGGGATGATCAGGATGCTGAAGTGATGCCACATGGTCTGGAAAGGGTGGGGAGGAGAGGGAAGGGGAATGTGATCTTTTTTGCATTTGTAGTGTGATCAATAGCCCAGTGAACCTGCTGGTAATGAGGAGACCCAGCCACGGGAAAATCCTGATCTCGGTGTGCCTGTGGTGGGGTGGTTATCAGGAGTAATCACCTCCTGCCTTATTCCCAGGTTCCTTGAGAAGGAAATAATGACAAACAGAAATGAGCTTTTCCTCAGTGTGTCTGGCAATAAAAGCTGTTCCCTCTTCAGAAGTGCAGCAACCCCAGAAATCAGGAGATGAAAGCACAGGCCTGTGAAGGATCTGGAGAGCAGTGCCTGCACACACAGGCTGCACTGGGGGGTGTTTCAGGTTTGGTTTCAGGTGAGGAGGCAAAGGGAGACTGAGGCTTCTTTTGTTAGGGAGTTTATTTAAAGAGTAGCAGCACAAATCTCATTGTGGGGTGTGCTGTCTGTGGTATTAATAAGGAAAATTTAGAGGTGATTGCTGGCAAAAAGCAACTTTGTGCCACAAGAACTGCAGAAATTTGTAGAAGCAGAAGCCAAAAAAACTTGTGCAAGGATTTAATAAGCTAAAAGTGCCCCTTAAAAGGTGCTCGAGTTCCTAAGGGGAGTTGGCAGTGTCCTAAGGTTTTAGTGATCATCTTCCACCAGCCTGTTGAAGCTGTAAGTGGCCCAGTGTTATAAATACTTCAAAATTGGACACTTGTAAAAGCCAAAACTTTGTATTTTCAAATGCATGCTAATAACCTGGAAACGAAAAGAAACTAAGGCAGCTTGCCGTGGAAGAAGGTGGACTCCTGGGAAGGGGGAATTGTGAAGTGCTGGTGTGGGGACTTCCCTTGCTGAAATGAAGCAATGCACTTCCCAGGGCTGGAGAGTGAAGCTGAATGCCCTGGTGAGTGCAGAACTGTGTGCCAGCAGAGGATAAGCCACGAGCAGGTCCCTGGTGAGAGGATTTGGGAACGACAAAGGAAACAAATTGCTGAGTCTGATGGTCCTGGGCCAAAGACAAAGTCTGGTAACAAGAAACTGAAACTACTTTTGGGGAAAGCTTCACAAATAGGTTGTACCCAAGTGCCAGGGTTTGAGGAACCCTTGACTTCCAGCCAGGTGATTCTAAAGGAAGTTTGCTGTATTCAGCAGCCACTTCATGGCTGAGATACAGATCCACGTGGAGGGTTTCAAGGTGGAATCCTAGAAAGGAGGGACTATTCCATACCTGCAGGGAATGCTGAGAGTTAAACATGCCTGAAATTGAGGACAGTGTATCTTAGCAGATGAATTTGCTGAATGAATCAGCATGGTGACACTTTTCCCTGGTCTTAAAATTAAGAGAGCTGAACACAGTTAAGAGGGAAAAGCGTTTTACCTCTGTGTTTATTGAAGGGTCCTCAGGGGCGCCGAAATGCACCCCGAAATGCACCCCGAAATGCCCCCCGAAGGAACGGCCCCCCACGATGTGATGTGTGTGCAATTATAGGCCTTGCTAATTAGCACATCTATCAAAGATTGCCCAGGGAGGGACTCCAGCGAGACCCCTCAGCGAGGAACCTTCCCCTGGCTGGGCCTGGCTTTGTTTACAGAATGTGTTCTGGAGAGGCCCTCGGGGTCTGGGGTTTCCAGGGTGTTTGGGCTCTTGGCTTAACGGGATATTGGGTCTGAGGGAAGGGATCAAACTTAAAGAGTTATAACTGTGTGGGCTAAAAGCACTGAGAATGCATAAAAGCTATATAAGAGAGTGTATAAAAGGGGTATAAAAGAAAAAGCAAAAAATCATCATGGCATCAATGGATGATTGATAGGTATGGCTTGGCGTGTAGGGATGGTAAAACCATGAATGAGTTTTTCCTTTGAGGTGGTTCCTCTGCTCTGGACAGTCATGACTCGCTCTCTGTGCCGTGCAGCAGTGTCTGTGTGGCTGGAGGAAGGAGCTGATAGTTTGGTGAACGCCTGACATGTGGACAGCAGGGCAGGGATAATCAAGGTTAAATGCTATAAATAAGGTGGCTTATCCCAGGGGAAGCCTGGACTTGTCTGAGATGAGCAAAATGAGGTGAAAGGCACGTTTTTGTAGTGGGGATTGGCAGGCTTTCCATACTGAAGGAGATGAACCTGAACACTTGTCAGTGTGGGAAAAGGCGTTTCAAAGATGACAGCAAGCGTGTTTTTGCTCCCTCTTTCCCTCCTGGAGCCAGCTGTGAAGTGTCTGAGATGGGGAAGGATGTGTTTGGTAAGAGAATGATGGTTTGTGGACATGCTACCCTGAGTGCCAGGGTCCTACAGGTTTTTCAGTCAGAGCTGTGCTGTTACTGCAGATTTTTACTCCATTTTCAATATGTTCAACATCCACTGCCTGCTGGGTGGTGCCTCATGTGTTGAGCAAAGAGGATTTGCCCAAAATCTGTAAGCTTTAAGGTCCCTGGAACTGTTGGGGTAGCTTTTTGTCGGCATCAAAATGATGCCAACCAAGATCTCAGGTGAAGCAGCTTCGTTTTTTCTCCCAGAAGGTAAAATTTATTGGCAAACAATCAACTTACTTCATATTCATCAAGGTCAGCACCTACAGAGGAACAGCATGTCTCCTAGCTCTAAAAACAAAACCTTTTTTTTCTTTTGTTTTTATTTATATGTCAGTAATACTCATCTGGAAAGCTTTTTATTCTTCTGTCAGAAAATATGCAGATAACAAAGAACAGCTTCAACAACTTCATTTCTTAAAAAGCTTAAAATGCATGGAAAAACAAAGCTTTTTTTTTTAATTAAAAGAAAACAAACACGAAAACGAAGATGGAGAACTCAAATGGCCTGTGAAATTAAATAAATGAGAGGAATTCGGAGAGGAGAAGGTGCCTGGCCAGAGAACATAACCAACCTAGCATATCTCAATATTTTTAATGTGGTGCAGTTTTCCCACAGAAATGACTTGCAGGAGGTGTCAGTGAGGTTTTTCTGTCACCCCACCCCTTGAAATGGGGTTGGACTGAGAAGTTTTGTTGTATTTGGGGAGGGCACAAACCCTCTGCACATGGCTTTGCCTTCACCGTGTGCTCCTTGTGACCCAGCGCTTGCTCTGACACCGGGAAGGCTTTTTCCCCTGCATTCCCTTCCTTTAGCTCAATGATTGAGAAAGTTTTGTGCATTGATTGATTTCTCTGCTCTGAGATATTGATTTGGTTTGTGGAAAATGGTCAAATAAAATCAAGTAGTGCTTGGTGCAGACTGAAAATCATCTTTTCCAGCCTCTTGGTGATTAGATCACACTGGGCTTTTTTTCTTTGCGCATCCTGCTCAGCCTGGCACTGAAAGCCCTTGTGACAGTTTGGCTGCAAGACCTCAGTAAATAGCTCAGTTGTGTTCGAGGTTTCTTAAAACAAGCAAAAAAAAAAAATCTCCCTGCTCAAGAAATAGAGACTGATACAGTGACCTGACCCTTTGTTCATCCCACCCAGAAGAGGTGAGACTGACATTTTTTAGGTAAATTTAACTTCCAGTTTCCCAGATATTAATGGCTGTGAATTTATTTTTTGCCTTCTACCAAAAAACTCCCCAAACCAACAACAGAAAGTCCCTCACCCCCCAAACAAACAAAAAAAAAATCTCCTAAATAAAGCCACAACTGTGCCCCAGCAGACCCCTTGTACTTTTATTTTAGCTGTGACACTGCTTACTGTCATCACTGGAGGTTAGGATTTTGAGAAGAAATGGCTGAATAGCCAGATGAATTATATTAATGCTTTCAATTTATTAAATTGAATTCAGTAACTTGTAAGAATTCCACAAAACTTGGGGTCAAACTGAAACCCAAACCCTGTTTATCCTGAAAGAGGAGAAATTTAGGTTTGATGTACAGAAGGGGAATTGTTCCCTGTGAGGGTGGGGAGGCCCTGGCACAGGGTGCCCAGAGAAGCTGTGGCTGCCCCTGGATCCCTGGCAGTGCCCAAGGGCAGGCTGGACGGGGCTTGGAGCAACCTGGGATAGTGGGAGGTGTCCCTGCCCATGGCAGGGGGTGGGATGGGATGCGTTTTAAGGTCTCTTCCAACCCAAACCATCCCATGGTTCTTTTTTTGTGTCTCTGGACACCTGAGGACTGCAAACATTTTAAACTGAGGTGTGGCAGAATGGTTTTTTTGCCCAGGAACATGGACATACAACCCCTCCTGACTGAGATACACCACGAGCCTTTTTGGACCCAAATTCTGGGGTTTGTAGCCCCCAAGAGAAGCTGGGCAGCAGCACATACGGAGGGAGGGAGGCCTCCAGGTGACACACAGCGAGGCACTTGGGGTTTATCTGCAGAGAGCACCAGGTGAGGGTCAAAGCAGCACTTGGCCCCTGAAGGGCACTGCAGGACAAGGCAGAATTGGGCAGTGTTTTTTATCCTGTGGACAGTTGCATGGTGGTCAAAGCGCTGAGAGGAACAAGAGCTCACACTGGAGGATTCTCTGAGGGGCGAAGGGGAGGCTTAAATAACTTTGTTTGTTGATAGCAGCACAGTGGCAGCTGCGCCTTCTGTGCTGGGTGACATTTTGAGTGCACTGAGCAGCCCTTGAACCCTGGTCTTCACCACCTTAAAGCCTCTGCAGTGCCCGTGATCCACCTTGATGTTGTTACACGGAGGTTTGGACAGCGAGTGCTCTTAACCTTGTGTCACCTGATGGCTGCAGGTGATGTTCCTGCCACTGCAATCCCATTTATTTTGTGCCTGCCCATTTGGAGCAAGGAGTTGCAGTCATTGTGTCAGACATGAATGGTTCTGCTGCTGCACTATCAGCTGAATGACTCGAGCTGTGTTGCTTCCTCGCTTCGATGTGCTGCTATTGGAAGAGAACATTTTCAGGGGATTAAAGATTTATTATAGGAACAGTTGATTTGGCATCGACTACAACATTAAATGCTCTTATTCTGTTTTCTGGGAAATAATTTGTTTCCTTTTGTTGTCTCTGCTAAAAGTATTTCAACAACTTGGCAGAAGAATAAACAGACATAGCTTCAAAATAACTGCAAGTAGCAAGAAATTTTTTAAAATTAAAAGAGGAGAAAACAGGTATGGGGAAAGCTTGTTATTTAACACTTTGCTGCAGTGATGAATTGCCTGGTTCCAGTGTTTTTATTGCTGTTCATGTGACATCAGCTTGCTTTCTGAAGTCATCAGGTGAAAGAAAAATGAGGGTTTCTTGTGACTCACATTGTAATCTCTGCTTTATGTGATGAAAAGAACTTTGGTTAATGTATTAGCATAGGAAAAAATAACAGATTTGAGGCAAGGATGTGTTTTATTCGGAAGTTTTAGTCCTGAATGCTTCTCTGTGGAGCAGAGCTCTTTCTCAGTTGTAAGCATAAATGCCAGTGTCCTGTTGAGTGGGTTAGCAGCACATCGTGCTGCCTCAACTCTGTCTGTCAGAAAACAATCCTTTTATTCAGCACTGTTGTACCACTGTTCGAGCTTCTCTGGGTAAAAGGTGGAGGGATGCAGGTGTAATCCAAATCGAGATTTCTTGCTAAATGTGGTTGCTTAGCTTTGTCCTAATGACAGGAAAACTGGTAATGCCTCTGTCCTTGGTGCCTTGATCACCCTTCAGATTCAAGGAGCTCGTGGAGAGAGAAACAGGAGTTATTGCATCAGACAGAAATATACATCAGAAAGATATCGATGCTGGGGAGAAAGCCCTGGTGAGCTGTTGGGCTGGAAAAAGAGTTGTGTGTTCCCCCTCTTATGCCCCATCAAGGCAAAAAGGAGCACAGGAATAACAATATTCAACTGGTTATGCCCATCTCCAGATGTTCCCTTATCAAAATGCTGCTTCTGAAGAGCCATAAGTGCTGAGATGTTTCCTGGGTAGCTGGTGCTGGTCTTGTTCCCTGTGGCTGTGCTTTGATCTGCTCCTGGATCAGGTGTGGTGTATTAGGAGGCAACTTCTCAGTCCTGATTTTTCAAGGTTACCATTCTGTGGTTTGTTTTGTTGGGGTTTTTTTGTGGTTAAGTCTATGTCTGCAGGAGCAGGACTTGGATATTCTCACAGCAGTTTGTGGGTGAACTAAACTGTATTTACAGAGCGTGCTTAGGAGTTTTTCAACTAAATTGGTTTTTTAAAGATTATTTATTAGCACAGCTTCCCTAAGGCAGAATGCAAGGTAGATGAGTTACTTCATACATGGGTTAAGGTACCTTGAGTGCTACAGGTTTGGCAGGAGCTCCTCAGTATGTTTTGGCAGCTGCTGCCACTTTGCATTTCTGGTGTGTGAGGTGCAGGGACTGTTGGTAGTGCGTAAGGAACTCCTGTGGCAAATGCAATCGTGTGCTCTGGAGTGCCTTGTGACTTTATCTGAGAACCCATTTTCTCCTGAATCCTTGGCTTCATCTCAGGTTGTGTAATTAAATGGATCGATGGGTGCCAGCAGACTGGGCTGCAGGGTCTGCATGGGCTGTCCATACCTGTGCTGAAAAAAGGGGAGAGGAAGAGTACATCTGAAAATCTGGGAGGGAGAGCACTAAATAAGCAATGTGAGTGCTTCTGATAGGGCTGCTGAGATAGATAAAGCTGTACTCTGTGCAAGTGTCTCTTGGTGTATTTTCTCATTGTAGGGCTCTTCTAAGTATTGCTAAAGTGCTGTTTCCCTGCTATAAATTCCTGGAGTGAAAACCAGAGAAGCAGGCAGAGCCACCTCTCCAAGAGACCCTGTAATTACATTTTTGATGACTCAAGGCTGGTGTTTGTCTTTTTGTTTGATGCTGGCAGGAGCTGTGTAGCAAAAAGCCTTTTGAAGTTAATACCTAATTAAGATGGATGGAGAAGGTCACAGCCCCTGGTAGTGCTGTTGGTTCAGGCTGTTGGCTGCCGCAGGAAGGCATCAGCAGGAAGATTTACAGGGAGCTGCTCTGTGCATCCAGGTTGGGAAATCTTATTTAAAAATCAATGGGCAAACAGAAGTCCAGAGCTCTGCACACGGACAGAGAGGGCCATTTTCCAGATGGGAGAGCCAAGGTACTTAACTCACTTTCCCATCAGAACATCCTTGGTTCTGTCCTCCTCTGGTTAAACACAACATGAGAGGGGTTTGATTCACGTGGGGGACCTGGAGATGTTGGGGCTGCAGTCCCAGGGGTGGAATGGAGATGCACCCAGGGTTTGGTTGTCAGGCTGTAAGTAGAGCTTTGGCTGCTGTGTGATCTGTGCCACCCCAGCTGCGTCACTGCTGGTCCTCACGGCAGTACAACGCTGGGCCAAAGGGCAGGATGTGAGCACCGAAATAAGGGTTGGGATGTGTTTCTGAGCACGTTCCCAATCCTGAGCTGATGGTGGTGTTTCAGTGAAGGAGCATACAGTGAAAAACCAAGTGAGAAACCCAGAAAGAAAGTGAACCTCAAGACCTCTTGGCACAGGGGAAAGGGAAACACAGGGCAAAGTTTTGGATGGCACTGAATTAGTTACCAGTTTTCGGAGCCCTGCTCTGTTCATTGTGCACTGTGGATATGAGGCACAGAGAGAGATACTGTGATTGTCTGACCTCTATCTCACAATAACAGCGAGTGAACAAGACAGCCAGACCATTTCCTAAAGGGATGATGTGTTTTGTGTGACTACAGCAGATACAGGCTAATGAGTGCCTGAGTTAAGGAAATTCCCACTGCTCTTAGATTGGATGTGGAAAAGCAAATTAAAATGTAGCCTGTTTAAGTCTGCTGTGTGCACCTCTGAGTTTTGGAGAGCAAAAGCCTACCCTGTCTTTCTGAGTTGAGTCCCAGCTTGGTTATGTTTGCAGCCTTACTGCTCTTTATTTGCTGCCTCTGCTCAGCCAGCTGAAAGCTTTTCAAGCCTTAGATGAGGTGTTAGTGCTAAATTTCAGAAATCTGGCCTGAAGGTGGAGAGATAGAAGGAGGTGGTGCTGTTAGGTGTAAGCCATAATTTAGTGTATTCACGCAGGCCCCAGTAAATGTTTTGCACCACTTGAAAATTCAGGATGTCTAGTGAGAAAACACTGTTGGATAATGACAGTACAGAAACTAGCTTCATCCTGGGTAATTTCTTCCAGCTGGAGACGAGGTCTTGTTGGTGCTTGCTGAAGAATAAAAGCACTTTTCAGAAGAACTCTGGTAACCCAGATTCGAGCCTCCTTTGCACAGGATGGCTTGGTCATGGCAGAGGGGTGGAAAGGCAAATCTAGGTCTAGTGGTGGGTGGGATGGCACGTTAGATCAGAGAGAAACCCCTTGAACTTCTCCACACAGCTCCATTTGTTCCAGCTACAACCTTGTTTCTTCGTGTCAGTTTGTTATTGCTGCCTCCTACACGTTCCTTAGCACGTTGGCCCTGCCATGGTCTCTCCTGCTGCTTCACAGAGTTGGAAAAATATCTCCTCGTGCCTGCAGTCAGTGTGGTTAAACAGGGGGGCTTTGGAGGTGTGTGCATGAAGATGTGGAGAGATGGCTGGTTTAACTGTGGGAAGGTGTGTGGGGATTACAGTTGGGTTTTATACCAGCTCAGCTAGTTCAGAATGGGTGTTTTCTGCAGATAATTTAAATTACATTTAATTCTTCTTGCTGTCCGTGGAAATGGTTACCACAGCTAAAAGCTAAGATTTGTTTATTGTATATATTTCTCTTTAAAAGTCCTTTGGTAGTATTGAAAGGAAAAAATGGGAAAAGGTGGTAATACAGGTTCAATAATGTAAGTATGCTATTACTGATTTTGGAGGAATTTCAGCTAGGGTTAAATTAGTTCCTTTGTTTTACTTAGTCCAGCAGAACCTTGGGTTAATTATGGGGAGAGAAATTGCAATTTGGATATGCTAGAAGAGATTGTTAAATATCTAGATCAGTAGACCACCAGAGCAGAGATAAGTGGAGAATAAAAATCTGAGTGTTTCAATATTCATTAGGGATGCACCTTTTCTTTAGTTTTTTTGAGGTTCTATTTAGGAATGGGAGCTCAGCCTTGAATGATGTGGGGAAAAGAATCCCTGGTATTAATGGTTTGGTGTGTTTAAAAGTCTGTGCCACAGGGCAGTGACAGTTTGGAAATATTTTAAAGGAAGTATTTACAGTAGATCTGAGGATTTCCTCCTGTTTGAAGTCCTGGAAAACAGTGCTGAGGGTTTCTGTGCCTGGCTGATTTTTGCTGAGCAGACCACCTTGCTGTGCATCAGTACTGCAGATGAGTGGGAGAGGATACGTGTGGGGACTTGGGGAATATATTGCCCTGTGTATTCAGCATGGGGATGCTGCCAGGAGGCTGGGGAGGGAGGAGGAGGACCTTTGGGATCATCACCCAGGGAATATGTTGGTTTTGCGATAGCTGTTTTGGGGGATGGATCATTGTTGCCTCCATCTGCTCCACTGAATGCTCAGCTATTGCCCTATATCTTTTCCTTCCTTTACCCACGAGCGCTGCTGATTCACTGGGAGCCACACGTACGCAAGCACTCGGAAAAGGCGGTGGGAGCGTTTGTGCTGAGGTTTGCTTTGGGCACTGAGCCTTCCAGGTGGAGCTGTTGGCAGCTTGCAGAGGAGTGGGAGCACCTCCTCTGGCCCATCGTCCCTCTCCTCCTTTCCCATTTTCATGGCACACACACACTACCCCTGTATATTCACCCAGTGCCTTCCTCAGGCCCTGAGTTAATTGCTCCGACCCTGCTGTGTTAATTGGTATTGGAGATTAATCTCAGATGAGCAGTGGTTATTGGAAGTGGATATTAAATATTTGGCGATGAGCTCTGGAGCGCTGCGGAGAAGTGATGTCTGTCAGGGTGTTGCGCTGTGAGATTTGCAGGGTGTATCTGTGAGTGGATGCTGAGGTGGAGAGAATTGTTTGTTTATTCTGAGATGAGTCAGGATGTGGTAGGGTCAGGCCACCAGAGAAGTGTCTGGGGGTGACTGAGAACATGCAGAAATAAAGTAGGCTGTGAAGAAGAAACGGAACAGGGAGATTCTTAAGGGCTAAGGAACAGAAGAATTTAAGGGAGAAGACAGAATGGGAGTTTGGAAGCGTGTGAGGAAGAGTGGAGGGAAAATGTTTGGAGCAAAAATAACATTTGCTAAATTGCTTAAGAATTAAAAATTAGAGGGAATGACTGAAGAAGTTGCTACAATACTAAGCAGTCATGAAACTGAGGAAGTAGTTACCACAAATATCATGCAAAGACAGGCATGGAGGGCTTAGGGCTTGGGAAGATGTTATTTGGCAAGAATTTTCCTTAAATTTAATCATGTGTGTGATATTTCCCATGGGAGTGAAGAAATCTTTATGTTCCCAGGCTGAGGAGTCTCTTGAGGACTTTGGCATTGCAGTCCCTGGTGAGGGATGAGGCAAAGCTCTGTCTCACAGCTCCCCAGAGCCTTGATGTGTCAGAGCTTCTGGGGGAGCCCCAGCACTGGGCACCTCGGGTTTGAGGCAGGAGGAGCTGTGTGGCTGAGGCTGTCTCTCTTCCTGCTGCCATGGACTTTGGGGTGGCTGGAGAAGAGTTCCTGAAGTTTTCAGGCTGCTTTAAAAAAATTTTATTATTTTTCAGCTGGTCCAGTGTAGTGTTGAGATAACATGGATATAATAATATAATTAATATTGTGTTTTAATTAATATTAACATAAACAATAATATAATAATGGGATAACATGAGCTGGGGGTCATCATTCTTGAGACTAACCCTGGCCTTTAGAGCCCTTCCTCTGGTTCTTCAGCCCTGTTTTAAACTGTTATTATTAATCAGGTTATTCCTTGGGATGAGATGTTTGTCACCTCTGTGTGGTTTTTTGCTTTGCAGTTTATAGTTTAGGCAGAAATGTTGTTTCTGCATTTGGTCAGAGGATACCACATTGTCACGATCCTGTGCCTAACACCCCTACAACCAGGCATAAATGAGACGTGAATTGCTGATATTTATTAGTGTGCTGCACTACAAAGTACTTCATAGCCTTTCTGTCATATGCTTCAAATGATTCCACTTCAACCAAACAAATTGTCCTGGCTTAATTTCCAAGAAATCATTGTCAAAATTGCTGAACCAGTTTAATTCTAAAGCACATATTTATACTGAGCTGCACAAAGCACGCTGCTGAGTGAGATTACAAATGGCAGAGAGGAAAGTTTAATCAGAAATGAGATTAAATTTGAAAACGCAGAGTGTTAGTGATTGCTGCTGAGGCTCAGACAGGGTGTAAAGTCATAGATTTTTCTTAGCAGGGCTCAGAATAGCTCACTTGAGGAAGCTGAAGAGCACATATGCCCTGGTGCTGACAGCGGGAGAATGCGCTGGTGGCCTCGGAGCAGGGAGGCTGTTATTTGCAGCAGGTTGTTATTTGTGTTGTGGAATGAAGTGGAAGCAGGAGGAAGAAAACAATTGAAAAGCTCATCCTTGCCCCAGGTGGAGATGGGAGACAGGGAAGATATGAATTGGTTGAACTGATGCTTTGGGAGGGGTGACCTGCCTGGCCCCAGCACCTCTGAGGGGACCAGTGGGGGGTAGTTGGTTTGTCTTGAGATTTTTGGGCAACCTCTTTGTATTTGAAGGGAGGGATTTGCCAGCTGAAGTTAGAGAGAAGTTTTGTAAGGTGGCATTTCCGTGTGGATGCAGGGTCTGTGCTGCGCTCTGGCAGTGGAGCAGTGCCACAGTGCTCACTGGTACCAGGGGTCAGCTTTAAATGCTGCCCACCCCCAGCCCGCTCCCAGAGGGACCTTTTTGTGCCGTTCCTTATTCCATTGCAGCTGGATGGAGTGTCCCTGATCTGAACTGCAGAACACTTGTATAAATATGTTATTTTTGTATCCAGAGCTGTTGTTCTACACATCCAGGCCCCTGGCTCTCTGTATGAAGGAGCTTTGGCTGGGTGTGTGGAGGAGCAGGAGGAGACACAGTGTTGTCTGAATCTCTTTTTCAGGAAAATGCACACTTGGCACAACTTCACTCTTTTTGTATCGCAGGATGAACATTTCATGTTGATCGTTTCAGCTGTAGGAGGAATTCTGAACCTCAAAATGGGATGTTTTGCCTCGGGGAAAGTTTTTTTTAATTTGAACATTTTGGTGGTGGGTTTTTTTTTTTAAGTTCTCTCCTAAACGCTTCTAAATAGGAAAGAATTGGTATAAACCTGCTGTTGTTGCCACATTCCTCCTACGGAAATCTGAAAAAAATCCTCTAATTGAGAACTGAGCAGATCCCTGCCCCCAACACGTAGAGATTATGTGCTGGTTTATAATCACTACAGGGAGAAGCAAGGCATAGCAGCAGCTTCTTTTATTACAGATGAGCCAGGATGTGCTCAGTAATCTCCCAGCTCTGTATTAAATCTGGGACACCTCTCCAAATTGCAGGTTGATGAGAAGTGCAGCCCAGGAGCAGCGTTAATGTTGTTTTGATGTGTAACACAGATTACAGCAGCTGCTTCTAAACTGCCCGTGTTCCCTGCACTCTGAAGCGCACATCTTCTGGTCACCAAGGGGTCCTCATTGTCCTTATTTATTTTTTATTAAGCATTAACGAGACAATTTAAACCTTGCACTTCTGTGACCAGTTATTTCTCAGCTCTCTCTGTACTACCTTCTATTTTTTCTTGCAGCTCTTCAGTTTTGCGTTTCCTCCTAAAATCTTTTCACTGGGTAATTCTTTCTTGCTTATCCATATTTTCAGTGTGCAGCAGGGTGTGAGCTGGAGGTGGTATTTGGGTTTAAAAGGTCATGACCCTCATTTAGGGATCTTCTAAGTAGCCCCAAGTACTGCTGACTCTTGGTGGTGCGTGTTTTGAGGGGAGAATGGAGAGGGAGCTATTCTTTGGTGGACAATGTCCTCATGGAAAACTGACCCATAAATGCCAAGTGGGACCAGTACAAAAATGCCATAAATCATAGAAGAGACACTGATCACTTACCTGGATTAACATGTCAGGAGATGACAAATTTTGTGCCTCTATGTAAGGCCTGATGGTGAATAATCCCTCTAAGGAACACATTCTACCTCAACTTTTGGCATTCAAAACTGTGCTGCTTTTGAATTATCTGTAAAGCCGACTGAATATGCATTGGGTAGAGGTATTTGTCCTGGGAATGGGGTGGAACATCCTAGGAGCTGGGGAAAAAACTTTGGCTCCTCTTTGTGCTTGTGTTTGGTACCTTGGAGGATATGGTGTAAATAGTGCTGGATTTGTGGCTGCACGTGGGATTTCACGTTCAGTTCCTGTGGCTGCGCTTACAGAGCTAGGAAGCTCTGGAGGCCAGGTTCTCAGCAGGTCTGGCTGTTTGTGCTGCTGTGGTGCCCATGATGGTGGGCTTAATTGGTTAAGAAAAGGTCAGGAATGTGTTAGAATACAAGAATCTCAATGTTTTGCATGGAGGTAGCACCAGTTTTCGGAAATGTCTCCCTTTTGCAAGTATTGCATAAGCTGATATTCCTAATTTAAAAAAAAACAAAAAACCACAAAGCAAAAACCCCACAAAACTTCCTGACATGCTAACACCCGATGGACTTACTCGCTTCATATTCTGATTTTACTTCATTTAGTTCAATGTCAATCAGCCACAAATTAGATTGTGCAGCTGCTATTAAGAGCAAATGCTGTGTTTTGGTCTTTAAAATGCTGGACAAGCTTTTAAAACCTTTACTGACTTTCAATGTGGTCATGGTAAAAATTGGACCAAGGATTATATTGTCACTTCTCCCTAATATAGAATTATTAAAGCATATAAAGAGAGGAGCAGAGCTGGAGGCCAATACATCATGTGATAGACTTTGTGTCAGGCTACTGAGGGAATGCTGCTCACGGAGGACAGGGCAAAAGTGTTCCCTCCCAAGGAAACAAATTGGACAAAGTGGCAGAAAACTGGGCAGGCATTAAAGAGTGGCCTCCAATTAGGGCAGAGGTTTCACCAAACCAAGCAAAGAGGGGGGGAACTGGCAAGCACAGCACAAGCCATGGGAAAGGGAGGACTGTGCTGATGAAATAAAAGCTTTGTGCTGTGGAGAAATCCATAAGCATCCCAGAGGGACCCATTAGGCAGTAAACACTGTATGTGGTCCTGCACTGGGATGGCTGTGGGAAGTGGGGGGTGGATAACACACGGGGCATTAAGCTGCTTGATGGCGTGCCCTTAAGTGTAATGATTGCTGCAGTGCTAAAGTGCCACGCATAAAATAGGCTCTGATGTCCTGAATACATTTTCTGTGTAGCTCTAAAGAGGTGGCTTTGTCTGTGTTTAACGAGAAAATGAAAATGTCAAGAAAAATTTGAAGTGCCATTGCTTTGTTGGAAAATTATTAGCTTTGCATTGACTGAAAGGAGAGTTCCTCACCTGCCTGAGCCTGGATCTTCTCCTTGGGTTTACCTGAGTCCTTCCAGGAGCTACAGAGCAGCAAGGTACACATCAGTCTGTGACCTGAACTGGGGCTTTTACACCAGGAGCGAGCCTGAGTCATGACTGTGTAGTGCCAGTAGAGATTGGAAGGGTCTGAAATAGCTGGGGCTGCACGTGGGTGAGCAGAGCCATTAAAGCACAGCTTTTTGCTGTGCTGCAGGCATCTTAGGAAGGACACTTATTCAATTGTTTTCTTTGCCTCCACTCTCCCCAGGAGCATGGATACAAAAGGAGACAAAGACTGAAGAGCAAGACTATAATTTTGTGGCATTACAAGGACTCTTTGTTCAGTTACTTCTTCTCAATATTGTTTCACGCTACTTTTATTTCAAGCTAGTGCTTTAGCTCCTTGCAGATTGTGGCCCCGAAAGGGTGACCTAGGTGCTGTAGGAGTTAAATGTGGCAAGCAGCAAACTCTGTAAAGAGATGAAAAACTTTGCCTGTGCATACCAAGTTTATGAAATGTCTTTACACGAATAAAATAGCACTTGGATCTCAATGGTTTTATCAAATATTGGAGAAATTATCCTTATTCCATGCATCAGGAACTGGTGACAGAGACAACAGCAGCCTGGCAGCTGCTGGGGAGGCTGTGTGTGACCAACCCAAGCCAGTCCTGTAGCCAGGAAACCAAATACGGGGGGATTTATTTGAAGCCCCCAGAGGAAGCTTGGTAGGATTTTAGCCAATAAAGCAGTGTGACTCTCAGTTATTCTGCCTTTAAAGGAAATGCTGCCAAGCAGGTCCTGTCGAGTTTTGAACTTGTAGCCCCACCAAGGGTGCTATTTAAAAATGAGTGCATCTGACCAAACAGCAAACATGAGGGCAGCCAGCTTGGTGTGAGTTACCACCCGCGTCCTGTGGAGAAATGTGGGTTTGTGGTGGAAGATTCTCGCTGGCTTCTGTCAGCCAGCCAGAAATGGATTATTCTGGAGGAACAAGAGACAGACCCTGGGCTTTTGTCAGCTGCAAAGCTGTTTTTCTCTGGTTGGCAGCCAGCAACTTGCTGTGCTACTATCCTGTTCCTCAGCTGGGGTTCTTCAGACAAATTAAACAGCAGTGGTGATGGAGGAAGAAGCGGCAGCAGCACTGGAAGAAGATGCCCCTCAGATTCACATTTGCTTGGTGAGCCAGAAGATCCTGCAGAGTCTTCTGGGGATGGAAGTGGCAGTGCTTAGCTCTGCTGTGACATGAGATGCCTTCTCTCCCTTCTCTGTGATGACTAAAGTGGGAACTGGGCTGTGTTCCAGACCTGTAGCCTGTGGCATTGGGCTGAAGAGATAAGAATTCACAGAAATGTAGAGCACCATAAAGTGTACGAGAAAAATTGAAATGACAAAGTTCTTACAGTGGAACTTCCATAACTGGAAGCGCTTCAAACTGTTCCGTCCTTCCTGATAAATGCAGTTAGCTTTCATGCTCCCTTCTTATCTTCTCCTGCCATGTATGCAATTATCAAAAATGTTTGTTGAAAACCCTCCCTTGGTTGGGTTTTGTGTTCTGTGAGAAATCCTTACAGCCAAACTGGAAGCGCACATGGGTGTTATCTCCCAGGGGTTTGAGCGGTGTGCTGATGCCTTCTGTCTCCATATCTCAAAAACTGGTTGTATATGGAGCAAGGTTTGGTGTTTACAGGCACCCACAGTCCAGGCAAGCCACAGTCAGTGTGTGTGTCCATAAAACCCACACAGCTGATCTTAAAACCAGGATGTTGCTTGTTTGCAAATGCCTGGTGTGGAATTTTGCACATGCAAAGTGTTTTTTGAAGGCATTCTATCCTGCTAAAGAACAGCTTGGGTGCTGAAATACAGCTACTGCTCCATTGGCAGGGTTTTCCGATGCACGAGGAAAACTTAAGATGAGCTGGGAAAACATTGTTATCCTTCTGTGATCCTCCCCCCATGCTTTTCATGGAGTTGTTCTGTCGTGTAGTGAGCTGAGCATTTTGGGGAAGGAAGCGGCACTTGGCACAGAGAAGCCCTTAATCCTTCAGTGGGGCCCTTGTGACTTCAGCAGGGATGAGGATTTCACTGCTCCCCAGTGTGAGGGAAGGTGCTGCTTGGCTCTGTTACTGTGGTCCTCATGGTGCTCAGGAGCCAAACCTGTAGATTTTTACTCTTTTAAAGCCATCAGTTGCTCTCTTTTGCCAATGGATAAGTTATTTGACTTCTAATCCCATTAAAAGTGATCTTAGTGTCATTTGTCATGGTTTCAAAAGAGCACTGCTAATCAACAGGCTATTCCTTCATAATAAACCTTAAAACCTGTCTAAACAGCAGGAGGGGGGATGAGCAAGGTGTGATCTTGGCCCTATCACCATATATCATAATTCTCATTTCTTCCTCTCCTTCCTAGAAAGCAGGATTGTTGTTTACAACCAGAATTTGGGGGTGCTTTGCTGGAATGTGCTCAAGTTTCTATTACAGTCCTTTTACTGTTGTTTTTCTTGTTCTTGCTGCTGTGGGTAGGATTAGAGGAGCTCAGGAGTGAATGTGCCCATCCGTGTGTCTGCTCTCCATCCCTACTCATGCTCCTCTGCTAGCAGAAGAAAAGGGAAAGGGTAATGTATAAAATTTGCCAGATCAGGCTGATCTGATGAATGTCATCAGGCTGACAGAGCTCTTTATGACAATTCCATAGCTGGAATGGATTCAGTACATTTTCCAAGCCCTGTGGTTCGGAATGCATTCCCCACTCCTCTGTTCCTGGGCTCGGGCACTGTGGCCCTGACAGCTGGGGGAAGCCTGTGCAGCTCTGTAATTGCCATTCCATGGGGGTGGGATTTACATTTCCAGGTGTAAGTGCTGCTATCTGTTAGGAACACAATGCAATTTTTTGCTTTTATGCCGTAATAGGAATAAATCTAACCCTCATAAAGACTTCTGTGTTACACCCACCCTGTTTTCTGTAATGTATGCACGCACACTGGTGTGTGTTTTTCCTTTGCACTGCAGGATGCTACAGGACTCTGCCTTATTTAAGTCTCCAGCAGTAGAAAAATCACACCAGGTTCATTAGGAAAGGCCATATATTTCGTTTTTGGAGTGGGGGTGTACAAGGGGTTGAGGAGGAATGGGAGAGTGGAACAACACTGACATTTATGAGGGAATGCATGGTAATAAATGAATGCTGTACCAAGAGACACAGTGATACTTTTCTCTTCTTAGTGACATTCAGTGATGCTTTGAAGACAGCAGGAAGCTTTACTTTGAATCCAGAGCATATCAAAATTAGATAATTTAAATTTTTTTGCCTCCAAATATACCTTATCCTCGAGCAGTTTTTATTAAAGATGCTAATTGCCCAGACCCTGACTAATGCAGGCTGCACTGTGCTGATGGATTATTCTCCTTTGCATCTTCTGAAGTTAGGCAAGGCAAAAATTAAAGCAGAAAGATGTAAGTACCCTTTTAATGCTTTAATACTGCAAATGCCATTGCAAGTGTAATTTAGCCTGGAGCTGGGGCACCGATGGGCAGCAGGCACAGAGCTCTGTTCCCTGTTAGCACATCTGAACCAAGTGTGGTGGACACAATATCCTGCATAGCAAGGAGCTGCTTACAAATTTCTTTGTTCTCTATCTTCAACATCCGTGGACCTGCACGCTGAATTATACAGATGGGTATCTGTATGTCTGGGCTGGGTCACAATATCCTGGTACCACTTGATAGATCAGCCTTATTAATGGCATAATTAACTAGGAGAGTACGGGGTGGAGTGGCTGCCCTGCAGTTGATGGCTGTGTTTGTGCCCTTCAAATGTGCGTGGGGGATGCTGCCTCCACCCCTATCCCGCAGCCAGCAGCTGCTTGGCTCTGTTAGTGTTGCATCTGGGATAAAAGGGACTTGAAAGTCTCAGTGACAGCCTGCTGCACGCTTCCTCCTTTGCTGCTTTAAGGCAGCCTTCAGTTTTTCCCTTTAATTTTCTTGCATAAATCTAATGTCTTAAAATATCAACACTTCCTAATGACTTTTTTTTTTCCCCCTCAAACCAAGCTTTATTTCCCTCTAACCATTTAAAAAAAATCCTCATACTTGTCAGATTTATCTGTTTCAAGTATTTAGATGCCTCTTTTAATAGATTAACTATTTGACCATTTTCTTTTATGTTTCCTTCATTGGCGAGGAAAGAAACTATAGAATTTTTTTCCAGGCAAAAATAAGTCTATGGGGCAGCACTTGTTTATGCTGGATAAGAGCCTGGGAATCTTAACTGCTTTCTTCACAGACTGTAAGCACAACTAACTTAATGTCTCTTTATGGATTACATTGAGTTGTGACTCTCCAGTGTTCCTGATGCTTATTTAGATGATTTTTTTTTTGAGGATGCCAAATGATTCCGTACCATGCACAATATATTTTCATTGTCCTTATAATTTATATTTTAATGTACTTTTACTTTTTATAAGCTCTGCCAGTTTAACTGATGACTTATCTTGCTGCTTTTTATATGGGGAAAATAATTAAAGATACAGCAGCTGCCAATACGCAGCAGCTCTGATGGAGCCCTCAGAGTTCTGTCCAGATTCCACAGACAGTTTTCTCTCCCTGCTCCTGGATTCACTCCAGCATTGCCATTTTACTGTTGAACCCCCCAAATCTTGTACTTGCTGACTGTTCCTTTGTTGGCGTAGGGGTGACCTGGGAGAAGCAAACTGTGTGCAGTGCCCATTACTGGGTTTTCCAGAAGGAACAACTCGCTCTGGAAGGACCCCGTGTGCCCTTGCTGGTGGGACTGTGTGAATCCATCACTGTGGATTCAATCAGATTAACCTCGTCTCAAGTGGGAGCTCAGGAAGTCAGCAGAAGTTTGGGCGGCTGGGGTTTATCTGAGAATAATTGCCTGTCTTATCCTCCTCTAATTCAATAGTTTATAGATCATCTTTCAAGTTCCAGGACGAGGTAAGCGGTTTTAAAGGAGTGTCCCTCAATTTGCTGACCTCAGGCACGGCTCTGGGTACAAGAAGGTTTGAAATGAGTGCTTTCATTCACAGCAGCTTTGCTCTGGGTGCAGGGAGTGGTGAGTGTGTCTGAAATGCAAATTTTCAGAGGAAATGGGATCAGTCAGGTACTGACCAAGGTGTAAATTTGCTTCCTAGAGCAACTGGAAATGTAAATTGGCTTTTCTAAGTCAATTACTGTTAATTTGGGCGGCTTAAATGGCTAATGGCAAGCAGAACTTCTTGTACCCTTGGTGAGGTGAGTAGCTGTTGAAAGAGAACTGGATTTTTATGGGGGCCTGAAAAGAATTCAGAAACACTTTTTATTTTTTCTTGACTATGCACTGAAGTGTGTCATATTCAAATCTAAGTGGCTGAGCTGCCACAGGGAGTATTCTCATATTTGTCCCCCCCCTCATTGTGGTTATAACTCATATCCTGTAACCTCTTGCAATAGCAGTGCCTGTGATAACAGGTGTGTTAAACCATGTTGTAGAGGTGCATCTGAAATACTCTTTGGATCTAGAGAACTCTACAAAGCACCAGCTGGAAACCCCTGCTTGCATGACCCCACAAATTGTTCATCACTGGTGATTCCGGCTCTGTTGAATGCAGGGGCCTTACAGGTGCAGTCTCAGGTGTTTTCACTCTGTTTTTAGAGAGTTTTTAGGAATGAATGAAGTTGCTGCAGGCCAGTACTGGCATTCTGGGAACTTTCTTCAGCAATGCAAACAGTAGGTTCTTGCTGATATTAAGGACTTGCTCCTTCCTGGAACTTGATTTGTGCAACATCACAGCTGAAGGCTGAGAGAGAGGAAGGGTTGATTGATCAAGGCTCAGTTCTGGCGAGAGTAGCTTGTATTCTACCAAAACGTATTCCTAAAATTGCAATTTCTTTCCTCAATCCTGATTTGAATAGAGGGAATTTGGAGAACAAAGGTACCTGAATAGATATCTCTGTGCTTATTCAGGGCTTACAATTTATCTTGAGCCTTTCAGATGAAAGACGCTATGAAAGACTCAAAAAATACTCTGTAAATTAAAACAAGACCTGCCTGGAAGATGTAACAGACCTAAGTGAGCTTAAACATCTGCTCTGTGGGCTTAGCTGAAGCCTTCAGGACAGATCCTCAGCTCCCAGAAAGCTGAGCTGGCTTTGGGGAGATGGGTGAGGGGAAGCAGAGCTGTACAGGCGCTGCAGTGAGCCAGGTGAGCACTGAGGTGTGAGCTTTTATGTTCTGATTGCTCTTTATCACCTGCCATTTCTGGGGAGCCTTCCCACTGGGTTGGTATTAGCTGGATAAAACATGTCTTCAGGAAGGTGTGGAAATGTCATGGGCTCCTTTTTGTTTTGCTTCTGAAAAAGCTGCATGCTGGGCAAAGGAAGGCAAAGGAGTGTGTGTTTACAAACTGTGGCAGAGGGGAGAATAACAGGATCTTTTAATTCTGTATATGGGTTAGCTTCTTAAGAGAAGCTTATCTGGAAATGATCCTTGTTAATCAAGGTGATCCCTCTCATGCTGCCATTTTTGTGGCACTGTTTCAGTAGACAGGTATCTTTATAAATTCAGCACTGTGCCACGTTCAAGAGCTCAGCCATGTGAGTTTGGTCTTCAGCATCCCCAGTGATTATTTCACTGCTTCACGTGGTATAACTGTTTTATTAAGGGGTGGTGGAAATAAGGTTGCTGAGGTTTTGTGGTTTACATTGGGTTTTTTCCCCCCCCTCATTGTGGTTGGGCAGAGGAGAAAAGTTGCCAGGTTTTTCAACTTGTCTGATTTAGCCTTGCAGGCATTGCTCCTTGTTATGTTGCTCTCTATTACATTAAGAAGCTCTTTAGGAGCTGGTATCTTATCCCCAAGGACGCACTTGTAATCAAGTCCCTTTCAATCTTTTTGATAAAATAACCAGAGTGATCTCTTGCTTATTCTCCATTGTGAGACACTTTCTGGCCCTGAAACAAATATTCTGGTGCTTTCCATAGCATTGTGATGTCTTCTGTTTTTTCAATTGTCTCTGTGAATATTGGTTTTAAACACACCAGTATCACTCTCTGTTCTGTCATTTGCAGTGGTGGAAAGAGCTGCTGTTCCTGTTTTGTAAATCCTGAAAGGCCTTATTGCTTTAAAATTGCACAGGTCATTAGTGCTTTATTACTGTTTTGTGTTTTATTATTGGTATTGCTACTGAGCAGGATGAACCATTAATCTGTCTTGACTTCTCTCCTTACCAAAATTTCCCATTCCACAAATATTCCTGCCTTTTCTAGAACAGCCCTGCCTGGAATTGCACTGAAATGCCTGTTGTGGGATTGGATGTGTCCCTGTGGACGCCCTCCAGGCTGCAGGGTGGGACAGACCTTCCTGATCAGCACCTCCCAGTCCACCAAACTCTTGTAGTGAAGGTGTTCAGCTTTACCCCAGAGCAGTGATAAACATGGTGATATCTGATACACTGAGCTGTTCCTCGCTGGAGCACTCAGGACAAAACTCTGATCACAGCTCCTGACAGCCACTGAGGAGCAGTCAACTCCCTATTGCTTACTCTGCTTTAATTTCCTTACAGCTTACAGTATCTATTAGGGAATTATGTGCATTATTAAATCAAACACCTTAAAGCACTCAAAACCTCACATCTGTCAAGGTCAACTTGGTAAAGGGGAATCAACCCAACCTTCTATAAATTCCTATCCCATAATTTTCCCTCAGTTACATAGCTGGAGACATTTCTTCCTTTTTTGCCTAAGATTTAGCCCAGAGCAAACAAGGTTTTGTGCAGCTGAATCACTTCCCTTGCCTTACATGGGTATTGGTATGATGTTATCAGTCTTCAGAGATGTATTAAAATTAGCACCAGCATGTCAGCCATGTCCCAGGGTGCTTTCAGCGAGTTCCTGTTGTTATCCTTTGAGTTGCTCTTGATTGCAGCTGCAGCATGAAGTACTTTGTCTTTCTCAAGTGATACAAGTATATCCTCCTCCTTCGCTCAAAATGTAAACCAGCAACGTTTATTGAACTTTTCTCTCATTATTAATAATTTTGCTTTTCTTCTGCAGCAATGGGCCCATGCCAACGATAAAAACCTCATTGCACTTTAAAACAATGACTTTGTCATGCTTAGCCCTTCTGCTGTGGATTTTCCCTGGTGCCTTTTGATTGTTCTATCAGTTATTCTCCATTTTACAGTCTTGTGTCCATTGGCTGTCCTGTATTAGTTTGTAACAGTCTCTGTTTCCCATCGCCTGCTGTGAGGAATGTCGGCTCCATGTTAACCCCATCAGAGGTGAGGAGGGTAATCCTGCTCTGAGCAGCTGAGCATTGGTGCAACTCTGGGATGGACCTATTGCATGTGAGCCACTTGGGATTTAGCCAATAAAATCTGATGCTTATTTTAAAGCAAATCAATTAAAAAAAAAAATTCTCACTGAAGTTAATTTTAAATTCACTGGGATTTATTGGAAGCTTAATGCTACCTTTGAGTCTCTTTAAACTCCCAGCCTGATTTCTTTTTTCTAAGTGTCATGAATATATGTGTAAGTGCTCTTGACTTTCTAGGAGAAGCTGCCTTTGGTATTTGCTATAAAATTGTAACAATCCACTTCTAGAAATCGTTGGGTTTTGGTGCTGAAGTGGAATTGTGTATCACTCAACGCCATGGAGCACAAAATGTGTGCAAGACAGAACTGGATCGTGTTCTAGGCCTGGTGCTGTGTGCTTCTTATTTTCAGGGACATGGTTATTTAGGACTTGGAGGGGAAGGATAGTAGGTATCACAGAGAGCTCAGGTTGTACCAGCTTGTGATCACTGGGAGTGCTTGATTTGATGTTCCTGCGGAGCGAACTGGATTTTTATAACCCTCGCTATGGTTGTGCCCTCAAGTTCAGAGGAAATCTTGTCTGTTTATCTGCAGAGGGAAGCAGAGCTGAAGACTTGTGCCTTGTATGAGCTGGTTTGTTGCTGTATGACACGGACAGTGAAATTTAATCTTTGCCTTGCCTAAGCTTTAAGGCTAAAAATAGTTCACCTGTCATGTAAGAGAAACTTCAGTGGTGTTAACCACTGCTTTGGGGAGGCCATGAGATAATGTAATGGAGGTGTCATGTACATGAAAGTGCTGGACTACACAACCTGCATTTTGTTCTTTCCCCTGTTTCCCCAGTGGCAGGGCTGATTAAAGGGCTAAAGGAGGGGAAATCCATTCCTGGCCCAAGCAATAAGGGCGAGGTGAAACACTTCCTAACTGAACATATTTTGCAAATAGTTAAACCCTTCCCATATGAGATTTCCCTGATTACATAGATTTTGGGAGTTGTGCTTTTACAATTTCACTTGTTAAGCTATTGCTTTTGCTGCAGACTGAACAGGTTTATTTCTGTCTCTAGCACAGAGCAATTACTGCAGCTACAAAAACATTGAGTATTGAACTAGAATTCTCACCCTGAGAATTTCTGGACCAATTTTTTTTTTCTTCTGGTGAAGCAGAATTTGGTGGTGCTATTCCAAGATGAATTTTATTTATGCTATTTTGGTTTTAAAACAACAAAAAAGCACCCCTAAATTCCTCAACCCTATAAAAATCTAAACTATGATTTGAGACTTAATGCATATCAAGGTGGGTTTTGTTGGTGTGGTATAGAGTGGATTGGGCTTATGGGGTTTTTTTGGCGTGGGTTTCTATGATCTTGATTTTGGTACAACAGTGTCTTACATTCATTTTCTCTGTATGAGAGCTGGCTGGAGAGTTGGTGGTAGACTGGTTCTTTTTAAATCAAAGGTGAGGTGATATCTTAGCTGAGGATGCTGTTTCCTGTTTAGGTGCCCAGTCTGAATTCAGTCTTGCATCCACCAAAACTGGTGGCAATCTTGTGTCAGCTTCCCGGGCTCAGAACTTGGTGGTCTCAAACAGCAGCGTAGCCTTTGGTTACTTCTAGGAGTAGAAAGAGTGCAACAAACACTGAATGAATTCTCAGATCTTTGTGCAAACACTGACTTCTAAATGTATTTGTGGAGTTCTTGCCTCCATTTAGCTCGTTTACGTGGCTCTTGTTCCATGGGGTTTTCATGGATTTTTAGTGGGATATTTCAGCTGGGCTTGGCTATTTCAGCAGGTAAACCTGAAAGAGCTGGTTTAATGCAATTCTTGCTCAGTGCTAACAGAAGGCCAATTTTGGCACTGCAGTCTGGGTGGTCTGGGGGGGTTCAAAGCCAGGCTGTGCATCCAGCTCTGGAACAAGCTGCTCTTGGGAGGTGGCAGGGCTGCTGCACGAGCCCACTGCTGGATCAGGTGAATCCAGCATGTGGGAAGTCTGTCTGAAGCTGGTTTAAACAAATCCTTGAAACCTTTCCATAGATTTTTACTAAAAGCTGGGCTTTTGGAGGGAAACTCTGATTATTCACTAAGTTTTCCATCCATGGGTTTTGTTTGACTGCTGTGAGCCATAAGGATGCTGATAACACGGTATTAATTATGTGTTTTAGTTCTAGGACTAGTTCTGCTCTGCACCTCTTCAGTGTGTTGGGAGAACTTGACTCCTCTCTGTTTTCCTGTCTGTAAAATGAAGAGAATGAAGCTGCTCTGTTCAGCACAATTACTGTAAGGTGCTTGAAAATGTATAAAAAGATGTCAGCTAAAAAAGAAGCTTAAAAGAGTTTAGGTGTGCTTATATGTCATGTAGATAATCAGAAGGATTTGTACTCCTGGTTTGAGGGAGGGGTGTGATAACCACATGTTGCTGTAGCAGGAGGGCTGGAAATGAGGTGAGGTGCTTTTAGAGAGCTCTCTCAAATGCTGTTTTCTATTAGGTGGTGAAGCTGATGCGTTTGGGCACAGAGAGCCTTGCCAGGTTCCCGGTAGGGGACTGATTCTTCACACACCTTTGAGTGCACAGCCACTTAGTAACTTCCCAGGCTAAAATGTTTTCTCCCATCAAAAGCTTAGAGCTTTTGTGTTATTGGTTGTTTTGGGTTTTTTCTTATTTTTTTTTAAATTATCTTTTTTTCAAGAGGTTCTGTGTAAGTGAGCTGGAAATATCATCAGTAGCTGTGATTCAAGTGAAATTCCTGCTGCTAATTACACAGGCTTTTTGCTAAAGGTAGTAAATAGAAGTCATTCATGGGTCTTTAGAGGCCTCAAAATCATTCAGTATTCAGGGAAAATATATCAGGGAGCTTCATAAGAGAATAATTTTAAAACAAAGCCTGGTCAGCTCTTTAATAATTTACTGATTGTGATAGGAAGGAGAATATCTAATAACTAGCAAGACTGGCTTTCAAGTAGAAAATAAATTAGTGTTAGAGGAGTGTTTTTTCAAAGAATCATAATTACTATTAGAGAAACATTTGGTTATCATATCAGTTCTTGATTGCTTTACAAGCACTTCCCCAGGCAAAGGCACTTCATGTGATTGTTTAGGAAGCTGCAAAGACAGATTTATTCACGTGACACTTGCCTGAAACAGGGAGCTCTCAACAGCCTTATCACGTCCAGTCTTAAAATATTGCAAGTGGTCTACTAAAAGATTTTTGTATCTGATGACCGCCTCTGTTCACTGGTTGGACTTGGAAGGGATGTGCCTGGACTCACAGAGATGCTCTGAGGACTGGAACACCTCTCCTGTGAGGCCTGGGGCTGCTCAGTCTGAAGAAGAGAAGGCTCCAGAAGATCTCAGAGCCCTTTCTAGTGTCCAAGGGGACTCCAAGAGACCTGGAGAGGGGCTCTGGACAAGGGTCTGGAGGGACAGGACAAGGGGGAATGGGTTCAAACTGAAAGAGATGAGATTTAGGTTGAATATTGGGAAGAAATTCCTTCTTGTGAGGATGGGCAGGCCCTGGCACAGGGTGCCCAGAGAAGCTGGGGCTGCCCCTGGATCCCTGGCAGTGTCCAAGGCCAGGCTGGACGGGGCTTGGAACAGCCTGGGACAGTGGAAGGTGTCCCTGCCATGGCAGGGGTGGGATGAGATGACCTTTAAGCTTCCTTCCAACCCAAACCATTCTAGGATTCTGTGACTTTGGCCAGCTGTCAGCTATTGAGTTTCATTTCTAAAAGCTGAATTTAGGATAGCTACAGGAATTCAGTGGGGAACACAGGCTTGCACAGAAAGGCAAGTCCTTGCTGTAGGATATCTTGCATCTGCTGATGGTGCTGACTATGGCAAACCCAGATTACAGCCTGGAGGAGAACATTAATGGGAAAAGAGAAATGTGAGCAGTCCTTGCCTCCATCCCTCAGGCTTTGGGTCTGTTTTTGTCCGAGTTGGCCACAGAAATGGCAGGACCCCAGGGGGTTTGGTGAACTTGGCTTTATGGAAGGTTTCAGGCTCTTGAATAGGGAAGATCAAGAACCATCATGTGGGAAGTGTAGCAGGGAAGGCCTTGCACCCTTGTGCAAGTCTTGAGGGTGTCCACAAACGTTAACTGTTCACCTGAACACTTTTAGATGGATTGTGCCATGGGATGGGATGGTCAAAGGAAGAGGGAAAGTTGAATTAAATAGTGAAGGAAAGGGTGGGTGGGGTTTAGGTTCCTACAGGTCCTTAGTCCCTCACACCACACTGGCCTGAGGAGGAGATTGCTCCTTTGTTTCTCAAGCTGATAAAGCTCTGCCTGTGACACTGTGCTCCTGCCTCCTCTGCTAACGACTGTTAATGACACAGCACTGAGAGGAAAATAGGGCCTTAATGAACCCTGATGAATGGCTATGTCTCAAAGAGGAATTAAGTGATATTTTTTGAGGGGGGGGAGGGTGATGATACAGTAATTCTAATTACTTTTATTTTATGGCACTCTATATTTTCCAAATAACTGATAAAGTTTATGCTTGGCTGTAATGCTGCAGCAAATTCCGAACAAAAAGTATTTTCTATCATTATGTTAGCTTATAAATTTCTCTGTAGATTTTATTAGATGAGCTTGCTGAGCAATCCATTAAAAATGGGAGCTGTAGAATTTGCAAGTTTTCCATGTAGTTTACTGAAAACTTCCATGTTTTCCTGAATGAGTGCATAATGGATGTGACTCTTTAGTCACAATTCATTGGCACATTGCAGGGGCTGGTGCTCTGCATGCTGTGCAGGAAGAAGAAAGGCTTCCACCTCCTGCCAATGCTCAGCTGCTTTCTTTATGTGGGCTCAAATCCCCTGGGTACAGCTCGTGAGAATAAGGGAACAATTTATGGTTTACTCTGAGCTGATGCACATTGTCATAAATTTCAACAGAACTGGTTTACTTTTAAAGTAATTCCTGATGTTCTAGGCCTCTTGCACTTCCTCGAGAACTTTGAATCACAGGATTGCTGAGGTTGGAAATGACCTTTAAAGATCATCAAGTCCAACTGTGTCAACCCAGCAGCAGCACCACGTTCAGCGAATCCATGTCCTCAGTGCCACACCCACAGGTTTTTTGGAACGCTTGCTGGGATGGTGATCCCACCACTTCCTGGGCAGCCCATTCCAATGCTTGGCTACCCTCTCAAGGTAGAAATTTTTCCTGCTTATCTCTGTTCTGCCCTTCTGGGGTACATCCACGTAGTGTCAGAGTCTGCTTTTATACTGCAGAATGGAAGTGAAAACCCTGCTGTAGGTTCATGTGTGTGTGAGGGGCTGAAGGGTTCTGGCTTTCCCTTCCTGACAAACTGTGCTTTCCAAAGTTTCACAAGTTGGAGTGGTTGAGGCAGCTCTGACTGCCATTTTTCATTAATTTACCTAAATGGCTTGTACTGGGGTGTTTATTTTCTTTTTTTGTGAAATGCGCCTTGTAGGACTTTAGCTTCCAAATCAGGATTCTGCAACTTCTGGGAGGGAAGACAGAGTGAGGCTGCGGAAGAAGTGGCTGTGATTTGTCATACTGAGCTTGATGTATTTGGGGGGAAATAAATGACTTTCAGATATTCTAGCTGGAGTTAAACTTGTCATAGTTGCTTATTCTTCCTTCTAGCCCTAAAAAAATTCAAAAGATTTCTAAAAGTTTGTAGAATTAGTCATTTATTCATTCATGCTACAGCCTGTTCCAGAAACTGGGCTTGGAGTAATGTTTAACTGGAATGCTCCCTTCTTTACAGCTGTCAAATATAGTAGCTATTTCTGAATCCCAATAGATGCAAAGATGTAATATCACTTTCAGATGTTTTGCTGAGGTTTCCTATTGCAACTGGAATCTGTGAGTTCTCTGAGTTGGGTAGCAACAAATTTATGTCCCCTAACTGGAGGGGCTGTTCTGTTTCTTGTGGCTGATGAAAAGGCACTTGCTTCCCCATTCAATGGCAGCATCCTCTGGAAAGTCGTGCAGAACAGCTGCTTGATGATACAGATGCAATCCAGATCCTCATTTCAGTGTTAATTCAGGTTAATTTTATATCAAGCAAAACTTGCATGGAAGCTTTCAATGAGAGAAGTGAGCAGCATCAAGGACTAGAACTTGAAATGTATCATGGTACATGATGGAACTCGGGTGAAACAGGAGTTTTACCTGCTCAGTGCTTTGGAAACAACTAAAAGGAGTGGGATTAGTGGGAAAATATTGCATGCAGGGAAGCGCACTTGAGGTCCCAGTGAGTCAGAAGGTGGCAGCAATGACACTGACATCCCTCTGCTGTGCTTTGCCTCGACAGCAACTTACAGCTGGCACTGCAAGAACGGCAAACTTTGGATAATAATAAGAGCTCAGAGGGATGTGAAAGATATTGAACAAAAATAAAAGGTTGGCTAAGCAATCTGCCCGTGCCCACTCTGCTCCTCCAGAGTCAGCCTTGTCCTCTGATCAAACAGCGCAGTGGCTTCCTGCAAACTCTGCACCAGCTATTCCTGGTGCTCAGAAAAGCCTCTCTGTTCCCTCCAAGGCCTGGCTGTGGATCTGCAGTGCTGCTGAGCTGGGCTCCCTTTAGCCTGGCTCTGATTTCTCTGTCCCTGCCATCTCAGCCTGCATGAGAGCTTTCCCCACTGAGCACAACCAGGTGTTTTCTGAAGGGAATATCCCCTCTCCCAGCGCAGGTCCTGCCCACCCCGAGTCTGCAGCCAGCACGGAGAGCCAGGTGCTGCCCCTTCTGCTGTTCAGCCACGTGTAGTAAAGTAGAGCCAGGCAAACTAAACGTTGTGTGTTACAGCTGTCTCTGCAGTTCCATTAAATTTGACTTATAAATTGAGCTACACCCAAGAGAAGTTGTGCTTTCTTTTAGAAAGATGCTTGTCAGGGTCCTCTGACCCCTCATTCTATTATATGGGAAGATAAACAGTTTAAATTCAAAATTTGCTGCTGTGGAGAACAACTGTTAGGGTGTTTGACATTTTCAGACTATTTTGATGTTACCTCCTTGCTGTACCTTTCTATTTACTTGGATCTGCATATGGTATTAATATATTGCTTTTCCATGATCCAGCATTGTTGAGATAAACTGCTAGATCCAGGTCCTTTTGGCATTTCCCAGAAACTGTCATTGTGTTCGTGTCTAAAGGTGAACCTGTATTTCTGAATAATTGATGGCTGGTAGTTAATTTCCTTATCTTCAGAAAGGAAGAAGCTTATTAATGAGGATAATGCATGAGAGATCAATGCCAATGTGTGTGACATCGATTAATGATTTCAACTTGTAACCAGGTTGGAAAAAGCAGCTGGGCTCTGTATCTGAGCACATAATTATCTGTAATTGTGCTGATAACTTGGTGGGAGTGGAAAAACAAATAAGGCACCACTTAAAGGGTACAGACAACTGGGCAGAGGTCTTCTCCCTGATACTCACTGAGCTGCCGTGTTATTAACTCCTCAGTGTTTAAGGTGATGCACAGATATGTGGGTGTATTTTTCCTGTAGGGATAGCATGTCTGTTATGTGCATGTATATATCTATAAAATATGGGTGAATCTGCACACAGAAGTGAAGCCAGTGCTGGAGAGACAGTTTTGTTTTTAATCAAAAACTGTAATCAGGAAGGCAGATGGTGAAGTCACAAATGGTATCAGGAGAGCGGCCTGAGGTGTTAAGTTTCCTTTCTTTAACACCCCCACATACCCATGACAACAAAAGCTCAACAGATCATGTTCTAGACACAAACTTTCAGTTTAATCTACCCTTTGAAGTTTACCTGAACTTTCACTCATCAATCCTGTTTTTAACCAGGATGCTGCATAACAGGAAGCTCTGTAATGAAAGCTGTAAGTTGTGTGTGTATTTATTTGTAAGTACATATTTACTGCTTGCCTTGGGGAAAAGAAAGAGTTTGCTATACTGAGCAGGCTGATCCTGGTGTGTACTGAGCTCCTCAAAGCTGAGCTTCTCTTTAGGCACCCACTGGTGTTTGGAATGAAGCTTCTCCTGTACCTCTAGGACTCTGCCTATAGCCGGACTGGAGTGGCAGTTGTGTTCTGGGGACCTGTGCACGCTCAAAGAATCCCGTAGAACTGCAAAAAGGTGTTTTCCTATCCTTCCAAAGAAGCACATGGGCTGTGGAGTACTCATTTTCAGGAAGAGGAGCTGTGATGTCTGTAGCAGAGGCAGCCTGGCTGTGGTCTGTGAGTCAGCTTTGCTGGAGCTGTGAGATGTTGTACACGCTGCAGGGGGACTGGAGGAGTTCCTCCACCTTCCCATTCCAGCCTGGTAGTAGGATTGGATATTTGCATACTAACTTTTTTTGTTAAATCCTTCAAAACCATACATATTGATTCAATTTCACGAGCTGATCTTGTTTGATATATTTCCTTGATTAAATGAATCCGCTGTCCTAATGTGACAGCGCCTTCAGTTGTTTAGCACTTCATTTTCTTCACCCACAAATGGTACAGCTTGTCCTGGAAAACAAAGAATTAAATTTTTTTCCTCTCCTCTGACACAGCGAGGGAACAGTTTTACAGAGTCAAGAAGCCGCAAGCGACAGGCTTAAGAAAACTTCAGAACTTATGTCAGTGTTTTCTTTTTTAAGCCACTTGCGAGTTATTAGTAACAGCAAAATAAGCTGTGGGATGGGATCAGACTTAGAACTTTTCTTTGCCATTTCTAGGAAATAATGTCATGTAACATACTAGCCCTGAAATGTAGAAATCTAGCAAGACCATTTTGTAGGGGTTTTAATTCTTCACACCAGCTCCAAAGCCACCTATTACAAAAGCCTCTCTGTGTGTTATTGCTTGGTGAGCACCAGAGTTTTGGAGCACAACTTGTCCCTGTCTTGCTTGATGGTTTATGAACAAACATTATGGCCCTGTTTGAATTTCAGGAGTTCCCTGAGCTGTAAATGAGTTATACTGATGGCATGTCTCTTTATTTTTAAATTACACATTCCTTAGCTGCAGCGTGTTTTCTCATTTCCCTTCTCCAGCCTTACAACTTCTTTTAATAGCTGGATTTCATCCCACCACTATATATCTAGTCCTCAAAGATGCTGTTGTTGTCTGGAAGGCTATTTCAATCCTCCTGGGTTACAAATATCTATTGACTTTGTCATTAACTGAAATAATTTCAGACTTTGTGATTTTGTGCTTATATCTGCCTAATTTTAGTTTATGCTGTTCTTGCTGAAGTCAATCCTGCGTCTTATATTCTCTTTTTTCCCCTTTCTCACAAGACTCTGAGTTCAGACAATCCTTCATAAGGTTTTAGCCTGATTTTAGTTCAGCCTAATGTTTCCCTTTGCACTATTTGATGTTCAAGGCAGTTGTCTCTTGTCAGGTTTTCCTGCATTCTTGTAGACAATTTATTTCTAACATTTCTTTTCTATCCAGATCTTCCTTCTCACCCTTCTTCACCTTGCTTATGATTCAGACTTGTTGGGTTGAAAATCCTCATTGGAAGAAGTATTAAACTTCCCTCCTTTTCACTTCCTGAGCCCCTTAGACCTCAGGAAGTCACTTTGTTTACCAATTTTTTGTCATTCTGAACACAAATGCCAGACTTGCTTCTGTTTCTTCTTTTTTATTTAGTTTATATGAAAACAACTTTATTTAGAGTTTGTTTTTTATAGCTGTTCTTTGCTACTGTCCTATTCATTTCTTACCAGCACCATCTCTGTGTTTCAAGGCTTTCTCTTCTTATTGCCCAGGCAATTTGCACCGATCTAAGAATCATTCCAGTGGTTTCTATGTCTGCTGTGCTGGCTGGATCCTTTCTGCTGCCTAGCAGACTACTTAGTGAGGTTTTCTTCTTGCTCTGTTTCTCCCTTTATCTCCAGTTGTACTTGTTTGTGATCGTCCTTGTGCTGAATGAAAGAGGTGTGCCTTAATTTCTGAAGTGAAGCTGACACCTAAGGAGAAGGTCACATTTCACTGATTGGAGAGGGTTTTAGGACTGGCCATAGGATTTGGTTGCCCAGAGAAGCTGTGGCTGCACCATCCCTCGAAGTGTCCAAGGCCAGGCTGGATGGGGCTTAGAGCAGTTGGGATAGTGGAAGGTGTCCCTGCCCGTGGCAGAGGTGGGACTGAATGATCTGTAAAGTCCTTTCCAACCCAAACCTTTCTATGTTGAGGGACCTCTCAAGCTCATCTCTGGCTAGGGCTGTGAACAGCTCGGGAGGGGGAGGAGTATCAGCTGCAAACTGATCCTGTCTGTTGGCTGCCAGGGTGGTGCTCTTGCTTGACCAGACAAGGATTGCAATGTGCAATGCTTCAGTGGTTACTCCAGAATTATAGAACAGTTCAGGTTGGAAAGGACCTTTAAGATCACCCAGCAGTGCCAAGCCCACCACCAACCCATGCCCCGAGTGCCAGATCCGCGTGCCTTTTAAATCTCCCCAGGGTGCAACCTCTTCCAGTGCTTGATCCCCCTTTCAGTGAAGAAATTGTTTCTGATTCTCCCACCGGGCTGAGTCCTGAGGACATCCCGGCCCCTACGAAAATTCCATACTCCGGTAATTTTAAGTCTCCGGAGCTCTCGTAGTATTTAGTGCCGAACGCAAGCCGGTTGTTTCAAACACACACTGGCGCCTTTGCATCCGTGGCTGTGCCGCTCTCGCGGTTCGGGGCGGGCGCGGTGCCCGCCCGTGCCCGGGGCACCCCCGCGCTGCCCGGAGCCGCCGCCGGTCCAACACCGCCCCCTTCGGGCCCCGCCGCGCCGGCAGCGGGAGAGCCGCGAGGAAAGGAAGGGGCTGTGGGTGAGAAATAGTGAATAAACAGCACGGCGAGCAGCGCGGGGCCGGCGGGGAACAGGGCTCTGCTCCAGCTGCGAGCAGCAGCGCGCCCGCCACCGCTGCCATTCGGGTGACTGCCCGAAGCTGGCCCCGCGGTGCTGGTGGCCGCACAGGTGCTCTGTCCCGGTGGTTACTGCTCTCCTTTTCCCGTGCGAAATCCAGCTCAGGTGACCCATCCATTTTTGATCTGTTCCCTATTCAGGCCATTGGTTCCCCCCACTTAGGACAGCCACGCGTTTTGGGTCGGGAGGTTACCTGTGGGCAGCAATTCTTAGAATTGTGCCCGGAATTGTCTCCCTGCCTGTGCCCAAGCCCTAGGAGTGCCCAGTGCGCCGTGTGACTCGGTGTTCAGTAGTGAACTCCCGAAAGTAAAGTGAATAAGGATGGCAATTACTATTTTCAGCTGTAGTGCCTGTGAGCTCTCGTAGCAGCCGCCCCATCAAAGGCCCCCCGAGCCCTGCCGTGTCTCCTCCTTGGCTCCAGCAGAGGGTCGCTCCCTCCATCCCATCCCCGCGCAGCTCCCGGCCCCAATCCCAC